>BSBK01005609.1:5000-597500 GCA_027943335.1 Chamaecyparis obtusa | reverse complement strand
TTCCAATGTGTCCACAGGGGTCACGGGGACTTCCTAGGGGCCTATTAGGACCCCTAGGAAGTCCCCATGACCCCTTTTGACACATTTGAATGCTCAAGTGTGTCCAAAGGGGCTGTAGGACCCCTTAGGACAAACTTGAGCATTCCAATGTGTCCACAGGGGTCACGAGGACTTGCTTAGGGTCGTAATGCGTGATAAGGCCTATTAGGACCCCTAGGAAGTCCCCATGACCCCTTTTGACACATTTGAATGCTCAAGTGTGTTTGAAGGGGCCGTAGGACCCCTTATGACACACTTGAGCATTCCAATGTGTCCATAGGGTTCACGCGGACTTCCTAGGGGTCTTAACATGTGATAAGGCCTATTATGACCTCTAGGAAGTCCCCATGACCCCTTTTGACACATTTGAATGCTCAAGTGTGTTCGAAGAGGCTGTAGGACCCCTTAGGACACACTTGAGCATTCCAATGTGTCCACAGGGGTCACAGGGACTTCCTAGGGGACCTAACTTGCAATAAGGCCTATTAGGACCCCTAGGAAGTCCCCATGACCCCTTTTGACACATTTGAATCCTCAAGTTTGTTTGAAGGGGCCGTAGGACCCCTTAGGACACACTTGAGCATTCAAATGTGTCAAAAGGGGTCACGGGGACTTCTTAGTGGTCCTAATATGTGATAAGGCATACTAGGACCCCTAGGAAGTCCCCATGACTCCTTTTGACACATTTGAATCCTCAAGTGTGTTTGAAGGCATCGTAGGACCCCTTAGGACACACTTGAGTGTTCTAATGTGTCAAAAGGGGTCACGAGTAGGGGTCCTAATGCATGATAAGGCGTACTAGTATCCCTAGGAAGTCTTCATGACCCTTTTTGACACATTTGAATGCTCAAGTGTGTCTGAAGGTGTCGTAGGAACCCTTAGGACACACTTGAGAGTTCTAATGTGTCGAAAGGGGTCACGGGGACTTCCTAGGGTTCCTAACACACAATAAGGCCTATTATGACCCCTAGCAAGTCCCCATGACCCCTTTTGACACATTTGAATGCTCAAGTGTGTTTGAAGGTGTTGTAGGACCCCTTAGGACACACTTGAGCATTCCAATGTGTCAAAATGGGTCACGGGGACTTCCTAGGGGTCCTAACGTGTGATAAGGTGTACTAGGACCCCTAGGAAGTCCCCATGACCCCTTTTGACACATTTGAATGCTCAAGTGTGTTCGAAGGTGTCTTAGGACCCCTAAGGACACACTTGAGCATTCTAATGTGTCAAAAGGGGTCACGAGGACTTCCTATGGGTCCTAACACGTGATAAGGCATACTAGGACCCCTAGGAAGTCCTTATGACCTCTTTTGACACATTTGAATGCTCAAGTGTGTTTGAAGGTGTCATCGGACCCCTTAGGAAACACTTGAGCATTCTAATGTGTCAAAAGGGGTCACGAGGACTTGCTATGGGTCCTAACACGTGATAAGGTGTACTAGGACCCCTAGGAAGTCCTCATGACCCCTTTTGACATATTTGAATGCTCAAGTGTGTTTGAAGGCATTGTAGGATCCCTTAGGACACACTTGAGAATTCTAATGTGTCAAAAGGGTTCATAGGGACTTTCTAGGGATCCTAATGTGTGATAAGGCCTATTAGGACCCCTAGGAAGTCCCCATGACCTCTTTTGACACATTTGAATGCTCAAGTGTGTTCGAAGGTGTTGTAGGACCCCTTAGGACACACTTGTGCATTCCAATGTGTCAAAAGGGGTCACGGGGATTTTGTAGGGGTCCTAACACGTGATAAGGTGTACTAGGACCTTTAGGAAGTCCCCATGACCCCTGTTGACACATTTGAATACTCAAGTGTGTCTGAAGGCATTGTAGGACCCCTTAGGACACACTTGACCAATCTAATGTGTCAAAAGAGGTCACAAGGACTTCGTAGGGGTCCTAACGCATGATAAGGTGTACTAGGACCCTTACGAAGTCCTCATGACCCCTTTTGACACATTTGAATATTCAAGTGTGTCTGAAGGTGTCTTATGACCCCTTAGGACACACTTGAGGTTTCTAATGAGTCAAAAGGGGTCACGGGGACTTCCTAGGGGTCCTAACTCATGATAAGGCATACAGGACCCCTAGGAAGTCCTCATGACCCCTTGGAAGTCCTCATGACCCCTCGGAAGTCCTCATGACCCCTTTTGACACATTTGAATTCTCAAGTGTGTTTGGAGGTGTTGTAAGACCCCTTAGGACACACTTGAGCATTCTAATGTGTCAAAAGGGGTCACAGGTACTTCCTAGGGGTCCTAACATATGATAAGGCGTACTAGGACCCCTAGGAAGTCCTCATGACCCCTTTTGACATATTTGAATGCTCAAGTGTTTTTGAAGGTGTTAGAGGACCCCTTAGGAAACACTTGAGCATTCCAATGTGTCCACAAGGGTCACGGGGACTTCCTAGGGGTCTTAACGTGCGGTAAGGTCTATTATGACCCCTAGGAAGTCCCCATGACCCCTTTTGACACATTTGAATGATTAAGTGTGTCCAAAGGGGCTGTAGGACCCCTTATGACACACTTGAGCATTCCAATGTGTTAAAAGGGGTCACGGGGACTTCCTAGGGGTCCTAATGCGTGATAAGGCCTATTAGGACCCCTAGGAAGTCCCCAGGACCCCTTTTCAGACATTTGAATGCTCAAGTGTGTTCGAAGGCATGGTAGAACCCCTTAGGACATACTTGAGCATTCCAATGTGTCCATAAGGGGTCCTACAGCCCCTTTAGACACACTTGAGCATTCCAATGTGTCCATAGGGGTCACGGGGATTTCCTAGGGGTCCTAACTTGTGATAAGGCCTATTAGGACCCCTAGGAAGTCCCCATGACCCCTTTTGACACATTTGAATCCTCATGTGTGTTCAAATTGGTTGTAGGACCTCTTAGGACACACTTGAGCATTCCAATGTGTCCATAGGGGTCACAGGGACTTCCTAGGGGTCCTAACGCGGGATAAGGCGTACTAGGATCCCTAAGAAGTTCCCATGACCCATTTTGACACACTTAAATGCTCAAGTGTGTCTGAAGGTGCTGTAGGACCCCTTAGGACACACTTGAGTGTTCCAATGTGTGAAAAGGGGTCACAGGGATTTCCTAGGGGTCCTAACATGTGATAAGGCCTATTAGGACCCTTAGGAAGACCCCATGACCCCTTATGACACATTTGAATGGTCAAGTGTGTCTAAAGGCATCGTAGGACCCCTTAGGACACACTTGAGCATTCCAATGTTTTGAAAGGGGTCACAGGGACTTCCTAGGGGTCCTAATGCATGATAAGGCGTACTAGGACCCCTAGGAAGTCATATTATTTTCATGCATTACTTCATTAATGTTTGCTCTGGGAGGAAGATTATAATTTCCATATTTCTGCAAGCCCTAAAATATTTTCATCATTATCACTCTCCACCTCCACTCTCTCAATTTAGTTATCTCCCTCTCCACTGTACTTAGCTTAGCCATCCTTACCTACTCTTTAACAGAGATTCTCCAAAATTTGCAAAATCCTTACCCCCTGTCAAATCCTTGCCAATGTCGTGCAAAATGAGAAAAGCAAGTGAAATGAAAGGGAAGTATGGATCAAATAGCGAAGGTGCATCAAATCAGATCAATATCATAATATATGCAAAAAATATTGTTACAGACAAAAATATTTGTATAAATTAATGAGAAAGAGTGGGAAGAGATTCTTGGACCCATGATAGAAACTATTGAGGAATTGCATGATATATTACTCAACAGTGCAAGGAATATTATTGATGAACATGGGATTGTAGCAACATCTATTCAATATATAGAGGAAGATATAGAAAATCTTCTTAATAGAGAGATTAATGTGAGAGAAAATGACATTTCAGAAGAAAATGGTTATCTTGGTGCCATCCAAGGTATGCCAATTACTCAGGATGAAGAGACAAAGTCCACAGTTAATGGGAAAGAATGGGAAGAGCTTATTGGACTCATGATAGAAGTTACAGATAAGGAGGAAGATCTAGGAAGGGGAAAACAACAAAGGAAAGAAGTAAGATATGCACGTGTGAGCCTATGTCAGATGATGATGATGAGTACTCACCATCTGCTAGTAGCTAAAGTAACAAGTGTTGTGGAATTATCCACAGAGCAATGTGAAATGAAGCCTCAAATTGGTTTAGTAGGAAAAGAATTTGGTCATGCACTTCATTCTAGCACCACAAATATTTCTATTAGAAATGCCTATTTGTCAATGACCTTGCATTTATGGGACTTGGGAAACCAGGTTACTCATGTTGGGCATTATCCCTCAAATGTAAGTTCATTGCCACCTTTGGCAAGACAGTCTCACTCCTCATTTTACAACAAAGGGTAGCCATCTATGGTCCAAGGCTTTAATTTAGCTGACAAGTGGAGAGCTTCTCAAGGTACTAATCTCTTTCATAGAGAAGTTCCTGATTCATCTCAAGGTTCTCGTTTAGGTGACCAACACCTTGGAGGTCCACAAATAGACCCATTGATTTCCCAAATTGGTAAAAGGGTATATGCAATTTTGGAAAGAGTATCCCAATTGAAGAGAAATTGAAATTCTAGTGAGCATAAAGTTATTGCAGATCCAATGGGTGTATCTCCTCCACTGACAAATATAACTGCTTCCAGAGAATTGAGTTTAAATGGAGACTGTCTGTTCCCAAACATGCCCTGGTTGAGCAGATGAACCAGATGTTTCTTGAGTAAAGAAGATAGTGGTTTATTAAAGCATTTGCATTATCCCACTTGCTACCAGTTACTACTTTTTGGGGAGCTTGCCTGCTACTTCTGTGCAGGATTTCTATAAAATATAATGTCGTCATGCAAGTACATGATAGTTTTTGTAAACATTTTATGTTGTAAAGGGTTAGTAAGCAATATCAAAGAAAAGGTTCTTGCATGCATTATTTAGACACATATCAATTAGGAAACCATTTTTCTCCCATTACATGTCACAAATGCCTAGATTCACTTTGTGGGTATCAATAGGCAGCAAGATGAGGGAAGAAATATTTGAGAAGAGGAAGTACAAATGTTACTGTCCAAAACCATTTTGAGAGTAATATTCTTCTCCTGATTGTAATAAGAAACTCAAAATGCAGAAGACAACAAATAGCTGGGGCATTTATTTCCTATGACCTATGCCAATTTCAGTTCAATTCCTATTGATGATATTCTCAATGTGTAAAAATAAACTGATGTGTTATTTTAAATGGTGTTGACTGAAATTTATGAACATATGTCAAATATCCATTTTTTCCATAATTTGAAATAGAACTAGTGGTAATATAATCAAATTTGTGAATTTCACATCCAATCATTGGATGTTAATCAAAAGTACAACACAGTAATATTTTTGAATCGATAAACAATCTTAGTCTTACTTCAAACCTACTCTTGTGTATGTGGGTTCTTAGAGGTATCTACTGAGCAATGTGTGGATCTGTAATGTCCCTATCCAGGACCTTACTCACTTTGCTTAAAACTCCTAATTAGAATTTGGATTTCTAATGCCTGTTGTGATATTATTTAAGTTTGCCTTGCTCCTTACTGATTAATATTGTAATGAATTGGTTATCTCTCTCTCTCTCTCTCTCTATCTCACCTTCTCACTCTCTCTCTTCCTCAATGGCTGCCCATGAATTTTTTAAATGGATGATTGATTTCCTTTGCTTCTTTCAATGGCCATTGATGATTTTTCTGCAATCTTCCAACCTTTCATACATAGTTTTAAAATACATATTAATATATATTATATACATATAAAATAATATGTAATATATGATATATAATGTAACATTTAATATTAATATATATTAAATAATAATATTTAATGTAAAATGTATATTGTGTAATATTTAATATATAATTGATATTATATAATATTTAATATATATAATATATAATCTAATATATAGTTTTTGATATATAATATATAATCTAATCTAATATAGGATGGAGAAAGGGGAGGGAGAAAGGGGAGGGAAAAGTGAAAAATCAAAATTTTGCCGGCCTTTTCGGGTACTTGATTAGGCTCGGTATTGCTTTGTGCACCAAACCTTCATGGTCAACTATTGAAATGTCTCATAAACATATTTTTCCCCTATTTCTCTGAGTTCCAGACTTTGACCATGTAGCTGACGACTTTTTTTTCACTCAAATTTGATGAAATGAAAAGGGTATCTTAAGGAGATTATCAGCTTTCTATCGATATAATTGCTGTCAAATTTTGAATTCAGTAAGTAATTATTAGTTATTTTATAATTGAGTTACCTCTAAAGTGTTGATTTATATACTGATTGAAAAATGACTATAACTTTCAGACGGTATAACATTTTTGAAATCTGAAAAATGCATCACATTCTATGCTTCACCTACTATAAGGAAAAAAAAAAAAATTGAATTTTGTAAAGTTTTGAATGAGTTAAGGTGGTCAGACACGGGATTTTTTTTTATTCTAAAAACATTGTAGAAAAAAATTCATAATTAATTATTATTTTGGAATAAAATTACAAAAAAATATGCATCACATTCGGGCATGAGTCTACTACTTATATATAAAATATTATAATAAAATATTATCATTTGATTATGATTAAGGTGGTCAGACATACACCTACTTATTTTTTTCCTGAGATTTTTGTACTTCTGCATTGAAATCTATACTTTTCACCAATCATACTAACTATTTTTCAAAAAAGGCCTAGTATTTTAGAAACTACATTCAATTTTCTGCAGATTCTCTTCTTACAACTTTTTGATATTAGGTTGATAGCTAGTTGAAATTTTCATGTCAAGTTGACTAACCCTGATTTGCTGATTTTTCATTGCCACATAGGGGCAGAGTTTGGCCCCTCATGATCCTACACATACCCTATTATGTAATGATGTTGTGGATACTAGTCAATCTTTTAGTTCTTTGACTAGTTGCTATCGAACATTGGTACATAATAATTACGTGTCTAGTTGATCAATTTAGTTTGTTACTTTGCCTTATTGGTAGTCTTTTAACCACTCTTCCTTAATGTAATATTTCATTCATTAATGCATTATTCAATACAAAAAGAATTTTTTTTATAATAATAGCATTGAAGGTTTATAATAATTTAAATAGAATGTGGAAAATTATATTTTTAATAACAATGATCAATATTTAGCTTCATATGCACGAGAGTATTGTAATGGTGAAGTTTGTATACCTATGTGAATTCCCATTTAGTTGTTAGGTATGTATAGATGTAATTTAGACAATTGCATATTGACAAGTGACACACTTTTATTCTAAGATTTGGCTTATTCCTTGATCTTTGTCTAATTATATTTTACACTTGTCCACATTTCACCTCATGCTTGTGACTTTGTCACATTTATAAATACATATATTCCCACATATTTATCATTGGTAACCATTCATCACACCTAGCATCACACACATATCTATTTTTATTTCTCATTCATTGCACCTGCCATCACACATATATTCACACATTCAATCTCATATTGATATTTATAGTTCTATATAATTGGTTCATCTGGCAATCTCAAATTTATCTAGAATTCAAATGCTTACTATTTGAATTGTAAACCTACTCTTTTTGGCTAATTGTTGGGAGCTAATTTGGTTTACATTTTCTTGAATTTTTGCAATGTCTTTGTATTAAATGGCATTCGTTTGAACAACTGACTTTGGTTTAGTTAGTTACATTGATAGTGATTTTGGAGGAAGTGTTGATAATAAGAAGACTTTAAGTTACATCTTTTATCTTGGTTTATGAGTAGCGCCTTTACCTTCCAAAATGAACCCAATTTTTTTAAAATTTTTTAATAAAAACTTAGTATGTAACTACAACTTTAGTATCATGCCAAATCATTTTGTATAAGGAAAAAAAATATGAATTTAATCAAGAATAAAGAAGAGAAACACAAATATTTCGTAACAAATTCTACTATAATTGTAACAAATTATTTTCTATGAAAAAGAAATAAACATGTTGATATGAGATATCATCGTATAAGAAAATTGGTTAGGAATGGTGAAATATAGCTAAAAATTAGTAAATTAAAGAATCATTTTATAATTTTTTTAATAAAGATATTGTTAGAAGGAGAATTTTGGGTAACTATTAGTAACACCACTTTCCTGTGAATCATCATTTGTTATCAATTTGGACTTTGTTTGGCAATCGAGAGTATAGTATATGACTTATTCAATCTCAATATCGTTAGCATAATTTTCCAATTGCCCCGTGAATAACATATTTGCTTCTGCAACTTTAAGTTGCCTCCTTAAATAATGGATATGTTTTGTGATCTCCCTCTATAAATAATGGTATCCACTTTGCATAACATTCAATAGCCTTTGTGAATGATGATTATTCTACTATGTGATATCTCTAACTAAATGCTTTCACCATGTAATTCAAGTTTGAACTATAGTTCTACTTTGTTATATTTGATGTAATCTCAGCCATTACGGTAGTTCAAAGTTTGTTATAATCATAGAATTTGAACAATATGATAGAGTTTTATTCATCCTGAGCTCTTTTTTTTTTTTTTGTATTCTTTGCAAAGATGTTTTTCTTCTTTTTCCAACTAGATCTATAGTTTATTTTGCAAGATTAGCTACTAAACTTTACACAGTATTAGAGCCTAGGAGCTAGGAAGGAGAAATGTAAACTTCTGTTACACCTATACTAAAGATCATATATGTTCCAAAGAATAGAATTTCCAGCTTCTATTCTTCTTATGCCATACAACTATTTTGAATGGAAGCCATAGATCCTACTTCAACTAAGAAGTAGAGGCCTGTATCAAATAGTCACGACAACAAAGGTTGAACCAAATTTTGCATCATAGATAGGTCAAGGTCATTCTCTTTCTGCATGGGCCTTGCTATCATCTCCTACTTAGTGACACACCATTACAATGGACCTGTCATGCCTCTCCTTTGTTAGTATTATGGGGGGATTCTACACTTTGTGCTAATACTTCCTTGGTTTCACAGTTGATCAGTTATTTAGACTATTGCCACCTGCATTTTCAACTAGAAGTTTGTTCTAGATGGTTGAGTAGTGTCATTGGAGTCACTCGTATAGTTCTGTGGGTCATCTGCATCCTCAATTTACATATATTTTTCCTTTGTTTGTCATTTGTTCATTGTTTGGGGGCACCCATGTAGATTGTTGTCTTATGTATCTTTGACTAACATATGTTTTGCCTTTATTTTCTATTTGCTCATGGTTCGAGTAGTGTCATTGGGGGCACATATGTAGATTGATCTTTATCATCATCTTGATTTTAGGGGAGGTTCTCCATTCAACACTATTGCAGTTATTATTCAATAATTATCTACACTTTTCTTGTGTCTCAAAGGATGTTGTTTTGCATTTCATATAATTGCATCTCTCATTTTTTAAAAGGGGATTTTGTTCTCATTGGGTTTTCCTTCTTTCCTCTTTCCTTTCATTAGGTTTGTCTCCTAATTAGACTCTCTCATTTTTTAAAGGGGGATTTTGTTCTCATTGGCTTTTCCTTGTTTCCTCTTTCCTTTCATTAGGTTTGTCTCCTTAGTTAGACTTATGGGGGGACATTAAGTAGAATTTTCCAACACCGCTATGAATAACAGATTTGCACCTGCAACTTTAAGTTGCCTTCTTAAATAATGGATTGCATCGTGATCTACCTCTGTAAATAATGGAATCCACTTTGCATGTTTCTGTGGACTTTGTAAATGACAATTGTTCTTCTGTAACTAAAGATCTTCACCATAATTCAAGTTTGAACAGTAGTTCTACTTTGTGATATTCACTGTAATTTTAGTCATTAAAATAGTTTATATCATGCATTTTGAATAGTGTGATCAATAGAACTTTATTCATTCTCATCTTTTTTTTATTCTTAAAAAAAATATTTTCCTTCTTTTTCCAACTAAATCTCTAATTTATTTTGCAGGACAAGCTGCAAAATTTTACAAACACTCAACTTCACATTGGCGGACACTGTAATTTACAGTGTGATTATTAAGAGGCTACTTGCAAGCACATGCCGGGTAGCTCACGTGCCAATTACACTAGATTATATCCATATGTCAGGAATTGCTGTTTCTTTTCTAGTATTGAAATGAATCGACAAGTTCTGCTACCTGTAAAATTAATCAGGGGCTTGTAAAATGTTGCAACTTCGTTCCAATATCCTTGGACAGAACTTTAAAGTTCCATGCACCAGAAATCGGAGCCACTTCGACGTTTATTGGGAATTGAATACACGTTATAAAGCAAATGGTAGGAGGCAGCTTTTGTTTCCTACTAAATCCTCTCCTCTCCTCTTTACACATGCACGTTTGTGAAATCATGTATTTTTGGAAATTCCTCAAATGGCGAGTCAGTCTTCTTTTCTTTGAAAATGGCACAAAGAAAATTAGTCTCCAGTTTATTGTTGTTAATATAGCATTGATTGAGAATCTTTGAAGAGTATACGTGGGTAATCCATACAAAAAAATGTGTTGCCATGTATACTTTTCTATCCAAGTGACGTGTGAGTGTTGTGTAAGTTGGTCCACACATTTTTCCTCGCATTTTCTTGACCTTATACATCACAAAACTCAAGGAACAACATCGAAATACAACACTTACCTAATTGATTGCTTTATATTGTTCCTTAATAATGTTATGAAATCTTCTTCTCTTTATCCAATTTGACCTCTTCTCCCTTAATTTGTAATCTACTTCTCATTAAAGTAGTTCTTATTTTTTGGAAAGCATTTTGGTATACAATCTACAATGATTATGTCTATTAGGAATGATTTATTAGTTCCTCTTTACGACAGGATATTTACGCATCTCTTGAATGCAAAAAGTAATTATTTCAATCAATACAATTTGAAAAAATTTTGAGCATATATATTTCCTATGTTTTTATATTTATGCATATTTTAAAAATATTAAAAACCTAGTTATCTTTAATTTTATTGGTGCATAGAAATAATAGTAAGGAGAAAAATAATTTTTATTATAAATAAATAGATAAATTTTTTACACATGCCTTGAGCCATGTCTGGTGAAGCAGTTGGATTTATAAAAGCTTTCCAAAACCTTGATTTATCACAGCTTTCCAAACCCCTTTGCACTTTGGCTTTTCCCTTTGTCATTGCATTGGCTTCTCCCTCACTTTAATTTCTTTTTCATTTCACTCACGACAGACCATTTTTAGGGTTTAATTGAGCTCTGCAATCTACAAACTAGAGCTTTTGTTGTGAGATGATATTAGAATGATGAGATTTAGCAAAAATAATGCATGAAATTTTTGAGGGAAATGGAGATTCATAGAATGCATCTTTTCATGCAGATGTAGCTAGAGCTCCCAAAGATGCCTTGCAATAGAAGATAATGCTAACAAAAGCCACGAACATCTTGTGCTATGATCATTTATAGCCTTAAATTTATCCTTTGATATTTTAACATCTCTCCATAATTTGCATTTTTGACATTATATAAAGCCTATAAACACAACCAAACCGTGCCAATTTATACACTAGATTAAGAGGCTTATGAACATAGTTTGCACTTTAAATTTTAAATGCTTATTTTCTAATTACAATCATACTTGATAGATATTAATACTTGTATAAGATAAAATAGTGTATGGGGTCCTAGAACAATGGTTTGAACATAAAAGAGACCCCAAAGCCAATATTTTACACATACATTTGAATTGTAAGGGAAATACTTGAAATCAGATAAAATAAGATACATACCTTATGATGAAATTAATTTAGACATACCATTTTTCTAGTGCCTGTGTATAGTTTCGGGCAATTCTACAACTTGTCCCGGACTGGAAATGCCAAGACGGAGAAAACCCAGAAAAATTTTGTCTTTCTGGAAGCAGGTACTCTTTGACCTCGATAAAAGGTTAAAGGCTACATTAATATTTTGAAGGTCAACTTTGAATTTTTCCACGGATCTCGGAAGTTCGACAAAAAGGGTATCCATATCTGCACTTTAATTCATCGTCCCACACCTGTACCTAAAAGAAAAATGGTTTTGTTTGTTGGGGTAGGGGTTTGCCTTAGTCAAACCCTGGTTTGGAATCAACCTCCATGATTGTATGCTTGGAATCCACCTTGAGGGAAGAATGAATGGATTTTGAAGATGAACAAAGGATCTTGAAGGAAGATCACACCATCATGATGGCTAGATCTAGGGTTTGAATGATGAATCTTGCATGCTTGAGCCAAATCCCTTCAAAGGCTTGAATGCTTGAATCCTTGATCTTCAATGGATAACTTGAATGGAGAAGAGGACTTGAATGCTTCCTTGTAAATGCTTGATGAAATGCTTTCTTGATCTTTCTTGAGAACTTGAGAGATGAGATATGAAAACTTGATTGAGAGATCTTCTCACAAAAACTTGATGGAGAAAATGAGAGAGGAAGGCTTCCCTTTATAGTGAACTAGGGCACAAACCTCTAAAGAAGGCCGACATTGGGGAATTAAATCCCAATTAACCTTAACCCCTAGAAATGGGCCCATATTAAATGAAATTTAAGTATTTACCATTCTGAAACCCGAAATGGCCGACCCGGAAGCGGGAAAACAAATATCTCCGAAACCCGACACCCAGAAATCTTGGGATCTTGAAATTTGAAATCTGGATCAAGGATGAGGTAGACCCCACCCTAGGTCAGGGTCGGGGTCATCCCTGACCTAGGTCAGGGTCGAGGTCAACTTTGACCCTCAAGGTCAACTTTGACCTTGAGGTCAAAAGCCTCGGGACCTCAATCCAGAGTGTTAGGAAATGCAGAAATAAGGTGGAAAATAGGTGCAGAGAGAAGCAAAATGGGGGAAGAAAGACATATACATGAAAAGACCCGATCAAGGTGCTTAACATCACCCCAGATTACTTACTCGGAGGGCTAAACACTCTTATCATGGAAGTGCTTCCATTTTAAGACGATACAATACTAGACATATAATAATTTTATGTACATGGATTAATAATATCCACAATATAATTGTATGATAATTTTCTATTTAATAATTACTATGGCACCCAATGAATGCTTACCAAGGATAGGTTAATAGTTTAAATCTTGCACTTCAGTATCTTCCTTATTTTGCCTGAATTTTACTCAGAAAATCAGAACCAAAAATCTAATATATTGTAATAATGCTAGATGCTAGATTTTAACTCTTGAACATAAATGAGATAATGAAAGATTGTAAGAAATTCAATGAAAATAATGGAATATTATAGTTAGATTTTCTTTTCTATGGTTCAAGTCCTTTAGCCCATAGTCTCCCCTATTTTTTCTAACTTCATACATAAAATGAAATAATAATGGTTAATAACTTTATATAAAAATCCAAGTAATAATAGTTAATAACTTATATTAAAATTGAAATAATAATAGTTAATAATATTAAATCTCCACAATAATATCTATGTCAGAGTTGAAGCTCCGACCTATGTAAAAATAATGAAGAACTTTGACATTTAACTAGAAATAATATATCATTACAACCAATTTCCCTCTTTCCCTGTATAATTTAAGAAACAAGAACATAGAAAGGATCAACATTTCATTTTAATCAGTGGTAGAGAAAATGCCCTAACTTAGTGAAGTTAGTTCAGGAAGAAAATGGAAGGAAAACAAATAAAAAATGAGAACATAAAAGTTAAATGCCTTAAAAGCATTTATTCACAAATCCAAATGCATAGAAATAAAATAATCAAACTCTCCTAAATTTCTCACCAAGAGTTGTGAGGGTTGCTTCTCTGCAATGATTTTGAAAAGCGTTCATATGCATCTTTTATCAACACTTCCAATCGGTGGAAGTAGAGGACATATTGAGAAAGCTCTTGGATTTCGTCATCTTCTTCAAAGGATTTCAAGCAGTTCACGGACACAAAATACTTTCCAATCTCAATCAACTTCTCTATAACATTTTAGAATATAATGATAGACAATGTATGTTTAGTCATCCCCCCTGAAGAGGAAGAAGAAGAAATGGAAGAGGGAAATTTTGAGGATTATTTCCTCAACTAGATCTTATAGTTTCAGGGCTCGCTCATTGCAAGACCATAAAGAAAGAAAATGGTACACTTATCTTATTAATTTGTTTTAAACCCCAATTAATGTTTCATATTATCACTTTATTAAGTTACTTAAAATAAATGATCCTTGCAGCCACTTGTGAGCCCCGATGCTTATTGTAAGCCACTCCCATCTATACACCTAGATGACCTACCCTAAGCTCATATAACCATAATAAAATATTCAGATCATAAAACTAGTTTCGTGCAATATAAGGGACATACTCTGGTTCTTAAAACCATGATATCACAAAAGCACTCTCAACATGACTTCAAAACATGAGAGTAAGACAATAAAAATAGGTAGAGGAATTTAAACCAATACAACATCACATAGAACAAAACATACTCATAAACTTTTTTATTTTTATTTGTTCTTGTATCAACAGAAAAAAAAATCCAAAGCCTCTGGTACCATTTCCCTAAAGCCAATGCAGATTTCTCAATTACCACTTAAAGAAAGACACAAAAAATAGTTGCAAACAAGTCATCTCATAAGTCTAAATTTTACTCAAATCAACTCTTAGGTCTAATTTGACCATAGTTGCATACCCACAATTTGCATGCCTATATTATACAAGTAAAATATTTACAATGAGAAAACTACAATACAACATTATCCAAATTTAAAATACAAATTTCCTTAACTAGTAATTAATAATTAACCTTAACCCTCAATATTAAATAATAAAAGAAAATATTAATTAATATGAAATATCATAATTTAAAAATCAAATATTAAATAACTTAATAATAATATTTTATTTAATTAAAAGCATATTAAAACATTATTACACACACACACACACACACACACACACATATATATATATAACAAACAATGGCAGGGATCGATACATCATGTAGATCCCGCAAGCAAGTGACTATGACTTCATCCCTCAACCACATCAGACACATTAAATAGAAAGGTAAAACATAAATGATAGTCATACACATGCACGTATGAGGTAAGTAAAATATGAATATAAATGACATCATAATCATATAAATAATCATAATCAAAGTAACTAAAATTATCTAACTGTAAACATATGATATCTCATGAGTATCCAATATCAAATCACCATGTAATGTCATACATCTATAACCTCAAGATAAAGCTGAAATAATCAACACACACATAAAATTGGCCTAAAAGAGTTTGGAATATGAAATTAAAAAGAAAACTATGGGTGGGCACTACATCCACCCCCTAGAATTAGGCTTACTCTTGGAAGCCTACAAATAAGTAGGGATATAAATCCCATAATCTTGATGTGTCCTCCCAAGTCGCTGATGACTCATGAATAGGGTCCCATTGGACCCTTACCTATTTGGTGGTGCAATCCTTGAGGGTCAAATCCCGTTGCTGAAGTATTAGTTTTGGTATTGTTATCCGAGTGGGGTCTTTTATTATCTCCTCAACATGGTGGGAGTGGGGTTCCATGAGGATGGGAGGTAGTGATTCTCTTACCATTTGAGAATCTGATATTCTACCTTATGATTGGTTTTGGTATTGTTATCCGAGTGGGGTCTGTTGTTATCTCCTCAGCGCGGTGGGAGTGGACTTTTTGGTTCCACGTGGTCGGGTGGTAGTGATTCTAATACCATTGAGATTCTCATGTTTGAGATGGTGCTAGATGATCCTTTCTTTTGTTGCCTTATTCTTGTTCTTGTTGGAGACTTGCACTTATCTTTCATATATTGCACTTATTCTTGTTCTTGTTGGAGTCTTGCACTTGAGCATTCCAATGTGTCCATAGGGGTCACAAGGACTTCCTAGGGGTCCTAACATGCGATAAGGCCTATTAGGACACCTAGGAAGTCCCCATGACCCCTTTTGACACATTTGAATGCTCAAGTGTGTTCGAAGGGGGCGTAGGACCCCTTAGGAGACACTTGAACATTCCAATGTGTCCACAAGGATTAGAAGGACTTCTTAGGGGTCCTAGCATGGGATAAGGTGTACTAGGACCCCTAGGAAGTCCCCATGACACCTTTTGACACATTTGAATGCTCAAGTGTGTTTGAAAGGGCCATAGGACCCCTTATGACACACTTGAGCGTTCCAATGTGTCCATAGGGGTCACTGGGGCTTCCTAGGGGTCTTAAATCATGATAAGGCCTATTATGACCCCTAGGAAGTCCTCATGACCCTTTTTGACACATTTGAATATTGAAGAGTGTCCGAATGAGCCATAGGACCCCTTAGGACACACTTGAGCATTCTAATGTGTCCACAGCGGTCACAGGGACTTCCTAGGGGTCCTAACACATGATAAGGCCTATTAGGACCGTTAGGAATTCCCCATGACCCCTTTTGACACATTTGAATGCTCAAGTGTGTCCAAAGGGGCTGTAGAACCCCTTAGGACACACTTGAGCATTCCAATGTGTCCACAGGGGTCGCAGGGACTTACTCAGGATAGTAATCCGTGATAAGGCCTATTAAGACCCCTACGAAGTCCCCATGACCCCTTTTGACACATTTGAATGCTCAAGTGTGTCTGAAGGGGCCGTAGGACCCCTTATGACACACTTGAGCATTCCAATGTGTCCATAGGGGTCACGGGGACTTCCTAGGGGTCTTAACATGCGATAAGGCCTATTATGACCTCTAGGAAGTCCCCATGACCCCTTTTGACACATTTGAATGCTCAAGTTTGTCTGAAGAGGCCATAGGACCCCTTAGGACACACTTGAGCATTCCAATGTGTCCACAAGGGTCACGGGGACTTCCTAGGGGACCTAACGTGCAATAAGGCCTATTAGGACCCCTAGGAAGTCCCCATGACCCCTTTTGACACATTTGAATGCTCAAGTTTGTTCGAAGGGGCCGTAGGACCCCTTAGGACACACTTCAGCATTCCAATGTGTCAAAAGGGGTCACAGGGACTTCTTAGGGGTCCTAACGTGTGATAAGGCATACTAGGACCCCTAGGAAGTCCCCATGACTCCTTTTGACACATTTGAATGCTCAAGTGTGTTTGAAGGCATCATAGGACCCCTTAGGACACACTTGAGTGTTCTAATGTGTCAAAAGGGGTCATAGGTAGGGGTCCTAATGCATGATAAGGTGTACTAGGATCCCTATGAAGTCCTCATGACCCCTTTTGACACATTTGAATGCTCAAGTGTGTCCGAAGGCATCGTAGGAACCGTTAGGACACACTTGAGAGTTCTAATGTGTTGAAAGGGTTCATGGGGACTTCCTAGGGTTCCTAATGCACAATAAGGCCTATTACAACCCATAGGAAGTCCCCATGACCCCTTTTGACACATTTGAATGCTCAAGTGTGTCTGAATGCATTTTAGGACCCCTTAGGACACACTTGAGCATTCCAATGTGTCAAAATGGGTCACGGGGACTTCCTAAGGGTCCTAACATGTGATAAGGTGTACTAGGACCCCTAGGAAGTCCCCATGACCCCTTTTGACACATTTGAATGCTCAAGTGTGTTCGAAGGTGTCTTAGGACCCCTGAGGACACACTTGAGCATTCTAATGTGTCAAAAGGGGTCACGAGGACTTCCTATGGGTCCTAACACGTGATAAGGTGTATTAGGACCCCTAGGAAGTCCTTATGACCTCTTTTGACACATTTGAATGCTCAAGTGTGTCTGAAGGTGTCATCAGACCCCTTAGGAAACACTTGAGCATTCTAATGTGTCAAAAGGGGTCATGGGGACTTGCTAGGGGTCCTAACACGTGATAAGGTGTACTAGGACCCCTAGGAAGTCCTCATGACCCCTTTTGACATATTTGAATTCTCAAGTGTGTTCGAAGGCATCGTAGGATCCTTTAGGAGACACTTGAGCATTCTAATGTGTCAAAAGGGTTCATAGGGACTTCCTAGGGGTCCTAATGTGTGATAAGGCCTATTAGGACCCCTAGGAAGTCCCCATAACCCCTTTTGACACATTTGAATGCTCAAGTGTGTTCGAAGATGTCATAGGACCCCTTAGGACACACTTGAGCATTCCTATGTGTCAAAAGGGGTCAAGGGGATTTCGTATGGGTCCTAACATGTGATAAGGTGTACTAGGACCCTTAGGAAGTCCCCATGATGCCTGTTGACACATTTGAATGCTCAAGTCTATCTGAAGGCATTGTAGGACCCCTTAGGACACACTTGACCATTCTAATGTGTCAAAAGAGGTCACAGGGACTTCCTAGGGGTCCTAACGTGTGATAAGGTGTAGTAGGACCTTTACGAAGTCCTCATGACCCCTTTTGACACATTTGAATAGTCAAGTGTGTCTGAAGGTGTCTTATGACCCCTTAGGACACACTTGAGGTTTCTAATGTGTCAAAAGGGGTCACGGGGACTTCCTAGGGTTCCTAACTCATGATAAGGCGTACAGGACCCCTAGGAAGTCCTCATGACCCCTTTTGACACATTTGAATTCTCAAGTGTGTTCAGAGTCATCATAAGACCCCTTAGGACACACTTGAGCATTCTAATGTGTGAAAAGGGGTCACGGGTACTTCCTAGGGGTCCTAACACATGATAAGGCATACTAGGACCCCTAGGTAGTCCTCATGACCCCTTTTGACATATTTGAATGCTCAAGTGTGTCTGAAGGTGTTAGAGGACCCCTTAGGACACACTTGAGCATTCCAATGTGTCCACAGGGGTCACGGGGACTTCCTTGGGGTCTTAACATGTGGTAAGGTCTATTATGACCCCTAGGAAGTCCCCATGACCCCTTTTGACACATTTGAATGATTAAGTGTGTCCAAAGGGGCTGTAGGACCCCTTATGACACACTTGAGCATTCCGATGTGTTAAAAGGGGTCACGGGGACTTCCTAGGGGTCCTAACGCGTGATAAGGCCTATTAGGACCCCTAGGAAGTCCCCAGGACCCCTTTTGAGACATTTGAATGCTCAAGTGTGTTTGAAGGCATCGTAGGACCCCTTAGGAAATACTTGAGCATTCCAATGTGTCCATAAGGGGTCCTACAGCCCCTTCGGACACACTTGAGCATTCCAATGTGTCCATAGGGGTCACGGGGATTTCCTAGGGGTCCTAACATGTGATAAGGCCTATTAGGACCCCTAAGAAGTCCCCATGACCTCTTTTGACACATTCAAATCTTCATGTGTGTTCAAAGTGGTTGTAGGACCTCTTAGGACACACTTGAGTATTCCAATGTGTCCATAGGGGTCACAAGGACTTCCTAGGGGTCCTAACGCAGGATAAGGCGTACTAGGATCCCTAGGAAGTTCTCATGACCCATTTTGACACATTTGAATGCTCAAGTGTGTCTGAAGGTGTCGTAGGACCCCTTAGGACACACTTGAGTGTTCCAATGTGTGAAAAGGGGTCACAGGGATTTCCTAGGGGTCCTAACATGCGATAAGGCCTATTAGGACCCCTAGGAAGTCCCCATGACCCCTTATGACACATTTGAATGGTCAAGTGTGTCTGAAGGTGTCGTAGGACCCCTTAGGACACACTTGAGCATTCCAATGTTTTGAAAGGGGTCACAGGGACTTCCTAGGGGTCCTAATGTGTGATAAGGTGTACTAGGACCCCTAGGAAGTCATATTATTTTCATGCATTACTTCATTAATGTCTGCTCTGGGAGGAAGATTATAATTTCCATATTTCTGCAAGCCCTAAAATATTTTCATCGTTATCACTCTCCACCTCTGCTCTCTCAATTTAGTTCTCTCCCCCTCCGTTGCACTTAGCTTAGCCATCCTTACCTACTATTTAACAGAGATTCTCCAAAATTTGCAAAATCCTTACCCCCTATCAAATCCTTGCCAATGTCATGCAAAATGAGAAAAGCAAGTGAAATTAAAGGGAAGTATGGATCAAATAGCGAAGGTGCATCAAATCAGATCAATATCATAATATATGCAAAAAATATTGTTACAGACAAAAATATTTGTATAAATTAATGGGAAAGAGTGGGAAGAGCTTCTTGGACCCATGATAGAAACTATTAAGGAATTGCATGATATATTACTCAACAGTGCAAGGAATATTATTGATGAACATGGGATTGCAGCTTCATCTATTCAATATACAGAGGAAGATATAGAAAATCTTCTTAATAGAGAGATTAATGTGAGAGAAAATGACATTTTAGAAGAAAATGGTTATCTTGGTGCCATCCAAGGTATGCCAATTACTCAGGATGAAGAGCCAAAGTCCACAGTTAATGGGAAAGACTGGGAAGAGCTTCTTGGACTCATGATAGAAGTTACAGATAAGGAGGAAGATCTAGGAAGGGGAAAACAACAAAGGAAAGAAGTAAGATATGCACGTGTGAGCCTATGTCAGATGATGATGATGAGTACTCACCATCTGCTAGTAGCTCAAGTAACAAGTGTTGTGGAATTATCCACAGAGCAATGTGAAATGAAGCCTCAAATTGGTTTAGTAGGCAAAGAATTTGGTCATGCACTTCATTCTAGCACCACAAATATTTCTATTAGAAATGCCTATTCGTCAATGACCTTGCATTTACGGGACTTGGGAAACCAGGTTACTCATGTTGGGCATTATCCCTCAAATGTAAGTTCATTGCCACCTTTGGCAAGACAGTCTTAGTCCTCATTTTACAACAAAGGGTAGCCATCTATGGTCCAAGGTTTTAATTTAGTTGACAAGTGAAGAGCTTCTCAAGGTACTAATCTCTTTCATAGAGAAGTTCCTGATTCATCTCAAGGTTCTCGTTTAGGTGACCAACACCTTGGAGGTCCACAAATAGACCCATTGATTTCCCAAATTGGTAAAAGGGTAGATGCAATTTTGGAAAGAGTATCCCAATTGAAGAGAAATTGAAATTCCAATGAGCATAAAGTTATTGCAGATCCAATGGGTGTATCTCCTCCACTGACAAATATAAGTACTTCCAGAGACTTGAGTTTAAATGGAGACTGTCTGTTCCCAAACATGCCCTAGTCAAGTAGATGAACCAGATGTTTCTTGAGTAAAGAAGATAGTGGTTTATTAAAGCATTTGCATTATCCCACTTGCTACCAGTTACTACTTTTTGAGCAGCTTGCCAGCTGCTTCTATGCAGGATTTTTGTAATATATAATGTCATCATGCAAGTACATGACAGTTTTTGTAAACATTTTCTGTTGTAAAGGGTTAGTGAGCAATATCAAAGAAAAGGTTCTTGCATGCATTATTTAGACACATATCAATTAGGAAACCATTTTTCTCCCATTACATGTCACAAATGCCTAGATTCACTTTGTGGGTATCAATAGGCAGCAAGATGAGGGAAGAAATATTTGAGAAGAGGAAGTACAAATGTTACTGTCCAAAACCATTTTGAGAGTAATATTCTTCTCCTGATTGTAATAAGAAACTCAAAATGCAGAAGACAACAAATAGCTGGGGCATTTATTTCCTATGACCTATGCCAATTTCAGTTCAATTCCTATTGATGATATTCTCGATGTGTAAAAATAAACTGATGTGTTATTTTAAAATGGTGTTGACTGAAATTTATGAACATATGTCAAATATCCATTTTTTCCATAATTTGAAATAGAACTAGTGGTAATATAATCAAATTTGTGAATTTCACATCCAATCATTGGATGTTAATCAAAAGTACAACACAGTAATATTTTTGAATCGATAAACAATCTTAGTCTTACTTCAAACCTACTCTCGTGCATGTGGGTTCTTGGAGGTATCTACTGAGCAATGTGTGGATCTGTAATGTCCCTATCCAGGACCTTACTCACTTTGCTTAAAACTGCTAATTAGAATTTGGATTTCTAATGCCTGTTGTGATATTATTTAAGTTTGCCTTGCTCCTTACTGATTAATATTGTAATGAATTGGTTCTCTCTCTCTCTCTCTCTCTCTCTCTCTCTCACCTTCTCACTCTCTCTCTTCCTCAATGGCTGCCCATGAATTTTTTAAATGGATGATTGATTTCCTTTGCTTCTTTCAATGGCCATCGATGATTTTTCGGCAATCTTCCAACCTTTCGTACATAGTTTTAAAATACATATTAATATATATTATATACATATAAAATAATATGTAATATATGATATATAATGTAACATTTAATATTAATATATATTAAATAATAATATTTAATGTAAAATGTATATTATATAATATTTAATAAATATAATATATAATCTAATATATATCTAATATATAGTTTTTGATATATAATATATAATCTAATCTAATATAGGACGGAGAAATGGGAGGGAGAAAGGGGAGGGAAAAGTGAAAAATCAAAATTCTGCCAGCCTTTTCGGGTACTCGAAAATATCGAGTACTCGATTAGGCTCGGTATTGCTTTGTGCACCAAACCTTCATGGTCAACTATTGAAATGTCTCATAAACATATTTTTCCCCTATTTCTCTGAGTTCCAGACTTCGGCGATGTAGCTAACGAATTTTTTTTCACTCAAATTTGATGAAATGAAAAGGGTATCTTAAGGAGATTATCAGCTTTCTATCGATATAATTGCTGTCAAATTTTGAATTCAGTAAGTAATTATTAGTTATTTTATAATTGAGTTACCTCTAAAGTGCTGATTTATATACTGATTGAAAAATGACTATAACTTTCAGACGGTATAACATTTTTGAAATCTGAAAAATGCATCACATTCTATGCTTCACCTATATACTATAAGGAAAAAAAAAAAAAATTGAATTTTGTAAAGTTTTGAATGAGTTAAGGTGGTCAGACACGGGATTTTTTTTTATTCTGAAAAAATTGTAGCAAAAAAATCATAATTAATTATTTTTTTGGAATAAAATTACAAAAAAATATGCGTCACATCCGGGCATGAGTCTACTACTTATATATAAAATATTATAATAAAATATTATCATTTGATTATGATTAAGGTGGTCAGACATACACCTACTTCTTATTTTTTTCCTGAAATTTTTGTACTTCTGCATTGAAATCTATACTTTTCACCAATCATACTAACTATTTTTCAAAAAAGGCCTAGTAGTTTAGAAACTACATTCAATTTTCTACAGATTCTATTCTTACAACTTTTTGATATTAGGTTGATAGCTAGTTGAAATTTTCATGTCAAGTTGACTAACCTTGATTTGCTGATTTTTCATTACCACTTAAGGGCATAGTTTGGCCCCTCATGATCTTGCACATACCCTATTATGTAATGATGTTGTGGATACTAGTGCATCTTTTAGTTCTTTGACTAGTTGCTATCGAACATTGGTAAATAATAATTACGTGTCTAGTTGATCAATTTAGTTTGTTACTTTGCCTTATTGGTAGTCTTTTAACCACTCTTCCTTAATGTAATATTTCATTCATTAATGCATTATTCAATACAAAAAGAAATTTTTTTAAAATAATAGCATTGAAGGTTTATAATAATTTAAATAGAATGTGGAAAATTATATTTTTAATAACAACGGTCAATATTTAGCTTCATATGCAAGAGAGTATTGTAATGGTGAAGTTTATATACCTATGTGAATTCCCATTTAGTTGTTAGGTATGTATGGATGTAATTTAGACAATTGGATATTGACAAGTGAGACACTGTTATTCTAAGATTTGGCTTATTCTTTGATCTTTGTCTAATTATATTTTACACTTGTCCACATTTCACCTCATGCTTGTGACTTTGTCACATTTATAAATACATATATTCCCACATATTTATCATTGGTAACCATTCATCACACCTAGCATCACACACATATCTATTTTTATTTCTCATTCATTGCACCTGCCATCACACATATATTCACACATTCAATCTCATATTGATATTTATAGTTCTATATAATTGGTTCATCTGGAAATCTCAAATTTATCTAGAATTCAAATGCTTACTATTTGAATTGTAAACCTACTCTTTTTGGCTAATTGTTGGGAGCTAATTTGGTTTACATTTTCTTGAATTTTTGCAATGTCTTTGTATTAAATGACATTCGTTTGAACAACTGACTTTGGTTTAGTTAGTTACATTGATAGTGATTTTGGAGGAAGTGTTGATAATAAGAAGACTTTAAGTTACATCTTTTATCTTGGTTTATGAGTAGTGCCTTTACCTTCCAAAATGAACCCAATTTTTTTTAAATTTTTTAATAAAAACTTAGTATGTAACTACAACTTTAGTATCATGCCAAATCATTTTGTATAAGGAAAAAAAAATGTGAATTTAATCAAGAATAAAGAAGAGAAACACAAATATTTCGTAACAAATTCTACTATAATTGTAACAAATTATTTTCTATGAAAAAGAAATAAACATGTTGATATGAGATATCATGGTATAAGAAAATTCGTTAGGAATGGTGAAATATAGCTAAAAATTAGTAAATTAAAGAATCATTTTATAATTTTTTTAATAAAGATATTGTTAGAAGGAGAATTTTGGGTAACTATTAGTAACACCACTTTCCTATGAATCATCATTTGTTATCAATTTGGACTTTGTTTGGCAATCGAGAGTATAGTATATGACTTATTCAATCTCAATATCGTTAGCATAATTTTCCAATTGCCCCGTGAATAACATATTTGCTTCTGCAACTTTAAGTTGCCTCCTTAAATAATGGATATGTTTTGTGATCTCCCTCTATAAATAATGGTATCCACTTTGCATAACATTCAATAGCCTTTGTGAATGATGATTATTCTGCTATGTGATATCTCTAACTAAATGCTTTCACCATGTAATTCAAGTTTGAACTATAGTTCTACTTTGTTATATTTGATGTAATCTCAGCCATTACGGTAGTTCAAAGTTTGTTATAATCATAGAATTTAAACAATATGATAGAGTTTTATTCATCCTGAGCTCTTTTTTTTTTTTTTTGTATTCTTTGCAAAGATGTTTTTCTTCTTTTTCCAACTAGATCTATAGTTTATTTTGCAAGATTAGCTACTAAACTTTACACAGTATTAGTGCCTAGGAGCTAGAAAGGAGAAATGTAAACTTCTATTGCACCTATACTAAAGATCATATATGTTCCAAAGAATAGAATTTCCAGCTTCTGTTCTTCTTATGCCATACAACTATTTTGAATGGAAGCCATAGATCCTACTTCAACTAAGAAGTAGAGGCTTGTATTAAATAGTCACGACAACAAAGGTTGAACCAAATTTTGCATCATAGATAGGTCAAGGTCATTCTCTTTCTTCATGGGCCTTGCTATCATCTCCTACTTAGTGACACAACATTACAATGGACCTGTCATGCCTCTCCTTTGTTAGTATTATGGGGGGATTCTACACTTTGTGCTAATACTTCCTTGGTTTCACAGTTGATCAGTTATTTAGACTATTGCCACCTGCATTTTCAACTAGAAGTTTGTTCTAGATGGTTGAGTAGTGTCGTTGGAGTCACTCGTATAGTTCCGTGGGTCATCTGCATCCTCAATTTACATATATTTTTCCTTTGTTTGTCATTTGTTCATTGTTTGGGGGCACCCATGTAGATTGTTGTCTTATGTATCTTTGACTAACATATGTTTTGCCTTTATTTTCTATTTGCTCATGGTTCGAGTAGTGTCATTGGGGGCACATATGTAGATTGATCTTGTTCATCATCTTGATTTTAGAGGAGGTTCTCCATTCAACACTATTGCAGTTATTATTCAATAATTATCTACACTTTTCTTGTGTCTCAAAGGATGTTGTTTTGCATTTCATATAATTGCATCTCTCATTTTTTAAAAGGGGATTTTGTTCTCATTGGGTTTTCCTTCTTTCCTCTTTCCTTTCATTAGGTTTGTCTCCTAATTAGACTCTCTCATTTTTTAAAGGGGGATTTTGTTCTCATTGGCTTTTCCTTGTTTCCTCTTTCCTTTCATTAGGTTTGTCTCCTTAGTTAGACTTATGGGGGGACATTAAGTAGAATTTTCCAACACCGCTATGAATAACAGATTTGCACCTACAACTTTAAGTTGCCTTCTTAAATAATGGATTGCATCGTGATCTACCTCTGTAAATAATGGTATCCACTTTGCATGTTTCAGTGGACTTTGTAAATGACAATTGTTCTTCTGTAACTAAAGATCTTCACCATAATTCAAGTTTGAACAGTACTTCTACTTTGTGATAGTCACTATAATTTTAGTCATTAAAATAGTTTATATCATGCATTTTGAATAGTGTGATCAATAGAACTTTATTCATTCTCAGCTTTTTTTTATTCTTAAAAAAAATATTTTCCTTCTTTTTCCAACTAAATCTCTAATTTATTTTGCAGGACAAGCTGCAAAATTTTACAAACACTCAACTTCACATTGGCGGACACTGTAATTTACAGTGTGATTATTAAGAGGCTACTTGCAAGCACATGCCGGGTAGCTCACGTGCCAATTACACTAGATTATATCCATATGTCAGGAATTGCTGTTTCTTTTCTAGTATTGAAATGAATCGACAAGTTCTGCTACCTGTAAAATTAATCAGGGGCTTGTAAAATGTTGCAACTTCGTTCCAATATCCTTGGATAGAACTTTAAAGTTCCATGCACTAGAAATCGGAGCCACTTCGACGTTTATTGGGAATTGAATACACGTTATAAAGCAAATGGTAGGAGGCAGCTTTTGTTTCCTACTAAATCCTCTCCTCTCCTCTTTACACATGCACATTTGTGAAATCATGTATTTTTGGAAATTCCTCAAATGGCGAGTCAGTCTTCTTTTCTTTGAAAATGGCACAAAGAAAATTAGTCTCCAGTTTATTGT
Organism: Chamaecyparis obtusa; assembly: GCA_027943335.1. Lineage (NCBI taxonomy): Eukaryota > Viridiplantae > Streptophyta > Pinopsida > Cupressales > Cupressaceae > Chamaecyparis > Chamaecyparis obtusa. Next base: position 570,669 of record BSBK01005609.1, on the reverse strand, counting down.
TGTTAATATAGCATTGATTGAGAATCTTTGAAGAGTATACGTGGGTAATCCATACAAAAAAATGTGTTGCCATGTATACTTTTCTATCCAAGTGACGTGTGAGTGTTGTGTAAGTTGGTCCACACGTTTTTCCTCGCATTTTCTTGACCTTATACATCACAAAACTCAAGGAACAACATCGAAATACAACACTTACCTAATTGATTGCTTTATATTGTTCCTTAATAATGTTATGAAATCTTCTTCTCTTTATCCAATTTGACCTCTTCTCTCTTAATTTGTAATCTACTTCTCATTAAAGTAGTTCTTATTTTTTGGAAAGCATTTTGGTATACAATCTACAATGATTATGTCTATTAGGAATGATTTATTAGTTCCTCTTTACGACAGGATATTTACGCATCTCTTGAATGCAAAAAGTAATTATTTCAATCAATACAATTTGAAAATTTTTTGAGCATATATATTTCCTATGTTTTTATATTTATGCATATTTTAAAAATATTAAAAACCTAGTTATCTTTAATTTTATTGGTGCATAGCAAAAATAGTAAGGAGAAAAATAATTTTTATTATAAATAAATAGATAATTTTTTTACACATGCCTTGAGCCATGTCTGGTGAAGCAGTTGGATTTATAAAAGCTTTCCAAAACCTTGATTTATCACAGCTTTCCAAACCCCTTTGCACTTTGGCTTTTCCCTTTGTCATTGCATTGGCTTCTCCCTCACTTTAATTTCTTTTTCATTTCACTCACGACAGACCATTTTTAGGGTTTAATTGAGCTCTGCAATCTACAAACTAGGGCTTTTGTTGTGAGATGATATTAGAATGATGAGATTTAGCAAAAATAATGCATGAAATTTCTGAGGGAAATGGAGATTCATAGAATGCATCTTTTCATGCAGATGCAGCTAGAGCTCCCAAAGATGCCTTGCAATAGAAGATAATGCTAACAGAAGCCACGAACATCTTGTGCTATGATCATTTATAGCCTTAAATTTATCCTTTGATATTTTAACATCTCTCCATAATTTGCATTTTTGACATTATATAAAGCCTATAAACACAACCAAACCGTGCCAATTTATACACTAGATTAAGAGGCTTATGAACATAGTTTGCACTTTAAATTTTAAATGCTTATTTTCTAATTACAATCATACTTGATAGATATTAATACTTGTATAAGATAAAATAGTGTATGGGGTCCTAGAACAATGGTTTGCACATAAAAGAGACCCCAAAGCCAATATTTTACACATACATTTGAATTGTAAGGGAAATACTTGAAATCAGATAAAATAAGATACATACCTCATGATGAAATTAATTTAGACATACCATTTTTCTAGTGCCTGTGTATAGTTTCGGGCAATTCTACAACTTGTCCCGGACTGGAAATGCCAAGACGGAGAAAACCCAGAAAAATTTTGTCTTTCTAGAAGCAGGTACTCTTTGACCTCGATAAAAGGTTAAAGGCTACATTAATATTTTGAATGTCAACTTTGACTTTTTCCATAGATCTCAGAAGTTTGACAAAAAGGGTATCCATATCTGCACTTTAATTCATCGTCCCACACCTGTACCTACAAGAAAAATGGTTTTGTTTGTTGGGGTAGGGGTTTGCCTTAGTCAAACCCCGGTTTGGAATCAACCTCCATGATTGTATGCTTGGAATCCACCTTGAGGGAAGAATGAATGGATTTTGAAGATGAACAAAGGATCTTGAAGGAAGATCACACCATCATGATGGCTAGATCTAGGGTTTGAATGATGAATCTTGCATGCTTGAGCAAAATCCCTTCAAAGGCTTGAATTCTTGAATCCTTGATCTTCAATGGATAACTTGAATGGAGAAGAGGACTTGAATGCTTCCTTGTAAATGCTTGATGAAATGCTTTCTTGATCTTGCTTGAGAACTTGAGAGATGAGATATGGAAACTTGATTGAGAGATCTTCTCACAAAAACTTGATGGAGAAAATGAGAGAGGAAGGCTTCCCTTTATAGTGAACTAGGGCACAAACCTCTAAAGAAGGCCGACATTGGGGAATTAAATCCCAATTAACTTTAACCCCTAGAAATGGACCCATATTAAATGAAATTTAAGTATTTACCATTCCAAAACCTGAAATGGCCGACTCGGAAGTGGGAAAACAAATATCTCCGAAACCCGACACCCAGAAATCCTGGGATCCTGAAATTTGAAATCTGGGTCAAAGACGAGGTAGACCTCACCCTAGGTCATGGTCAAGGTTGACTTTGACCCTTAAGGTCAACTTTGAGCTTGAAGTCAAAAGCCTCAGGACCTCAATCCAAAGTGTTAGGAAATGCATAAATAAGGTGGAAAACAGGTGCAGGGAGAAGCAGAACGGGGGGAGAAAGACATATACATGCAAAGACCTGATCAAGGTGCTTAACATCACCCTAGATTACTTACTCGAAGGGCTAAATGCTCTTATCATGGAAGTGCTTCCATTTTAAGATGATACAATACTATACATATAATAATTTTATGTACATAGATTAATAATATCCACAATATAATTGTATGATAATTTTCTATTTAATTATTACTATGGCACCCAATGAATGCTTACCAAGCATAGGTTAATAGTTTAAATCTTGCACTTCAGTATCTTCCTTATTTTTCCTGAATTTTACTTAGAAAATTTGAACCAAAAATCTAATATATTGTAATAATGCTAGATGCTAGATTTTAACTCTTAAACATAAATGAGATAATGAAAGATTGTAAGAAATTCAATGAAAATAATGGAAGATTATAGTTAGATTTTCTTTTCTATGGTTCAAGTCCTTTAGCCCATAGTCTCCCCTATTTTTTCTGACTTCATACAGAAAATGAAATAATAATGGTTAATAACTTTATATAAAAATCCAAGTAATAATAGTTAATAACTTATATTAAAATTGAAATAATAATAGTTAATAATATTAAATCTCCACAATAATATTTGTGTCAGAGTTGAAGCTCCGACCTATGTAAAAATAATGAAGAACTTTGACAGTTAACTAGAAATAATATATCATTACAATCAATTTCCCTTTTTCCCTGTATAATTGAAGAAACAAGAACATAGAAAGGATCAACATTTCATTTTAATCAGTGGTAGAGAAAATGCCGTAACTTAGTGAAGTTAGTTCAGGAAGAAAATGGAAGGAAAACAAAGAAACAATGAGAAGAGAAAAGTTAAATGCCTTAAAAGCATTTATTCACAAATCCAAATGCATAGAAATAAAATAATCAAACTCTCCTAAATTTCTCACCAAGAGTTGTGAGGGCTGCTTCTCTGCAATGATTTTGAAAAGCGTCCATATGCATCTTTTATCAACACTTCCAACTGGTGGAAGTAGAGGACATATGTAGAAAGCTCTTGGATTTCGTCATCTTCTTCAAAGGATTTCAAGCAAATCATGGACACAAAATACTCTCCAATCTCAATCAACTTTTCTGCAACATTTTAGAATATAATGATAGACAACGCATGTTTAGTCATCCCCCCTGAAGAGGAAGAAGAAGAAATGGAAGAGGGAAATTTTGAGTATTATTTCCTCAACTAGATCTTATAGTTTGAGGACTCGCTCATTGCAAGACCATAAAGAAAGAAAATGGTACACTTATCTTATTAATTTGTTTTAAACCCCAATTTATGTTTCATATTATCACTTTATTAAGTTACTTAAAATAAGTGATCTTGGCAGCCACTTGTGAGCCCCGATGCTTATTGTAAGCCACTCCCATCTATACACCTAGACGACCTACCCTAAGTTCATATAACCATAATAAAATATTCAGATCATAAAACCAGTTATGTGCAATATAAGGGACATACTCTGGTTCTTAAAACCATGATATCACAAAAGCACTCTCAACGTGACTTCAAAACATGAGATTAAGATAATAAAAATAGGTAGAGGAATTTAAACCAATACAACATCACATAGAACAAAACATACTCATAAACTTTTTATTTTTATTTGTTCTTGTATCAACAAAAAAAAAAAACTCCAAAGCCTCTGGTCCCATTTCCCTAAAGCCAATGCAGATTTCTCAATTACCACTTAAAGAAAGACACAAAAATATAGTTGCAAACAAGTCATCTCATAAGTCTAAATTTTACTCAAATCAACTCTTAGGTCTAATTTGACCATAGTTGCATACCCACAATTTGCATGCCTATATTATACAAGTAAAATATTTACAATGAGAAAACTACAATACAACATTATCCAAATTTAAAATACAAATTTCCTTAACTAGTAATTAATAATTAACCTTAACCCTCAATATTAACTAATAAAAGAAAATATTAATTAATATGAAATATCATAATTTAAAAATCAAATATTAAATAACTTAATAATAATATTTTATTTAATTAAAAGCATATTAAAACATTAACACACACACACACACACACACACACACACACAAATATATATATATATATATATATATATATATATATATATATATATATATATATATATATATATATATATATATATATATATATATATATATATATATATATATATATATATATATATATATATATATATATATATATATAACAAACAATGGCAGGGATTGGTACATCATGTAGATCCTGCAAGAAAGTGACTATGACTTCATCCCTCAACCACTTCAGACACATTAAATAGAAAGGTAAAACATAAATGATAGTCATACACATGCACGTATGAGGTAAGTAAAATATGAATATAAATGACATCATAATCATATAAATAATCATAATCAAAGTAACTAAAATTATCTAACTGTAAACATATGATATCTCATGAGTATCCAATATCAAATCACCATGTAATGTCATACATCCATAACCTCAAGATAAAGTTGAAATAATCAACACACACATAAAATGGGCCTAAAAGAGTTTGGCAATATGAAATTGAAAAGAAAACTACGGGTGGGCACTACATCCACCCCCTAGAATTAGGCTTACTCCTGGAAGCCTACAAATAAGTAGGGATATAAATCCCATAATCTTGATGTGTCCTCCCAAGTTGCTGACGACTCATGAATAGGGTCCCATTGGACCCTTACCTATTCGGTGGTGCGATCCTTGAGGATCGAATCCCATTGCTGAAGTATTAGTTTTGGTATTGTTATACGAGTGGGGTCTTTTGTTATCTCCTTAGCATGGTGGGAGTGGGGTTCCATGAGGATGGGAGGTAGTGATTCTCTTACCATTTGAGAATCTGATATTCTACCTTATGATTGGTTTTGGCATTGTTATCCGAGTGGGGTCTGTTGTTATCTCCTCAGTGCGGTGGGAGTGGACTTTTTGGTTCCACGTGGTTGGGTGGTAGTGATTCTAATACCATTGAGATTCTCATGTTTGAGATGGTGCTAGACGATCCTTGTTTTTGTTACCTTATTCTTGTTCTTGTTGGAGACTTGCACTTATCTTTCATATATTGTACTTGTATTTTGTATCTTGATTTATTATTACATACCCTGTGACTTGTGTAGTGGATGTTGGTTATTATGTTTACCTTGTGGTATTAGTTGTATCTATGTTTTCATTTATGAGATGATGTACGTATTATTCCTTTGCATTATATGGAGATTGTATATTGTTTTTTATGTTTAGTAGATTAATGAACTTATGCAATTCTACGTCATGGAACCCTTAGGATTTGTAATTTGCAAATGAGTTACATTTATGAGTATGTATTGGCATATGTTATATTGCTTCCACTTTGTTATTCATTATTATGTATAAATTGTTAGGAATGGGAACACTAAGAGGGGGGGGGGGGGGGGAGTGAATCAGTGTTCCATAATTAATTTCTTATTCTTGAAACTTAACTCTATTACTTAAATACTGAAATGAATAGTAAAGAAAATGAAGTATTCAACCATAACACATAACACAAGATATGTTTATGGGGAAACCTTGGCCAGAGGAAAACCCCAGTGGGAATTAGTACCTACGAATAATTGTACTTTGTATTATGAACCTATTAATGTTCCTTTTCCCTGTTAGGAGCAGTTATTACAATGTAGAGTACAATGAATTGGTTAAGAGTCTATAAGTAACAAACCCTATTAGGGGTGGATGGCTCATTGCCAGAGCTCACTGCTCAATGAAGAAGGCTACAACCTCTTGGTTATCAGATACACACTATATCTACAAGGTAAACTGTCGCTTTGACACTGCTATCTGATCAGTTTTTTTTGTGCGCTGACGCTTTAACCTCTCGTAAAGCTCTATATCATTCTTACTGCTCTAATACATACTTCACATACTTCTGTTCTTCTCTATATTCCATATCATCCTCAAATACAAAAGTGCATGTCGCATATATACATGCTCAATAGACACAACCACAACTAACTACTAGGTCGGCCTATAACTTAACACTTACAATGCTTCCAAGTTAATTGGCTCAACCGTGTTTACATACAATTATATTAACATGTTTATAACATAATTACAATAGGTGCATAGCCTTTACAAAACAAAATGATATACGCTAATCAAAATACTATTTGTCGGCTCCATGCTCTGTTTTGTTTTGTCGCTTACTGACTGTGTCACTTAGACTTGTTGTAACTTCTTCATGTTGTCATGTATGACCATGCATTCTTACAATTAGCATAGTAACATACTCAAAACCTTATATCTAAGGGCGCATACCAAAACTCAATCATACACACGTGTGCTGATGCTTTGTTCATTAGGTGCTTCACTGTCTGCTCTGTCTTCCATACTTAGCCAAATTTTGATCTTCTAAGTTAGTGCGCTGACTCCAAAACTTCATATGACTTTGTTGTCATAATGACAACATAAATATTAGTCATATATACTAGTAAAGTCAACTTTCCAACAATCTCCCCCTTTGTCATTAATGGAAACAAAGGAATATGGCGAAGTTGTTAAACTACATCTTTACACAAAAACTTGCTATCCTTTATCTTATCCTATACTATATATTGTACATCATATATTCTTATATCTCCCTTATCTCCCTTAATCCATATCTTCTACTCATACTCTACTCCCCCTTTGACATTAATGTCAAAGGTGCTAAAAAATTGAATCTCTAAGTACTTACATAGAAAGTACATTTGGGTATGCAATCTGAAGTTTTGTTATTTCTTGCTGCCAAAAAACCTTGAGTGCATCAACTATCTGAAGATGGGCACATACATTTGCATAGGTTAGATTCTCCATCTTTTCTAAATCTATACGGGGACCTTGATCATATGTTACAATAGTGGCATCCATCTCCTTGATGTTTTGATTCAACACATCTAGAGAGGGCGCTAATGCATGTCTTAGCTGAGTTTGTCTGGCCCTTATCTTTGCCATCTCTTTTTCTGCCTTCTCAATATTATCCAACTATCCTTTATAAACATTATTGCACATGTTAATATCCTGAGAGGGATCTAGCACTGATTTTCTTACTGCCGCCACCATAGATTATGCTTCCTGAATCTTCTTAGAGATGTTTGCAGTTAGTTTTCCTTGTTCATACAGTCAGCAATTATTTTCCTTCCTTTTGCTACTAACTCTTTTAGCATTGCTTGACCAATCTTTAGAGAATTAAGGTCAAGTGAGAAATTGCTTACTAATTCATTCAAGCTTTTATTGATATATTTCTCCTCTGTAATCTTTGATGTTGATTCTTCTAGATTTGAGAAATTTGCTTTGAAGCTTGACAGGATGCTGCTAACATCATCCACTGAATGAACACTTATCACTTTCTTATCTTCGGGCAGTAAACTGTTTAGTATGCTAACTGATTCTACAAATAATGGAATTCTCATTACTTGTTTCTCTTTTCCTTTTTCCATAGCTAACACACTTATTTTCATCAGATCTTCTTCTCCCCAAGAGTCTAGGCTTGTTGTATCAGGTGTCAAACTTGACAATAATGAAATAGATGATTTAGGAGTAAGGAGTGTGCCTTGACTTACATCCATGAATTCACTTTTTACCTTAACTGGTATCTCAACAAAAGGCTCTTCTTTTTCAACTTCCTTCTCTTCTTCTTGTCCTGTTAAGTCCTCAATTTGGACTTCTTCTTTCTACTTAGGTGATTCTTCACCGCATAGAATCTCAACTTCCTCACTACTGATAAAAGTTTCTTCAAACTTATCTAGCTCATTATCTATTGCCAACATGGTGATTTCAACATTATCAATCACAATTATTTCATCCTTAGCTTCAGGCATGGGCACAGACTCTTGTGGACCTGTCATAGGTGCATTAGGGATCTTTGATTCCTTTGCTTGCTCGGAGGGAGCTTGGGTTGCAGGCACAGTAGGAGGATGCATTTGTCTTTCCAAGAAAACTTTTTCAAATTCCTTTTCTGTCTCCTTCACAACTAACTCATACTCTTTGTTCATTATCTGCAGAGTTCTAGTTTTGGTTCTTAGATGTGGCTTTACCAAATCTAGCAATAATGTTTTCTCTTCCAGTGAACAGATAGGAAGGTTGTCATCCAATGTCTTTTCTCTTATCCTAAAATCCTCTTCTATGGCTTGTCTCTTCAAAGAATCCAAAATGTTCCATACATTATCAGGAATGACTATCTTAAGTTCCAAAACTATCTTTTTGAACTTAATCATGTGCATGATAATCATAGAATGAATCTTTGATTTGTCAATCTCATGATACTTGTCATAAAAATTTTCTATTTGATCTATCCTTCCTTCATCAATTACTCTAGTTCTCAAGACTTGCAGATTCGGTCTGAATCCTACCTCGGGAGGTTCTTGAGTGTTTTTCCCTTTGCTTCTAGTTTTCATTGAGGATGGGTGGCTTGCGTCAGTCTGTTTCTTCCTTTTAGGCATCTTACTTGGCTCGGGAGTGTAATACCCCAAAAATGGGCTATAAGTTCATTAATCTCCTACATCTTCAATTCGAACGAAATCGACATCAAAGTCCTAATCCAAGGCACATCTAAACATCATCGAATCCTAATTGATTATCTTAAAATTCTGCATCGGGGAATATTCTTAGTAATATTCTTAATCATCATAATTATCTTTAATTTTATAATTATTTGGCAATAAATCACATTTATCCTAAAGCTTGATTTATTGAATATTTTTATATTTAATTAATTAGATTTAATATCTTGCCACTTAATTGTGTAATTAAATTTAATTATATCTATTATTAATTGTATTATTTAATTTTGACAATAAATCCAAATATCCTATGAATAATTGATTAAATTTTTATTTAATTAATTAAAGCAAGTTGTCATTATTTAATAATATAGTTTTTAATAAAAATTTGATTAAATAATTGATTAACCCATAAATCAATTGTTTTATTTTTAAAAGCAGTTAAGTTGGAAATAAATCACTTTATTATTAAATTAATTCATAAATAAAACATGCACAATCATAAAAGCAAACAACTATCAATTATCAATTAAAGCTAAACTCTATTTTGAGTTAAAACTTAGCTTTTGCATGTTTTTTTTGTGACTTAATTATCTTTTATTTAAAAATAACTCAAAAATCAACCTGAGTTATTTGAGTGATTTATGGCTTTTTTTCATGCACCTCCAAAGCCCTGGATTTCTATAAAACCAAGGCTCATCTCTTCATAATTCATCTCTCAATCATCTCGCAAATTGCAAACTTACTCTACAGGAATCATAGCATATCAGATTTGGAGAATTTGCACAATTGGAGCTTGAAAGAATCAACTTGCGAATTCAAAGCTTTGTGAGATCAATTTCAATTGTATATTTTTCATATCATAGCATAGAATTTCATAGCTTTGCATATCATTGTTAGATAGATCAATTCATAGCATATCAATTTTCATACTAGCATAGATTTATATCAAGTTTTTCATTCTTATTGCATAGAAAATATCAAAAATATAGATTAATTGCATTCAATTTCATATCCATCTTTTGCATTCAAATCCTTCATTTAGGTGTCGTCTAGGTCACTGATCTCGATTACAATCTGAGAACATCAATCTCGCACCTATTAGAAGGCAGTAAATCGCTTGGTTACATAGTTTTCAATTTTGCACGATTTTGATTATCACTAACCTCTAATGTTTTACTAAGTGTTGTGTCTACAGATTAGGTACAATTTTCACACACACATTTTTGGCGCCCACCGTGGGGCAACCCACCTTTGCATGCTGGTTTTGATTTTTTTTTGGGAGCTAAAACCCCAAAGTTTCAAAGATTTAATTTTATCTCCCAAACGGCTTATATTTTTGGTCTGAAAATGTTTTTGTAGGTTGATGACATATCGGGGAAGCTTTGATAAAAAATTCAGAATTTTCTAAATTTTTTTGAATTTTTAATAATTTTTTTGTGATTTTTCATAAAAAAATTAATTTTCGGCGCAAATCAGAATATTTTTTGAAAATTTTTATATTTTCGGAAAGCTCTTCAAATTCTACAGGGGGTCTATTATTTTTTTTAAAAATTTGGATGCAATTTAATAGCTCAAATAGTCAATTTGTAAAAACTAATCTATTTTGATAAAATGGGTCTCTAGGGCACAAATGAAGAGATTTTTCTAAAATTTTTGCATTTTTGGAAATCTCTCTATTTTTTAGTAGGGGTCTCTATTCTAAATTTTTATTTTTGTGACCAAAATCATATCAAAAAAATTAGATCTTGTTGACTAGGTCAAATGCAGTGCAAAAAAATTAAAATTTTATGATGGGTATGCACTTATTTTTCATATGATTCAATGCATGATATGAGTTGTCATTTGGATTAATTTCTGGTTATTATTGCTCCTAAAAATTTATTTTTAGAGCTAACCTTATGGTTTTCATAAGCTGAATATATTTTGCATATCTTGTTTGCTTGTTTGCTTGTTGGGGAGTTTGTCACTTGCTTGCATGGAAAAGCTCAACAAAAATTGCTAAAAATCAGGTAAAATCTACTAAGCGCATTGTGAGGATCACGAGGTGTTCTCCTTATTCTGAAAACATTTCAATTTGGACTTAAAATAAATCTCTCACATGTCAAGCTTGTATGCATCTTTTCATGCTTTTGATCTATTTCTACACACTTGCATAATTTGATACTAGGTTGTGATCCCTTAAGGATTCATTAAGTAGTCTTAGAATACTTGTGATTGATCTTGATTGCTATCTTGGGTTATTGGACTCGCTAATCCGCCGGCCCCTCATTTCCACCCCGTGGTTTCAATCTCAGCGCCATAAAGGGGAGGGGTCAACAGGACAGAAGCGTTAAGTGTTCCACTTGGCAACCCTTTTGTGCTTTTAGGAACACACTTGTTTTCTAAGTTGGGGACTCATTTTTAGCTTGTGTGAGGTGTTAAGTGTTCCACCTTGTGGACTCATCTCATATTCTCTTTAAGCGTTAAGTGTTCCTCTTTTTGCTTTTTGGGTACTTTTGGTAGATTTGCTTTCGGTAATATATCTGTGCTCACATAGTAATTAGGCCCTATGAACACTATTCATGATTCTTGAGAGATTGGATTCCTAGTGAAATCTTTCTTGATGACAGAATCCTTGTAGGTAGGGAGGATACTTAGTGCATTTCACATTCAACTTGGTTAGTGCGTCTTCTCTTATTGACTGACACATTCTCTCTCCAGAGAGGTTGATAGATCATGTGGGGTTGATATCACAAGCTTTGGTGAATCAAAATTGGTTAGTACGTCTTCTCTTATTGATTGATACATTCTCTCTCCGGAGAGGTTGATAGATCACGTGGAGTTGATATCACAGACCTTGGTGGAACAAAATTTTGTCTTAGCCTGTCGGATTAATCTGCTTGCTTTGTTTGGGTTAAAAGTGAAGAGGTGTCAAAACCTTGAATCTGGAGCCAAGTTCCCTTGTGGTATAAATCTGTGAGTCACCTTTAGAGAGGGTTAACCGTAGCGGACAATCCCTTCATAGGGAAAACTGCATTGACGGAACCTCAAGCGGTAATAGCCATTTTTGCCATGGTAGTGACAGCCGCTATATAAATGTCCTTGTGGAAGAAATCTCCACGGGTATGGTTCATTGTTGGGTTGTCAGATCTCCCTAGCAGCTCTTGAAGATTAAGTTCTCAGACTGTGTCAAAACCCTGGTGCGCCAGGATTGGAGTTCACCTCTTTGAATCATAAAAGTTGCAGAGTCAAACCATTACTAAAAACCCTAGAGAGGCCAATTTTTCACTTTCAGGTATATGTGTGTTATTGCAAAACTTTTCAGAACATACACAATTAGTACTCTCAAGGATTAACACAATTTGGTCACTTGATTTTTCATGCGCAAGGTTGCTTTTGCCCTTGTTCATTATTTTCAGATGTGCTTGGAATCACTTGCTTGCTGTTCTGCGTGTTTGTTTATCTACTTGGCTATTAAAAATGATCAAATCTGGTATAACCTTCAAAATCTGGACAGTACAATTTGCAAACAATCCAGAACTGAAGACCTTAAATTTTGCAAAAATTGACGTAAATTCTTTCTGGAGTCAAAAGTCATTTCAGAAAGTCAAAAGTCGTACAGGTTTTGTCAAGTGTCATTTCAGTATTGCCCATCTGTCGTACGATTGAGAACCCAGTGTCGTACGAGTTTTCAAACCAGCAAATTCAAGAAAGTCAAAACCCTATTAGCAACTGTCGTACGAGTTTTAGCAACTGTCGTTTCATAGACTACCCAGTGTTGTACAAGTCTGCAGAGTGTCATTTGGAAAAATTTGAGAGAGTTGTCAGAAATTGTCAAATAGCAAGATATCCAATGTTTCCAGCCTAGTTCCAGAATCTGTCAAAAATATCATTGTGTCAAGAACAAATCAGTAGCTATTGAAAATCAGTACACATGTCTCAAAGAATCAGTACACATGAGGAAGAAATTCTAATCACCGCTATGATGAAGCAACTGCAAGCTATGCAAGTCCAGCTTGACAAACTTGAGAAAGAAAAGGAACCTCTATACTCTTTTCCATTTGATAAAGACTTGTACATGTCACCATGGCCCCGGAAAAAATTTGAGCAATATGATACCTCTTCCACGGAGAGTGACACATCTAGCTTTGGAGACTATGATGACTATGATGAAAGACAATGTAATGATACCTATGACACCTCTGTTCCTAAGAGTCCTCCTCGTCGTTCATTCCTACTTACTACAAATGGGCCATCACATTGGATAGATCGTGATGGTGATCCATATGATTCTGATTTTGAAAGAGATTTTGATGGCTTTTGTGGACAATACCTTGATGATGATCCATCTACTACTGTTGAGGACTATAAAATACATCGTGCTAGCTTGAAACGTCAATTGAAACGTCAATACTATAAGGATCTCTCCTCTAAGAACTCTCAGGCTGAAAATAAAGATTACACTCTCAAGCAAGATCATGTTAATGTTGGACCTTTGTCTTGTGATGGTTCCCTTCCATCCCCTACTTCCTCCAATACTCATACATTTCCTAAAGCTTCTGAGTCTTTCAAATCTTTCACAAAACCTTCATTCGACATAAGCCCTGATACTTTTCATGTGGTTCCCTATATTTATCCTCCAGGGCTACCTCTTAAAGAAACTCAAGCTATCCTTCACTTGGCTGCAAATACTTTCAATGATGATAAAGCTAAAGAGCCTAAGCCTTCATATGCTATAATCTCTACTTCAGCTAGTCCTCCACCATCTTTTCCAAAGTCATCCATACAATCCCAACATGCTTCCTTGTCCTTAGAAGTGGCTCCATGTCAAGAGGACTCTAAAAATGATAAAGAAAAGAACATAAAGAAAGATCAAGATCAAGAACCCTCCATGTCATCCACTCCTTTTCCCGATGTCTCTTATCCGCTTCATGTTTCTTTTGATCCTGTACACCCTTTTTCATGCATTCCATCATGTCTTAAGTCTTCTCCTAAGCAAGATCAAGCTACTACTTACATTTTTGAGCTTATTGGCAATCAAAATAACCTTACTACGCTTGCGCTTTCCAAAGATGATACTTCCATTAAGGTTGGTAAAAATAGTGTTGTTACTTCCAATGTTAAGCCTATTGAAAATCAAGAGACAAATTATGCGCTGGTGCTATCCAAAGATCCTTGTCAAGATCAAAGTCTTCCATCTTCTTATTCTACCACTCCATGTTCACTTCCACTTTCTACTCTTCCTAAGTCTTTGCAAGCTTTGAACAATCCTATCAAAGAAGGTGCTCATATTCAAGATGTCCATGATTCTATTGAAGATCCTAATGCTCACTCTAAAGATGCTAATATCCTTGGTTGTCATATAGATGCTGATGAACTTATTGATTATCCTTTTGCATCTTCCACTTCCATCCTTGGAGCTCTTCCACCACTACAAAGATCTTCATGCCTTCCTTCCATCTTGGGTCCTTATGTCCCTTCACTTTCCCCTCCTAACTCTCCTAATTTTCCATCCATCTTGGGTCCTTACATACCTCCATCTCCCATCTTTCCTCAAGATCGACATAGATGCATACCCTTGAATCCTTTTCATCCACCCACCCATCTAAACCAATCATATCCTCCCTCTTCCACAAATCTCAAGTCTTTTGGAAGTAACTTGAATGTTCAATACAAGAAAAAGAAGCAATACAAGAATCCATCAAAAAATGAAGATCACCATGTCTCCTCTAATCGACACGGAGGCATAAAGTCAAAAGAGATATCTAAGAAAAAAACTACAAGACAAGTATGGGTTCCAAAATCCATCATTGAAGATATTCTCTCTAGATCATCAAAAGGAAATAAAAAGCCTATGTCTATATGGATTCCAAAGTCTCTCTTGAAAGAGTCTGGTGTTGAGAAAAAAGTAAAATTGACATTCAAGCTTCCAAAGGCTTCCACTACATCTCCTTCCAAAAATATTCTTCCATTTCATGTGCCCAAACCTCAACCTCTGCTATCCATTCGCCATATTCCTTCACGTATTCTTTCATTCACGTTTCCTCCACCCTCTCACCACCCTTCAACGTATGTGTTGACGTTGATCTTGCCTTCCTTTCCATCTACCCTTTTACAATCCTTCCATTCATTATCCTTCTACCTTCTATCATTTTTCCTCATTTGCCTATTCCTCCTATCTTCCAACCCCACTCGCTTTACATAAAACCTTATCCTCCATTTTTCTCTTTCATCTCCCTTTCCCTATCAGCATCTTTGAGCGTGTCATTTTGAATCCTTGGCATATCATGGTTTATCCTTTCAAAGAGCATTATCTAAAAAGCTTGCCTTCTTCCAAAAAAGAAATGAAAAATAAATGTGCCTTGGTGAAAACCTGGAAACAGGCACCTTGGTAGCAAAAGTAAAGAGAAAAAAAATTTCATCCTAAGGTGAAAACCACTCCCTTGTGGTGCCTTGGATAAGTACCATGATGAAAACCTGGCAATCAGACATCATGCGTAGTTCTTCTACATATTTCATCAATTTCATCTTCTCTCTTTGATCTTGACAATGTTGATCTATACACCAACATTTGGCTATTTTGTGAGTTGTCTGATGATGATCTTGCTTTCATTCCTTCCATGTTTAGCCTTCATATCCATCTTCCTCCATTCATTTTTGCCTATCGCTATCCTTTTCCCCTTTGGTCTTGATCTAATAAAAAAAGAAAGAAAGAGTAAAACACAGTGCTATGAAGCCTCTTGACATGTCTACTCCTTTGGATTGCATTCTTTCCTACTCTTGCACTACGCTTTTGTGACTTATCCTATACTAGCCTTTCCCTACTTATCCAAATATGCTTTGCATGATGATTTTTCCCTAGCTTGAGTATTCTTGAGGAGTTTTCCCTTGATGATTTCTTCCCTTCATTCTCCTTCATTCTCTTGTCTTCCATCTCTTCCACCAGCTTGCCAATCCCTCTTGTTCTCCACCTTGCTAGACATTGGGACTGTACGATATGATCTTGCTTGGGAGTTTGCAATGGAAAAAGATGCTATCAAGTATATCAAGTATTAGAACAAGTATCAGAACAAGTATCAGAGCTAGTATCAGAACTAGTATCAGAACCAAGTATCAGAACAAGTATCAGAACCAGTATCAAAATCAGTATCAAAACTAGTATCAGAACAAGTATCAGAATGAATGTTAGAACAAGTATCAGAACACCTACTGGGGCTACACCTTTTTCTTTAGTTTATGGGTTTGAAGCGGTACTACCTATTGAGGTTGAAATCCCATCACTCAGAATCATAATGCATGGACTTGTCACTGATGAAGACTACAGAGTGTCTAGGTTACAAGAACTTGAATTACTAGATGAACGCAGGCAAGCAGCATATGATCATCTTAGAGTGTATCAGAAAAGAATGTCTAGAGGCTACAACAAGAAAGTCAGACATAGAGAACTTTAGGTTGGCGATCTAGTGTTGAGAGAAAATCCTAAAAATCAATCACATCGAGAACGCAAGGGGAAGTTCGAACCCAATTGGCTGGGTCCCTTTGTTATCACTGCTACTTTTGGCTCCAGTGCCTATCAACTCTCAATGACTGAAGGAGAAAAGCTCCGAGAACCAATCAACGTTCTCCATCTGAAGAAATCCTACGCCTAAGGCATTCAGTCTATGGTTAAATATCCTGAAAAAATCTTAAAAATCAGAAAAAGTCCTAAAAAAATGAACATCTTGGTGAAAATCTAGCAATAGGCGCCTTGATGATTCACAAAAAAAAAAAATTGAAAAAATTAAAAAAATTGAAAAAATAAAAAATTGAAAAAATAAAAAAAATTCAAAGAAAAAAATTGAAAAAATGAAAAATACAAAAAAAAATGAAAAAGAAGAAAAAGTGCCTTGGTGAAAACCTAGAAACAGGCGCCTTGGTAGCAAAAATAGAATCTCTACCAAGATGGTGAAAACCTAGCAAACGGGCACCACTTTTTCCAAAATGCTCCATCTATCAGCACAATCTTGTCTTTCCCAGCTTTCAGTCTTGCTTTAGTTTGTACATATCTCTCGGTTTGTTTCTGCATATCCTATTTTCAATAAGTCGGTCTGTACACCAATCAGCTCAAGCGTCTGTATCCTATCAATGTTTAACACTTGGGGGCAATCAATCTCATATCCTATGGTCTCCAGTATATCTTAGACGTATCATATCTAGTCAGAGTCCTTTGAAGCTTCATGTGAGTCAGTCAGTCTGTCTTGTCTCCAGAAAGGATTTTGCATCTACAACAACGCAATCAAACATCAAAACTCAACTGGAAACAATTTGTGTTTTTACATGCTTTTATCTCCTTGTATGCTTACTGATTCGCATTGAGATTTTTGCATATTGTGTCCCTTCGAGCTCCTCAATGATGTCCTTTACAGGATTTAGAGAGTGATGACTGGGGGCATAAAATTTTCTTGGTTTTCTGCTTGTATGTGAAATCTAATAACTTTGGAAATTCCAGATTGAAATGGTATCCGACTATAAGAGCCTCTATCTCAAATTGGATGGCCATGCGTACCTTGACCATTGATACCCAGACAATTCAAGGAAGTTTGATCTAACTATTGTCTTTTTGAGTAAGTTCTTTCTCCTACTGTGGAACGCAATCTTGCCTAAGGATGTGAACGATAAAGGGTCACTACGGGTAATTCACATTGGATTTAGAATGATCTCTTGACTGTTTGATGTGTTTGCAATGCAAGGCGTATTCAGGTCATCATGACGTTTATGTTTTGATGCTTATACAAATTGCTATATCAAAATGGACATGATATTCAGGTCATCCTGGCGTTTGTGCCTTGGTGCTTATATCTAATCCAACATTCCGAAAACAAGTCAATATTCATATGTCCATGGTTGTATAACCAGTGGGTGTTGTATTGATTCTTGCGCATACAAATCAATATTCATATGTCTATGGTTTTTTTTTAGCTAGTGGGCATTGTATTGATTTATCCAGTTACCTAAAAGTTCAATGATGATAACAAATCGATACATGATCAGTGACTAGGTCCTAGGTTTTAGGTTGCATTTCATTTTGCATGTCTCTTTGCATTTTGCATGTTGCATGATCTCACAATGACTAAATGAACTTCAATGCTTAAACAATTCTCCACTCGCATCTTCAAATCTAACAAGAGCTGAATCTCACATGAAGGTTCCTCCAACGAGCAGCAAGTAGAATCCTTTTTCGGGATCAAAATTCAAATCTGAGATCATTCATATTATTAACTACTTGCATAATCGACCTTCAATCATCACAGAAATCCATAATTCAACTTAATTGATTATCTTACATCAAACTATCAAAATTTCAACTTGGTCAACCATGGTCAACTCATGGTCAAACCTAGTCAAACTTGGTCTTTTGGGACCTTCCAACGATGCAGAATGTGTTCTTGAATGTGTTTCACCACACTTCTCAAATCAATTAACATGCTTCTAAACTATAACACTGACTTTTCTTGTCAGATTTCAATTTTAATCCCGAAGGGGGCATGGTATTGCATATCATTCAAAGTCTGTAATCAAATTTGAAATTATATCTTTATGGAAATCATATCTTCCTTAGTGATCAAGACAAACAATCACGTTTAGTTATTGATTCATCAAAAGTCCTCATCGCTCGGGGCAAATCTATCATCACTTGGGGCATATCAGATTCATCGATCCATATCAATCTGGTATTCTCTTAATCTTGTAAACTGTATCAGTTTTTGCAACCATCAGATCATAGTGTTCTTTCCTTGGTTCTTCGGCAACTGAAGGGTTCAGATGTGATACCTGCTAGTTCTGCTAAGACAATCGAGTCTAGAATGGGTCACTCACTTCTTATCAATCCTAAGGTTCAGAATCAGGCATTTTGACACTTTTTCACAATCATAGGTTCATCACTGCTACAGTGAACATTATCTCTGGTCATTCAGGACCTATCTCAATATCTCTCAATTGGTTTCTATCTTGAGATCGGTTTATCTTTTGAATCAGTTTAATATCTTTATCAAACACAGACTATCTTTGAACCACTGTGCTTCACACAGTAATTCAAAGAGGGGAAAAATGTAATACCCTGAAAATGGGCTATAAGTTCATTAATCTCCTACATCTTCAATTCGAACGAAATCAACATCAAAGTCCTAATCTAAGGCACATCTAAACATCATCGAATCCTAATTGATTATCTTAAAATTCTGCATCGGGGAATATTCTTAGTAATATTCTTAATCATCATAATTATCTTTAATTTTATAATTATTTGGCAATAAATCACATTTATCCTAAAGCTTGATTAATTGAATATTTTTATATTTAATTAATTAGATTTAATATCTTGCCACTTAATTGTGTAATTAAATTTAATTATATCTATTATTAATTGTATTATTTAATTTTGACAATAAATCCAAATATCCTATGAATAATTGATTAAATTTTTATTTAATTAATTAAAGCAAGTTGTCATTATTTAATAATATAGTTTTTAATAAAAATTTGATTAAATAATTGATTAACCCATAAATCAATTGTTTTATTTTTAAAAGCAGTTAAGTTGGAAATAAATCACTTTATTATTAAATTAATTCATAAATAAAACATGCACAATCATAAAAGCAAACAACTATCAATTATCAATTAAAGCTAAACTCTATTTTGAGTTAAAACTTAGCTTTTGCATATTTTTTTTGTGACTTAATTATCCTTTATTTAAAAATAACTCAAAAATCAACCTGAGTTATTTGAGTGATTTATGGCTTTTTTTCATGCACCTCCAAAGCCCTAGATTTCTATAAAACCAAGGCTCATCTCTTCATAATTCATCTCTCAATCATCTCGCAAATTGCAAACTTACTCTACAGGAATCATAGCATATCAGATTTGGAGAATTTGCACAATTGGAGCTTGAAAGAATCAACTTGCGAATTCAAAGCTTTGTGAGATCAATTTCAATTGTATATTTTTCATATCATAGCATAGAATTTCATAGCTTTGCATATCATTGTTAGATAGATCAATTCATAGCATATCAATTTTCATACTAGCATAGATTTATATCAAGTTTTTCATTCTTATTGCATAGAAAATATCAAAAATATAGATTAATTGCATTCAATTTCATATCCATCTTTTGCATTCAAATCCTTCATTTAGGTGTCATCTAGGTCACTGATCTCGATTACAATCTGAGAACATCAATCTCGCACCTATTAGAAGGCAGTAAATCGCTTGGTTACATAGTTTTCAATTTTGCACGATTTTGATTATCACTAACCTCTAATGTTTTACTGAGTGTTGTGTCTACAGATCAGGTACAATTTTTACACACACAGGGAGGTGGAGTGGACTTCAGATCAATTGTGGTTGTGGGAGCAGAGGTGCTATCATCAGTCTTTTTCTTCTTCTCCTTCGGATCATCAGATTTCTCTATTTTCACTTTAGATGAGGGTGCACTCTCAAGTTGCATGGAAATCTTGGCTTCCCTTTCTTTATCCAAGTCTTATTGGGTGACACCATGAATTTTTAGAATGTTTGAAGTAATCCTTGATGCTTTTCTCTTTGTCGCGGCACTGTATAAGACATAGTCTACTTGTCTTGTCTTCTCTTCATAAGTTCCCCATTTAGGTTCATTGGGATCCTTAGGTGTTGATAGGAGTACTCGTGCATAAGCTTCCAAAATGTGTTCCTCTACTTCATATCCAAGTGGATGAATCCACTTTGTCCTAGGCTCAACTGCTTTCATACATGTAATGTCTGTTTCCACCATTAAGCATATGATGTCTTTTTATTTCTCCACTATACTCTTAGGTATCCTATACCTTCTATGCATCTTAATTCTGAATGTTTTGATTTCAAGATCCATGAAATCCTTCAAGGTACTCTCTGATGTTGCCTTAAATGAGATTTGAGGCAATGGAGGTAGGCTCTTGTCAAGATAAAGATTAGAGACTTTACCAACTATGTGAAAGTACATGTAGATGATCAGTGAACCAAATCTGAATACTTTTCTTTTGTCATACTTTATGGCTCTAATGTTGTCTAACAACTATGCGCACAGGATTTCATAGAGGTTAAACTCTCCATTCTCTCTCACAATCCTTATAGCTACCAAAATTGTTGTCACAGATACACTGTTCACTCTGTTAGCATGATGAAACTTGTATCCAAGGATCATAGCCATGAGTTTTATGTCCTTATCCTTAGTGGTCTCAATTGTCATGCCACGCTTATCACTCTGGGACTTACAAGCCTGCTCAACTTGTTTCCTGACATCTTTACCAGTAGGAAGAATGGTGCTGGTCTTGGAAAGTATGGTCATCTCATAAATGAGATTTGTGGTTATGCGAACATGAGCTTCTCCAATCCAAAATAGATCATCATGAATTTTTCTAAGAAGGATCTTGATCCATTCTGACTCATAGAATTCATACGCAGCCGCATATTCAATTATTGGGTTATTTGATAAGTGCACGAATTCATCCTTGAAAGTCATGTCTGGATTAACCATTGTCTCTATGTGTGATCTTATCCTATCTACTCCTACAGGTTCCTTCTTGCAATAGATGTAGGCGCAGATGTCTTCAACATGCATAACTCCCATCAAAGTTCTAGAAAATGCTCCTTCTAGGTCATCTAAGACTTACTTAAATGGATGCTTCTTGAACACATATCTCTTCCTCTCTGTGACATCAAATACAACTGGAGTGGCCATTAATTATTTGATTCAATGCTTAAGTAGTGTTTCAAAGGATTTTTGAAACGTCGAGTCCGAGATAGGGTTCCGCAAAAATTTAAACACTTCTTTGCTGATGAAAACAACTTCAATCCTTCAATAATAGCTGCTATGATCTCTTGTTCTCTCTAAAGGCTTGATCTCGAATGCAAAAGTGAAGATAATAGATCTCTGATGACTTATAAATCAATCTTCTATAATTAATGCTTTCTGCATAAACACGGGTTGTGATCAGTGAATTCCAATCTTCGTTCTTTCTATCAATTAGGCTATGCGATCTTGCATACAACATCAACTAGAAACCAAACAACTAAAACCAAAGGTGCATATTTTGAGGGTGAGTATACTAGCCGCATAGGGGTCTAGAGCTTATCTAGCTCCCCCTATGACTATGAGGGTCATTTATCCAGAAGTAGAAGGTGCGTCCACTGAGGATACATCTACTACTATGGCACTGACATTATCTTTCTTTACTTCCATCCAAATCTTTCTCGCATCTTCTGTAGCTTTCATAAACTTGAATTCTCCAGATTCATCCAATATTGATCCTTGAGACTTATCGGGTCTTTCTTGTCTTTGCGCTTGTGATCTGCAAAACTTTGAGATGTGTCCAACCTTGTTACAAGAGTGACAAATGATTGGAGGCCTTATATTCCTTGACGCATTGATGTGAGTTACCATACTGCATTGTCTAGCTGTGTGACCATTGTAATTGCATATCTGACATGTGATGTTCAGAGGACTTATAACACTTTTCTTAGGTTGATTTCTCTGATTGTGCTATGTCTGACTTCTTTGATTTGATCTAAAATTCATAGCTCTATGACCAAATTTATTGCATGAATAAAAATAACCATTGAAAGGTCTTACCTCTTTGTAATCTCTTGCTATATGTACATGCTTGTTACATGCATAACAAGCTTAGTTTACTAGCTTGCATTCATCTGTAGATGGTTTTGCTTTAGCTTCAGTATGATTTTTTCAGTCTTCTTACTTCTATAGATTCTTCTGGTGCTTTCATTCTTTCTCGCATATCATTGATTTGATTTTGTGCTTCATTGAATCCAATACCACTAGTATCTCCTTTAATCTTCTGTAAATACAACTGTGACTCTATTAGATTAGTACTTGTGTGCAATTTGCCAATATGGTTCCTTGCTTTTGTTAGCTAAGATTCCATCTTTTTCTTGATGTTTTCTAACTCCAAGATTTTCATGTTTTCTTGCCTAAGTTCTTCATCCAACTGGTTGTTTTCTTTGATCTTTTCTTCATAGGCTTCCTGATTGTTAGTTAGCTTTTCATCCAAATCTTCAATCTGATCTTTCAGAGATGTGTTTTCTTCATTCATCTTTTTGACCATTTTTCCCAAATCATTTTTTGAACAATCTTTCAAATCTTTTCTCAATTTCTTGATGAATACTTGTGAACCACCGACCTTCAATTTCAGTTCTTCAATTTCTTTTTCAGATCTGTCAAGATCTTCAAGAGCTGCTTTATGATTCTTCTTCGGATGTTTTACTTCTTTCGAAACCATGATCTCCTCAAGTGGTTAAACTTATCTTTAGAGGACCAAATCTCTGAAACCAATTGTTAGGAATGGAAACACTGAGAGGGGGAGGGGGTGAATCGGTGTTCTATAATTAATTTCTTATTCTTGAAACTTAACTCTATTACTTAAATACTAAAATGAGTAGTAAAGAAAATGAAGTATTCAACCATAACACATAACACAAGATATGTTTACGGGGAAACCTTGGCCAGAGGAAAACTCCAGTGGGAATTAGTACACATGAATAATTATACTTTGTATTATGAACCTGTTAATGTTCATTTTCCCTGTTAGGAGCAGCCATTACAATGCAGAGTACAATGACTCGGTTAAGAATCTATAAGTAACAAACCCTGTTAGGGGTGGATGGCTCACTGCCAAAGCTTGTTGGAAATTTGGATGAGTTAGCTACTTAGATGTTGTCATTATGGAAACATATTATTTACATGAAGATCGCATATGACAAAGAGCAAGTATGACAGAGCGCAAAGCAAAATTGTCTACGTATGAGACAGTGTGTTTTCCAGTGTACCCGGAGATAGTTTTGATTAGCGATGATGATTGGAGTAAGTTCAATGCTTGCACACTTGAACATAGATACTATGATGACTATAGAAGACTCACCTAAGAGTGCAAGTCAGTACGAGATGTATAGAAGAAGTTATGACAATTTTACCAAAGACAGTGTCAAGCCGACAGGACAATATATGAAGATAGAATTGGTAAAGAGTTAAGGGATTATTTTGTTTATCAAAATAATGTCTTAACAATATAAAGGGATGACATCCTAGATGTTAACCCTTGGGTAAATATGTATTTTGTATAATGCTTTTGTCAAGCCGACTATAAGAGTTATTAGTCTTAATAACTTGTATAAATATAAGGCATATGTAAATGCGAAGAAGAGGCAATTGTAATGATATAGATGGTATAGCGAACATATAAGAAAAAAGATATTGATGCGAAGTTGTGAAAGCAAAAAAAGTAGTATAAGGTTATGTACCTTGCCATATTTTGTAATCAGTAATCATTGTACATTACTTGTTTGGGTAGTGGGCTCATCTAGTAATCATATTTTGTACTACCAACTCTTAGCGGGGTTGAGGCTTCTAACAAGGCCTAAAATCCCTTAATCAGGACTGAGACACTATATGCATGTAATAGGCTCCTAACAAGGTCAACATCCTTAACAAGATACTTTTGATTAGTGAATCTTTGTGGGTACCATCCCCACTAGGGTTTTTCCCTTGGCTAGGGTTTCCTCGAGAACAAATAATGTGTTATGAGTTCATTTGCTTTACTGTTATGCATATTCTTTAGTTTACTATGTTACACATGTATCAAGTTAATCTATTATATCCATAATTGGGCAAAAGTAAAAGTTTGTAGAATACTGCTTCACCCCCCATTTCAGTATTCCCTATTTCTAACAGAGCTCACTGCTCAATGAAGAAGCCTACAACCTTCTAGTTATCAGATACACACTATATCTGCAAGGTGAACTGCTACTTTGACACTGTTGTCTGATCAATTCCTTTTGTGCACCGATACTTTAACCTCTTGTAAAACCCTATATCATTCTTACTGCTCTAATACATACTTCACATACTTCTTCTCTTCTCTATATGCCATATCATCCTCAAATACAAAAGCGCATGTCACATATATACATGTTGAATAGATGCAACCACAACTAACTACTAGGTCGCCCTATAACTTAACACTTACAATGCTTCCAAGTTAATTGGCTCAAGTGTGTTTACATACAATGATATTAACATGTTTATAACATAATTGCAATAGGTGCATAGCCTTTACAAAACAAAATGATATACGCTAATCAAAATACTATCTATCGGTTCCATGCTCTGTTCTGTTCTGCCGTTTACTGACTGTGTCACTTAGACTTGCTATAACTTCTTCATGCTATCATATCTAACCATGTGTTCTTAGAATTAGCATAGTAACATACTCAAAAGCTTATATCTAAGAGCACATACCAAAACTTGATCATACACACGTGTGTCGATGCTCTGTTCATCAGGTGCTTCACTGTCTGCTCTGTCTTCCATACTTAGCCAAATTTTGATCTTCTAAGTTAGTGCGCTGACTCCAAAACTTCATATGACTTTGTTGCCATAATGACAACATAAATATTAGTCATATATACTAGTAAAGTCAACTTTCCAACATAAACTTCTAAGAAAAAAACTATTTTGTAAACTTAGTAACATGTTTAAGGTTAATTTCTCCTGGGTTCCCTAGCGGGGCATTACACTGCACCTTTTGATAAGGAAAAGATTGGCAAGGTCTTTGACATGTCTTGCGCTCACATTGATCATGACGTTTGGTCTGTAATTGGTATTGACGGGCTTCTAGTATTTATAACATGCTCTACATTGAGGTGGCATCTTGTTTCTTGACATTTGTGTGGATATCCTTCTCATGAGATGGTGTGGGCAATTGCTAATGCTTACATGCAACTGTTTATTTTTGCTATTTTAGATTTTGAATTTTTATGGTAATTTTTTTTTCTTCAAAATCAAATAAAGGATGAAAGGAATGTCTCAAGGGAAATATTTTTATCTGGAGCATTTTTTGTTTTCAATCCCATCTTTATTTGCCTATATGGGAGGTGAATTATTTTCACTAGAAATTAAATTATTGGTAAGAAAAAATGAAACTATGCTAGACGGGAGGTGGAGAAAATTTGCAAAAATATGATAGTAAAATAATCTAAAAAAATAAACAGTCCAGTCAATTTAGTATGGTGGAAAAAAATAATGTTGTAGTATTGCTAACGACCCTTTTGGTTGATCATTATCTCTTACCCACAAAGGAAACTCCCCTTGTTCAAGGGTCACATGTAACACTAAAAAAAAAGTCAATCAAGAGATATACAAATTAAACATGAGACAAATGCTTTCACTATGTCTAGACTCAAAAATCTAGAGATATACCCATTGAGAGTTGGGACCCATTTTGATGGAAAATGATGCAATCTCAGCTCTTGCACGAACAATGATGGAGACGTTTTAAAAAATCCAATGTTTCAAAATCTTTCAATGGTAGTGCACCTCTTTTAGCAAATTTGGACCAATGATTTGAAATCTTAGGTCCTTCATTTCATATAATAAATACCTTTGGCATAAATATTAGTAGGATGGCATATTTCCTTTACAATAGTGTAGTAGGATAAAGTAATTTCTCTATACTTAGGAACCCTATGGAGTTTCCCTATTGCTATTGATTCTGATTTGAATCATTACTTGACCCATGTTAATTTGGTTATAATTAAGATAGGGCACATCATGTGAAATAGTTAAATCTAAAGCATCATGAATTATAAGTCCAATAATTATATAACTAGAGGTATGATCCTTATCTTTTACTACCTTCCTTTGTCTTTTTCTTTGTGTCATCCATCCAATGGTTGGGAATGAGATAAGACTACATCTTGATCTTTGGACTTCCACATCCTAGAACATCTTTTGGACTTGGAAGCATTACACATTTATTATCCTTTTAGAAACACTTGTTCTTAATTACCTTTTATTGCTCTATATCCTTATTATTATCCATCATCTTATCTATAGGATCATCTTGCCTTTCTCTACCTCTTTCATTTTTCTTTTCTTATTCAACATCCAACTTAGTTCTCATGATCATCAATAGTACTAGAGATTTACCTCAATGAGGAACTCATCTATTCTTTGATTAATTAGTCTAGACATGCATTAGTATAGGCTTAATATGAACCCCTTTTTCTTCATCTAATGACATAGTTCCTTCATAACTTTTCCCTACTAATTTCCTTGAGGTGTTCAAAATGATGAGCAGGTAACTCATATTTTTTTCAACCTATACCATAACCATATTAGAACACTTGATTCAGTGTATGATGCTTAGGATATTCAAGTTCTATCTACATGGATTCATAACCAAGCATATCCAATTGATTAATTTCATCATAGCAGTATATGTATTCTTCTTCATTGAAGAACTATTTTCTTTGTTAGATGATGCGACAATTGCCTAATTTTTTGACTCACATGGATAGTAACGACCATCATAGCATGATGAGGCCTCTTGATAATGTAATTTGTCTCCCTTCTAAAAGGATATGTAATTAGTTTAGAAATTGTGCTCAAAATCCCTTTTCCATTTTGGAGAAAATCATGATTATATATTCTATTATGAAAATATATTCCTTTATTGAAAGGTGTTGTAGTATCTAGAGGTGACAACCCTTTTTTTAAAAATTCCACCTTGTATAACCAGTCCTTGACCACATGCATTACTCTATCCAACTTCTTCTATATAACTTGAGAGATTTATCTACGACTCTATTATTTATTTGTTAGAACTTGATATTAGCTATTTTGATGTATTTCATAGATTTACTCATGTTTATTTTAAATTATATTGTTGTGGCATATACCTCTAACAAAATTTGTGGGTTTTTGAAAGTTTCAAAGGAAATATCCAATTTTAGCATCAAAGGCACCACATTATAGGACAAGTCACATGAAATCATTTGGCCTAAGATTTGGTTGTACCTTTCTCATTTTGATACTACAATCCACCACCATTATATTTATTCCTTTCTTGATGGTTGTGAGTTCATGAGTGAAATTTTTTGGATCTATTATATCCTTGTACTCTAATCTAAAAATTCTTGAGAACTCATCCCATGTCTGGATATCATTATTCAGAGCATTTTTTTCCACCCCTTTGCACATCACATGCTCATCCTCAATCTTATACTCATTTTTTACTTTGATGTAATGTCTCAAATGATCCTTTCATTATTGCTTTGAAATCTAGGTACATTTTTCTCTTATTTGGTTTCAAATAGCATTTGGATTACTAGGGATACCATCAAAATCTAAAATTTTAATATCCTATAGTTCTTAAAGGTTAACTCAATGGAGGGAACCATTGCGCATTCCTTCCAAATTGAGGCCTCACATCTTGTATATTAATTTGTTGCTAATTATACTAATGAATATGAACTGTTGGGATAAAGTTTGGTCTAGTTGTGGGATATTTTGAGCATTGATTATTTTGATTTACTACTAGGTATTTTGAGAAAGTTATGTTTGTTGTACTTCAATCTTGGTTTTGGTATCGTATTGTATATGGCTAAGGTGATCTATCAAATCCACCCCCTACCCTACCACATCTCTCTACCCCTTTTTAGATTGTATGGAAATGTCAATGTTGTGAAATATAAAATCTTGTTCAATCTCACCCCTTTGTGATTCATTGGGAGAGTGATGCATAAGTGAGAGATTTGATAAAATTTCTCTTCCACACCTACATTTCTCACATTATAATTTTATAGGTGTAATCATAATATTTTAATTTATGTTATGTTATGTCTTTAGATTTTGGTTGTCTATTATATTATGAGTTACAAAAGTAATATGTTTATGAAAAGAATATCTATTTGACATAAGCCTTTAGTTTATGCCATTTGTTTCAAGGATCTCTCATGCTTTTTATCATGACATCTTAGACCGATATTAAAATATTCAACAATCTAATCTAAGTGGGTGTGCAAGGTCATCAAGCATGTAAAGCCTCACGTATTTAGAATAGTGAATCAATGTCTAGGGGTGAAAGATTAGATCGTTGTGATATTGCTATTAAGATGTGACTAGTAGTTTTTAAGTCAATTTCATTAATTCATGTTTTATGAGTAGTGGTTCATAAGAACCCATTTCTAATGAGAATGAATGTAACATTTAGTAGTCAGTGCATCTAGGTGATGTTTATAGAAGTGAAGCAGTGGCTTTCCCAAGAGGTCATCCATCCCAACACTAATCCAAGGTTAAGCCCACTTGAGTTGGAGTAGTGTTGGGATGGATGACCTCTTGGGAAAGCCTACTTCTTCACTTTTGTAAACATCACCTAGATGCACTAACTACTAAATGTTTCATTCATTCTCATTAGAAATAGATTCTTATGAACCACTACCTATAAAACATGATTTGATAAATTTGACTTAAAAACTACTAGTCAAATCTTAATAGCAATATCACAATATTCTAATCTTTCACCCCTAGACATTGATTCACTATTCTAAATATAAAATATATAAAGCTTTACTTGATTGATTACCTTGCACACCGCATTTATCCATAACAGATATTAAAGCCATCAGTGGGTCCCAATAAAGTTCCTGCATAATCTTCAACAAATTCATTGAACATTTGCAATTAAATTCATTCCACATGATTCCCTTCTACATAAGTCATGAACACCCTTTCCAATACGCATTCAACTTTGCACCACATTAGGACCAACAAAGATTATTCAAGATGGTATATCACACAGTATAAACGTCATTCCTTGCCAGTGAGAGTCAATATGAAGCAGTTTCACAGATATTTTTTTCCGTAATCATCGCTAAAGCTGACAATTGTGGTCTTTATCTCATTAATTCAATTATGAGGTGGTTGCAATCACTTTAGTTGCAAGTTGTCAAAGGGCGAGCACATGCGTGTGGACCACTGCTTTGACTGCCTGCAATACTTTCTTTTTGGGAAGAAAAAGATTGGCCGAACAAAGCAAAAAACATTTTGTACAAAGAAGCGTACTTACAGAGAGCGTGTCAGAAAGAAAGTGGAAGTTAACATCTCGTACAATGGTGGAGTTTACAAGGACCGTAGAAAGTCACGTCTTTTTTAAATGAACAATAAAATCATATAGAAGATAGTATATAATGATGGAATTCATCTAAATTTCCATTTAGGTTTAATGCTGTTTTAGTGTAACGACTTCTTAATTACATATTGATCAGTGATATATTCTTATTAGTCCCTGCCTATTTATAGGCAGGGAACTATTGTCCCCGGTTGATCATTTTAATTAATTTGCCCCGTTCGAAAATCGAAAACTTTAGACTGTGGAGAACAATATTTAAAAAATAAATTATCTTACCAAAAAACTTATTTTTCTATTGGCCGAAACAGATTTTCTTGGGCCTTAAATTATTTTTAAGAACGTGAAAATAGGAAAAAAAATGACGGCACGACAGCTGTTAATAGTCGATGTTTCTAGGTCACTGTGCACTCTTTCCCTGGTTTGCGTCAATTTAAAAAAATTGAATATCTTCAGAATTCTCGCGCGTTATTGCCGCCATTGACAGAGGACCATTGACAGAGGAGTAAGTCTGTTACAGGTTGTGTCGCGACAAAATTGCAAGCTGCCAACGTCACGTCGCTGTAACTTTAGACAGACATAAAGTTCGAACTGTTGCTTTCACGATAAATGCAAATTTCATTCATCCTATAGTTTGATTTTTGTAAAAGTGGAGTATATATACTAAAGTGAAGACATTTTTTTAAAGGGACAGATCATCACAATAGCCAAGAAAAATTGATCGGAACTTTAGCGACCCTTCAAATATATGGTTGTATTTTAAAAAATATAAAAATTGGGTTAAGTTTTTGTAAGATATTAGGTAAAGAGATAAGATATTGTTGGGTAAAGAGATGGGTTTGATTGATCAAGTTAATTAATATTGTGATCAGATATGCATAGTCAATTGAGATGAAATGGATTAGGTTTACGTGGCTTAAATTGTGTGATATTTTTTATTTATATTGATGTGATATTTTTATATATAATTGATTAAAAATATGCTTTTTATTCATGATGTAAATTATTATTTTTCTTTTTTATGTTGAAAATTTTGAATTTAACATTTTTTTCAAATTTAAGATTGTATTTTAAAATGATATCATTTGATTTAAGTTTATAGAATATTGAGTAGAAAAGCTAAGAATGTTTTCAATATGTAAAATATTTAATGTATATTTTTTTGAATAAATAAATAAATTTACAATAGATAAAAGTTTAAGAATGAGGTTTAAGTTGTTTGAAAGAAATGTAAATTGTTTGAAGGAAAAAATGTTATGCAGAGATTTTATAAATAGATAATGATAATGTAGAAGTTGTGTGATTTAGGGGAAAATATTCATTAGTTTAATTATATAATGCTTACATAGTTTTTTTTTAAAAAAGTGTACAGTATAGTTGCCATTCGAATTGACTTGGACTGTAACTGAGAATAGATAAAAAGAATAAAAGAATAAAGATTTATGTAACAAAAGCGTCACAATATTTGAAAGAAACGTCCATATTGAAACAAAATGTCAATATACTTGTTGCTTATTAATAAGATTACATTATACACATAACAGATTAAATCAATAAATTTATTTCATTCCCTCCTTGGAAAAAATCACTTGCAATTCCTAATTCCAAAATAGGCAGGGACTTTTGCTCATTCTGAGCTCTTGTTTTAAATTTAGTTTTTTTTTTTTTTTATCTTTATTGAATTTTATAATATATTTGTCTACGTTTCACCACATATATGTGATTTTCTCACATTGGCATGGGCTATGATGCAACATATTTGCACCCGCCGAGTGCCATGCCCCATGCCCCCATCGAATGCGACAGCCCGTCATTTTTGACACACTGCGAATGTCCAAAAGTTATGTCGTCATGTGTCACAGTTATCAAGGTGACTTTTTACTCCCCCAATACTTGTTGTTTGTTGTAATTTTTTTTAGATTATTATGTTTAGAGTAGTATGTTTGTATTGCTTCCTACAATTTATTATCATTATTTTTATTGGAGTGTATCTATTTATAGTATTATTTTAGAAAAAAAAAAAAAAAATTAGATATATTTTTTATTATTATATTTACATTGTTATAAATTTTAAATTTTTAGTATATAGTGATAAAATAAATATTATTTATTTTGGGTAATTACAACAAAATTTAGATATATTTTGAAGAAAAGTTATATTAGGTAGAATGGAAGATAATTAAACTCAATTGATTTCTTATTTCTTTTATAAATATGATATAATTCATGACTTGCTTTTTAGAACTTATTTATAAAGTTAATATTTTTAATTTGAAATTAAAATGAACCAGAGAAAACTTTAGTGGCGATTATTCACCATTTAGCGAATGTCGCCCGTCGGCATCCCGCGATTTGGCGAATAAATTGCCCATATGGGACTGATCCCATTGCCCCGCATTTATAAAAATTGGGTCCAATCCCGGGTCCATCGCCAAACGGTATATTAAATTTTGTCCATTTCTTGCACATTTTCACCAATGGCATATACGTCTTGGGCACGATATATTTTTAAAATTCGCCTATAATTTCAACGCGGCCCCAAATGGACGACCTATATTCGCCGATAGTTATATATAAATATTTTTTAGGCGGCCCCAACTTCGCCAGTTATTTTACGAACGCGTGTCTCAAACCGATGGATTTTCGCCACCTTTATTAATCATACCAAGGTACTGGCAACCCATAATTGCCTAAGAAATAACACGTCCAAGGTACTGGCGACCCATAATCGCCACCTTTATTAATCATACCAAGGTATTGGCAACCCATAATTGCCTAGGAAATAACACAAGACGTGTTATCATTACGTGGGCTTCGCCAAATAATTGGACACTGACCTAATACCTCTCGCCCAATTCGCCAAAAGAGATTAGTATAAATACATTCATACATCAGTGTTATTGTACACAATTTGAAATCTTGGATCGGTTTAATTTGATCGATAGCGAATTTCAGACTGTCTCACTGTTGAGTCTCGACTGCTTTGGCGAGTCAAAGGTAAGTGATTATTATTTTGAATTTCTGCGACTATGTAAACATTGTATATTATAGTTATGTTGTCATTTGTCACTTCTTCAACAAGTAAACATTTTTTTTACATATTTGTATCACTAGGCTGGTAGCCAATCGAGATGTCGAACAAGAATAAGGGTAAAACTCTGATAGATGGGGAAAGCCAAGAGAGGCCAACAAAATGCAGAACCTTATCATCGTACTTTGGTCATGGTCGTGGAAATATTTCTAGGTGGTCCCACAACAGTGTGTCCCATTTTTTGGCCAACTTTGACACAAATATCAACATTCTGAGAAAAAACTTCACTTTCAAACATCTGTTCAAGTAAAACTATTAGGAATTTGAAGATGATGTAAACTAGAGTCTTAAAAAATTTTCTTTCTAGTTTCTATATATATATATATATATGAAGGGTGCTCCCCTTAATACCACAAACACATAACAGAAATAGAGAAACAACAATAATATGCAAAAATAGAAAATTGGCTTCTTATTATCTCCACAAATGTGGAATTACAAACTTTCAAAATTACAATATGCAAAGCCACATGGGCATTCCCTTACAATATTCTCTAGGATAAAGCCTCGAATCAATACCCAGATCTACTACCCAGAACTACCCTAGACAATACTACGGGCTTTCTTTATATAGACAATTTCCACCGCCCGAGAAGGTTCCAGAAATTTAGCCCTGAGGGCCGACCAAACTTAGAATTATTTTATTTTTCAATTCATTACATCAAAGTCGGCTCAAAATAACTTTTGAAACCCGAACAGAAATTTTGAAGGAAAATTATTTTTCGCCAATTTAGGTGGCCCGACTTCCGGAGATCATAAGTCATCACCGGTTGACCCGATTGACTATTATAACCCTATTTCGGAAATGCCATGAAGCCCTCTATAGGTTTGACTAGCGCATAGTGCTTGTCACCCAATTTTTTGACCTTATCCGGGGCCTCTAAAGCCTTCAAAACTGAGTTCAAAGTTTCTGTACCCTGCTGCCAATACTGAAAATCTTCAATATCTTCAAAACTACACCTGATCTAGCCATGAAACTTTGCTCGCAGGCTGATATGACTGAGATGAACCTCCACATGTAAAATTAGAACATTTCGAGATCGTAAGACCAACTTACTAAAAATAGCAAGTTTCCATAAATAGCGGCTCTGCACAAGATAGCCCTTATTGAATACAAAAAAAAAAATATTTTTGGGTGATGCAAGATTTCTCTTACACCCAGGATGCTCCTGCATCAGACACTCGGTGTAATTTGAGAAGTGACCTTATCACGACTCAGGTGTGCAGAGGAAAACCAAGACGGTTAACCTCCTCCTTTGTTAGCCATGATGAATCTTCAACAGGTCATCCTTTCCATTTGACCAAATACTCTTCATATGTCCTATTCCTTGTGCTTCTGCCAACAGGACTGTCCAATATGTCTTTAATCTCCTTGATATCAGAACTGGTTGTTGGAATACTCCACTGTGCCACTGCAACCGCATCTTCAATACCTCCTTCATGATACTCTGTCAAATCTGAAATGTTAAACACTGGTGAAATATTCAGCTCAGTAGGCAATTCTACCTCATATGCATTTCCTGAACCATGCTTCTTCAGTATCTTACATGGTCCAAACTTTTTCATTTTCAGCTTGTTATATGTACCCACTGGAAATCGCTCCTTCCACAAATGAACCATGACTTCATCCCCAACCTGAAATTTCTTATGCCTCCTTTTCTCATCTACCTTAGTCTTATACTGCACATTCATCTTGGTAATATGCTTCCTCACCTCCTCATGGATGTTCTTCAAATGTTCTGCAAAATCCTCAGCTTCAGCACTACTTATTTCTCCTTTATCTATCTTTCTCAACTCAGATGCATTTCTTGGACTACTTCCATATACAATCTGGAATGGTGATTTACCAGTGCTCCTGTTGATAGAATTATTGTATGCAAATTTTGCCTGTGGTAAAATTAAATCCCATCCTGTTGGCTTATCTCCAACCAAATATCTCAGCAGATTTTCCAAACTTCTATTCACCACCTCTGTCTGTCCATCAGTTTGTAGATGATGTGATGAACTGAACTTCAAATCTATCTTTAACTTCTTCCACAATGTACGCTAGAAATATCCAACAAACTTAGTATCTCGATCTGAAACTATGGTCTTTGGCAAACTATGTAGTCTCACCACTTCTCTTAAAAACAATTCTGCTACATGAACATCATCATTAGTCTTTTTTGCAGTGAATGAAATGTGTCATCTTTGAAAATCTGTCAACTACTACAAAAATTGAATCATGTCCCCACTGTGTCCTCGGTAAACCAAGAACAAAGTTTATACTGATATCCTCCCAAGGCTTCTCTGGTATAGGTAATGGCTGATATAACCCTATATTCTGCTTCACTCCTTTCACCATCTGACATACTCTGCAACTCTGTACAAAATTATTGACATCTTGCTGCAACTGTGGCCAATAATAATTTTCACCAACCAAAGCAAGGGTTTTATCACGACCAAAATGTCCAGCCAATCCTCCACTATGCTTCTCTTTGATGAAATTCTCCCTCATAGAACTTCTTGGATTGCACAACTGACTCCCTCTGAATAGCATATCATTCTGGATGATGAAATCCAACCATTTCATCCTGTCTAGAGTAACATGTTCTATACAAGCTTTCCAAGCTTCACCAAAATCAGGATCCTCTAGATACAAATTCTTGAGTTCCTTGAACCCAACCACCTCAATCTACATCTCTATCAGCAATAGTTGCCTTCTTCTCAGAGCATCTGCAACCCTATTAGACTTTCCACTCCTGTGTTTCAAAACAAATGTATAACTCTGTAAAAACTCAACCCATTTCAAATGCCTTTGATTCAACTTTCCTTGACTATTCAAATATTGCAAAGCTTGATGATCAGTATACAAAATAAACTCTTTAGGAAGCAGATAATGTCTCCACTTCTTTAATGCCTGAACTATAGCATAAAATTCCTGATCATAGACAAAATATTTTCTCTTGGCATCATTTAACTTCTCACTGAAATAAGTAACAGGTTTACCTTTTTGGCTCATAACAGCTCCTATTGCAGTACCACTAGCATCACAATCTACTTGAAACACCTTATTAAAATTTGGAAGTGTTAAAACAGGTTGTTCTATAAATTTTTGTTTCAACAATTGAAAACTCTTTTCTGCCCCATTAGTCCACTTAAACTCTTTTCTATCCCCTCTCATTGTTTCAGTCAAGGGTCCACAAATACTGCTAAAATTTTTGATAAATTTTTTGTAAAAGCTAGCCAAACCATGAAAAGATCTTACCTCAGTAGCACTCCTTGGAGTAGGCCATTCAAGGATAGCCTGTACCTTCTCTGGGTCCATTTTTAGACCTTCTGCTGAAACTACAAATCCCAAATACACTAACTCTTTCTTCACAAAACTGCACTTCTTCAAATTAATCAACAATTTCTCATCTCTTAGCTTCTCAAACACCATACGAATATGCATCATATGTTCTTCCAATGTCTTGCTAAAGATCAAAATATCATCTAAGTAAACAATGACAAACTTTCCCAGATATTCTTTCAGAACCTCGTTCATGAGCCGCATGAAAGTGCTCGGTGCATTGGTTAGCCCAAAAGGCATGACTAACCATTCATATAATCCTTCCTTTGTCTTGAAGGTGGTCTTCCATTCATCTCCTTCTCTGATCCGAATCTGGTGATATCCACTCTTCAGATCTATCTTTGAGAAATACACAGCTCCACTCAAATAGTCTATAATATCATCCATTCGTGGCAATGGAAACTTATACTTGATTGTGATCTTGTTTATTGCTCTGGAATCTATACACATCCTCCACTCTCCATTCTTCTTTGGTGCTAATACTGCTGGTACTGCATAGGTACTCAGACTCTCCCGAATCAATCCTTTCTGCAACAACTCATGTACTTGTCTGTTCAACTCTTCACTTTCTGCTGGTGTCATTCTGTGTGCTGCCTTGTTTGGCAAACTGGCTCCTGAAATCAAATCCATTTGATGACTGATCTTCCTTACGGGTGGTAATCCATCAGGTACATTATCAGATACAATATCCTGAAACTCATTCAACAAATCTGCAATCTCTACAAGTACATCCTCTACTTCTTCTTTACTAGCTTTTGGAATTAAAGCAAAACATACATGCTCATGCCTCATACCATCTAAGAATTTTCTTCCATCAACAAATATTATTCTTGCATTACCACATACCTTTTCTTCGGTCTCCTTCAATGGATTTAGCTTATGTCGCACTCCATCCTTTGTCAGGGAATAGGTATTCACACGACCATCGTGTACAACACATCTGTCAAACTGCCACGGTCTACCCAACAACATATGACATGCATCCATAGGGATGATATCACATAGTACCTCATCTTGGTACCCATCGATCTTGAACTTTACCAGACACTGTTCACTGACCATGACCTTGTGGTCATCCTACACCCAGGCAATCCGATATGGATGTGGGTGTTTCTATCTCTTGAGCTTCAACTTTGTCACCATCTCTTCTGACACCAAATTGTCAGTGCTTCCACTATCGATAATCACATCACAACATTTAGCCTCACACTTGCATCTAGTGCAAAATAGGCTCCTCCTTGTTCAGGCTCATTCTCACCACTCAGCAAGACTCTTCTGTTAATTAGCATTTCTCCTCTTTCAGCATCTTCAGAATTTGATGATCTAGCATCTTCATCTACATGTGTAACTCTGGCTTGGCCTTCATTTCTCCTGTCTGTTCTACCTTGGCGTTGAGGACATTCAAATGCCCTATGACCTTTTTCTCCACAGTGAAAATATGTTTCATAGAAGCCTCCTCTTCCAGATCCTTGTCCTCTTCCTCTTGCTCTCTGATCTCTATTATTCTGATCCTGGAAATGATTTGAATTATTTCCTCTCTGATTCTGGCTGCTACTAGCCTCATCCTTCTTTTTCGGATCTTCATTTCGGCCACCATATGACCGTCCACCAGATCTTCCACCACGACCTCTTCCATTTTGTTTGCTCTCAAACTTCTTATTTAGCTTTTCCTCTACTTTTACGGCAAACTGGTATGCCTCCTTAATACTGTTCATTCGAACCAGATTCAACTCCTCCTGAATGCTTAGCCTTAACCCATTAAGGTATCGGGCAACTTTCTCCTTATCAGCTTCTGCATGGCCCGTTCTAATGAGGAGTCGATAGAACTCCTCTGTATACTCCTGAATAGATCTTCCTGCTTGCTTCAAACTTTGCATTTTCTTTAGTAGGTCAAGCTCATAATCAACAGGAATGAACTGTCACTTCAATTTATCCACCATCTGATCCCATCTTGTGATTTTATCTTTCCCTCTTCTATTTCACTCCAATTGAATCTCTTGCCACCAGATCTTCGCATGACCTTTCAGTCTGGCCTTCACAAATTTGACCCTATTAGGATCCTCAACATCTTCATACTCAAAATATTCCTTACATTCATTGATCCAGTCGATCAATTCCTTTGGGTTAAGATTTCTAGAAAATGTAGGAACCTCAATCTTAGGTCTTTTTCCAATCTTGGAAATCGCCCGAAAAAAGTCTTTCTTCCTCCTGGTTCACAATTTCAACTTCTCCTTCTTAATATTCTTCTTCGGCTTCATCCTCACTTTCATCTCTGACATTAAGATTCATTCCTCTGTGAATCTCTTCTTGCAATTCTCGCACTTGTCTCTGTAGCTCTCTAACCTTAGGTGTCACAGCACCAGCTCTTCCACCACGTTCTCTTCGTGGAGACATTTTCGCGATGCACGCTGAAACCCTAACTACGGTCCTGGTGCAAACTGCCTCACAGTCGGCGATCTATTTACACACTCAAGAACTCCTGCTCTGATACCACTTGATGAAGGGTGCTCCCCTTAATACCACAAACACATAACAGAAATAAAGAAACAACAACAATAATATGCAAGAACAGAAAATTGGCTTCTTATTATCTCCACAAATGTGAAATTACAAACTTTCAGAATTACAATATGCAAAGCCACATGGGCATTCCCTTACAATATTCTGTAGGATAAAGCATCGAATCAATACCCAGATCTACTACCCAGAACTACCCTAGACAACACTACGGGCTTTCTTTATATAGACAATTTCCACCGCCCGAGAAGGTTCCAGAAATTTAGCCCTAAGGGCCGACCAAACTTAGAATTATTTTATTTTTCAATTTATTACATCAAAGTTGGCTCAAAATAACTTTTGAAACCCGAACAAAAATTTTGAAGGAAAATTATTTTCTGCCAATTCAGGTGGCCCGACTTCCGGAGACCATAAGTCATCACCAGTTGACTCGATTGACTATTATAACCCCATTTCGGAAACACCACGAAGCGCTCTATAGGCTTGACTAGCACATAGTGCTTGTCTTCCAATTTTTTGACCTCATCTGGGGCCTCTAAAGCCTTCAAAACTGAGTTCAAAGTTTCTGTACCCTGCTGCCAATATCGAAAATCTTCAATATATTCAAAACTACACCTAATCTAGCCATGAAACTTTGCTGGTAGGCTGATATGACTGAGATGAACCTCCACATGTAAAATTAGAACATTCCGAGATCGTAAGACCAACTTACTAAAAATAGCAAGTTTCCATAAATAGCAGCTCTGCACAAGATAGCCCTTATTGAATACAAAAACATAAATATTTTTGTGTGATGCAAGATTGCTCTTACACCCAGGATGCTCCTGCATCATATATATATATATATATATATATATATATATATATATATATATATATATATATATATATATATATATATATATATATATATATATATATATATATATATATATATATATATATATATATATATAAAATTATAATTCATTTAAATTCATTTTTCCTTCTCCTTCGAAAAGTGATTTGTGTGAAAAATTGTGTTTTTAAAGAGTTATTGTCACTTGGATCAACATAATTCTTTTAAAAAAAATATGATAACGATGTCATTCTTTTAAGATTATATTTTAACTTAAATATCTAAATGATGCAATTGGTTTCATTCATTTTAAGTCAATATTTCATAGTTTATTAAGTTCTAAAGTGATAGTAATTGTAATTTAGACATAAGGTCACTTGGATCGCTCTAACTTGATTTGTGTATATTGAAATTTATTTTCTCTTTTTTTTATAGAAAGGTAACACAAATACTCTTTTCCTACATATTTTTCATAATTTTTTTTTGTAATTTACTATTTTTCCCAAAGTCTTGAAGAGACAGGTTGTTGAATGATCAAACAACTTATGCTTAGTTAAACTAATATTTAAAAGTGATAATGAACTCAATATGTATTAAAATTATATTCACTAGAAAGATTGTTTTGAATAGCATCATACTACATAGATAAGTTTTTCAAATGGATTCATTTGATCTGCCAAAACATAAAGTCGAAGTGATTTTTTGTCAGCATTTTAATAGGTGCAAAGGAGACTCCATTGTAGGTATGAATGAGGAGTATAGATGTTATATCAATGTTTTTTTAACCTAAGAGGCTTTGAGCTAACCATTTGTAATTAAATCCTTCAAATGGAACCTCTTAAGGCTTAAATCATCATATTTTATTAAAAATGTGTTATTCCAGCAAAAAATAGCATCTCTAAAAAAGTGGGACACACTATTGTGGGACCACCATTGTAGCCAAAATAGGGAAGCTAGTGTTATTTCATTACAAGAAGATTTTGAACCTGAGGCTGAACCTTCACAACATATTGAAGAAGTCAGCGAACCTGATATCTCAGATCACGATGAACTTGAAGAAGATTTTCAATTAAATACCCAGAGTACCATAATGATATAATCGACTTGGATGAAACTGAGAATGTCAAAAAAGATGATGGTGCAACTGCAGGAAAGAAAAGAAAATCCAAATCAAATAATGATAGACTATGGGATATGTCGAAGATTTTTCAAAAAGATTGGGTGTCAACATATCCATTCATTGAACCAGTACCTAATCCAATTGAAGGGGAACCTCCGATAGAATATAGATGTAAGATTTGCAGCGTGATAAATAAGAAGGAAAAGAGGTTGCAGCTAAAAATTGACACCATAG
Organism: Chamaecyparis obtusa; assembly: GCA_027943335.1. Taxonomy (NCBI): domain Eukaryota; kingdom Viridiplantae; phylum Streptophyta; class Pinopsida; order Cupressales; family Cupressaceae; genus Chamaecyparis; species Chamaecyparis obtusa. Next base: position 529,669 of record BSBK01005609.1, on the reverse strand, counting down.
AAAAGCATATTGGTAAAGTTTACGAAAAGAAAACCATAGATGGAGTTCAAAAATCAGTGATAAGATGGAAAACAAAGGAGGAATCTCAACATGTTAGGAATGCAAAATTATATGAATTTCATCATAATATAAAGACGAAGCCTGGTGAAGTTAAAGGCTCTATTGAAGCTTGTTTTGGAAAAATATTAGAAGTAGAACTAATGGGAAAAGCTGTTCAGTTAAGTGTTGTGTTTAATATTTTGAGCAGAGGGCATCCAATGACAGACTACCCATCATTGAGTGCTTTATTACACTTTCTGAAAGTTCGTAACTATCCTAACAGTCACTGGTCAGTAAACAATGGATGGGAATGGGCAAGTTGTCTTGCCGAGGTTGAAAAAGAGGATTTGAAGGCAAAAATTAAAGAGTCAAATTTTATTGCATTGTCTTTAAACAAGGTCACAACAGTAGACAATACTTTCTGGGTATGCATGCATGTTTATACTATACAAAATTTTGTTTGCCAACCTCATCTACTAACTGTTGCTAAAATGAGGGATAATGCGATAGCGAAAAATTTATTTCAATTAGTAAAGAGTTCTCTAATTGATTATGGAGGTATAGATGACATGACTATTGCCAAAAAGTTGGTGTGTGTTGCAGCTGATGGAGCTTTAGTAATGCAAGGCCACAGGGGTGGTCTTTACACAAAGATACAATCTTCTTGTGCACCCTACATTACTCCCATTCATTGCATGGCCCATAGAATGAATCTAGCTTTTGGAGTTGTCAGCAAGCATGCTCCAGTACAAAAAATTGAAGTTTTAATCAAAGAGATCTACCAATACTTTTGTCGAAGTCCAAAATGATTCGAAGAATTTCAACACTTTGCTAAAGGACTAACCGATGGGAACAAGCTTCTTAAGGATAATGATACTAGATGGATCTCTTTGGATGGACCAGGACATCGAGTTTTTTCAGAATATCAATCATTGCTTGGTCTAATGAACTCAAGTCGTGATGAAGCAGGGCAACCAAAATTTCCTGCACTACTGTCAATGTTAAGTAATGTAGAGACACTGTTAACATTAGTAGGTCTTCTCCCAATGCTTGAGGAAATGAGAAATTTAATGAAAAAGGAAATACAAAGAGCTATGTATATCATAGAATATGCTACGCTGCGTAAGTTGACATGCGTGACGCTCGATAATCTCTATCATTTATTTGTTGATGAAGTAAAATTTGCTAGCTGATTGAAAATCACAGATTTGGACAATCTTGATAACTTTTTAAAAATTGGTTCAAATGGGGAGTTATGTGCAAAAGTTCGCAGAGTTGAGATACCAATGCACTACAATGCTAGGATCAAGTTTGAGGAACTAGGAAAGAACCCTAGGAGGCGAGTATCAAGTGTTAAAAGGGAAGACTTTACCAAGATCGTTGAGTTTGTAACAGCTTCAGTGAAGCACATTGCCTTTGATCTTTCCTCACATATTAGAGCAAGATTCCCTCCAGTCAAACTACTTGAATCTATGGCTATTGTGTTTCCTCATTATTGGTGTTTGAATGATCCGAAAGATTTTAAAAGTAGGCTACTAACTTTGATAGATCATTTTTGCAAAACTAAAGAGTTAGATGGAGTAACTCTAAATGAAATTTTAGATGCAAATCATTTGAGAGAGAAATCAACTCATTTTTCATGGACAATGAGGGAACAATTTAATCTTATGGAGAACCCTATGGAAGATGGATCGGTAACAAGGCTTTGGAAAAACCTAGCTAAGAGTGAATTTTTGATTGATTCAATATTAGAATATTTCAAGCTTGCTGAATTATGTCTAACCATGATATTGGGGTCGGTGGAGGATGAGAGAGTTTTTGGTGCTTTGGGATTCCTAAAGTCAAAGCTAAGAAACAAACTTGACAAGAATTTGGAAAATTGCTTGAGGCTCTATACATCCAAGTATGAAGTCAATACTTTTCCTTACGAAAGGGCACTGAAATTGTGGAGGAAGAAATGTCAGAGAAGAGGGGTGGGCAACATCTCAAACCAAAGTGGGAGTGGGAGTGGGAATGCCAGAGACAATTATGTCATTGATCGGGACCCATGTACTGGCACTGGTACTGCTAGTGGTGAACATCAATTAAGCAGAGGTATGCAGAGTGAAGAAAACATATCAAAGAACCAAGGAATCTATGAAGTTGATGACAATGAATCCGATGATCTCAATGATGATATGGTGTAGCAGCTTGAAATTGAACCGTTGTAGAAGTAGCACTGAAGAATTAGCATGTCCTAGGTATTTATTAACTTTTTTCCTGAAGTCTACTATCAGTTTCTGTATTTCATCATCAATCATGCATATCCCAATGTTAAAAACATGAATGCGGTTGATAATGTCATCAAGATTCAAGATTCAATTCCACAATTAATAATTATTAATGGTTTTCATTCGCAATATTAAGCTAATATGGTACAATTCTTGTAGTTTTTTTATTATTTTGTTTAACAACATAGCAATTCGTATGTTACAATTCTTAGAGTTAGAAATACTAATTCTCATTAATTTAATTACAACTATGATACAATGTATCCATTCATTGATTAATACTAGTAAGAACACAACTCTCTGATTCTATTTACAAAAGTCAACGACTCAATTCCCATTGGCAATTTAGTAAGCCAATGACCCTGAATTCCCTTTTATAGAAACAAGGGAGTAACAACAACTTCAGGTCGATTTTCCTAATGTGAAGTCTCAAAATGTAAATCAGTAAGACAACTACAAGACTACAAGTCTACAACATCTCTACAACTTTAGTTGTACATTTCTGCATTTGACAGGCCGGTTTAGTAAATTAGCATAGGCAATAGCATCTGCAAGACTGCAACATTGATCCTGTTCAAAAAGTAAAGTTCAAACTTGTTACTTTAAACTCAATTCTAGAGTCTAGACTGTAGTATGTAGGATAATATGAAAGATATATAGTAAAGATATAGAGATGATTGAAACTGAAAGTACTTTCACATACTATGATTCAAGATGATTCTATAAGTTTCTGTAGTATGCTCCATTCTTCTTCAGTTGGAAGGGAAATTTTTTTGATGGTATGGTAAATGACCTGCATTCTCATTAGAATTCCATACTTGGAAGAGCGAGTTTGAAGCAATGTTCCTTCCATTAGTGCATGCAAATTTGTGAATGTTTTGATGCACTTTGCAATGCCTTCATGAGTTCTGTCCTGAGGAAGTTGCCTAAATTAGAGGTTATTGTGTCCTCCAACTTTTGTTTGTAAGCTTCTCTTCCAACGAAACCCGTTGTTGACAAATCAAGTCTAGGACTCGGTAAACCAAGAGATATCAATTTGGCTGTTTTATTGTTCATCTTGGTGAGCTTTGGCCCAAATAAAGCAAGAAATTCTTCTGCTTCTGTTAGTTTCTAACATTTATGAAATATAGAGGTCGCCTTTATTATTGAGCCAACGCGGTCCTAAATTCTCTTGCTTTCCAATTGCCTGTCAGCAGTGCTGTTGATTTCTTGCATAATCTACTTTGCAATTTTCTGTCTCTGACCAAAACTTTTGTTCTCCTCAAGTTGCCCTTTCAACTTCTCAAAAACATTTGTAAGAGCTTCATAGAGTTCAAACCAATCACACAACCTATCAGTAGAAGTCTTTATTTGCCCCCAGAAGTAATTTTTTATTTTTTTTACTGTATTATTTACATGGTCATTCAAGAAGTTTTCATAATTTTTAATAGTATTATTTGCCTTCTTTAGGTCTTCTTTCATTTTTGAGTACTGGTGTTCACTATGTTTTCTTATTTGCTCTACTTTCTCTTCCCACTCTTTTGCTTTTACCCTCTCATTTTCCAATTCTTTCTTTAACTCATTGTTTACCTGTGCAACATTCTCCAAGTTTTTGTATAAATTTACTGAAGAGGCTTTTTCATCGTGAAGTTTTTTATCCCTTTTTTCCAATTCTTTCTTTAACTCATTGTTTACCTGTGCAGCATTCTCCAAGTTTTTGTATAAATTTACTGAAGAGGCTTTTTCATCCTGAAGTTTTTAATCCCTTTTTTCCAATTTTTCCCTCAGAGTTTTCAGTTCTACGTCCATATGTTCTTGTTGTTCAATTGCTTCTTTAGAGCCAGAGGATGAATTTTTTATCCTTTTCTCTAATTCTTTGCACCTGTTTACTGTTGCTTTCTCACTTGCCTTTACATTTGCCAGGTTTGCCTTTAACTTATCTATTGTGCCCTGAAGCTTTCCTTTCTCTCTCTCCAACTTCATCACTGAACTATAGACCACTTGGTTGGTCATTTTGGACACATTTATCTTGTCCACATTTTTAATTTTGGATAAATCCATTTGGAGGGTGCTAACTTGAAATTCAGATGGATCTAATCGACTCTCTGGTAGGTGGGGACATAACAACCATGAATTCCATCATATCTTTATTCGGGTAATATGTGGTTAATAACCTATTGAATGCAGGTTTTGCATCACGAGCTGCAGCAATTGCTTCCATCTTCATTGTCTTACTATTTTGTCTATTCTTATTTTTTGATTTTTCATAGTTAGTTACAAATTCATTGTAATGAAAATAAGGATTTTGTGAGACAATTGAATGTTTGAATGGTGAAATAGCACTTGCACTGATGTACGAGCTTCCACCAATACCATGAGGATTACCAACACCTAGACCCATTACAAGTGGGGTTTGTGGACTGTTCTGAGGGTTTTGTCCTGAAGCATGGGCAATTGTTGGACTCACAGTCACCATTGGCACTATTGTACTAGTAGTACTACTAATACTTGTCATAACCTCTTACTTCTTTACACTTTCTTGACCTTCGGGACCAACCTTTTTTGCATCTACATATTGATATAATATCCTTTTCGGACCACTACTTGTAGTTGTACAAATGATATTGCCAGCTATGGGAGTGACAATTGATTTAGATTGAATCTAAGTGCTTGGAACAATTGGAAGTGGAACTGTATTTGAAGCAGAAAAAAATGGAATTAACTGAGTTGAAACCAATGTGAATGGAATTGACTGAGCTGATGATTGATCTCCATGCCCAAGGCCTGGTTTTTGACCATGTTTTGGTGCTATAGCTAGTGGTTCAAGTGCATACCAAACCCCTTCTCCACTGGGACCCAGACCACTAGAACCTTGGTAGCCCATTTTTTCTACAATTTCTACCCCTTTGCTATATAGAAGTTTGGTGGATGCATCAATCCTCTCTTAATTGTTGTACTGGATGGGGGATTCAAAGAATCTTGGTCATCGTAATCATCATCAGTATCATTGTGATTTGCTTTAGCTGGATGCTCCTTATTCCAGAATTCGTTAAACATTGTATCCTCTTCCACCTCATTAAGATCTGCAGAGGTCTTTGGCTCACCAAGATTCTTCCTCATTTTCCAAAATTCAGAAATTTTGGTTCGACTCCATCTAGCATCTATACATTCATTCATTGGCTCTTTTGGAATACATTTTGTAGATGGTTTATCAACTTTCTTGTAGAAATTGGACGATGTCATGGCCTGCACTTTTCCTTTATGTTTGTGCAATGCCATTATTTGTGATGACAATTCTTGTATTGACATATTATTTTCAGCAGCATATTTCTCCATCTATTTTTTGACCTCCTCCTAGGAGTCCATGTTTTAAAATTTTTCAATCAAAGGCATACTTTCATGTTGATATTTGCTTGCAGAGTTCCCATTGTCTTTAAGCCTTGCTCCAATTATGTTTAGTGGATCATACTACTAGTGACTGTCAACATTAAATCAAAAAATTGAAAAAAAGGCTTCTGCCACTTTGAATCCTCTTCTCTCAAATGCAAACCCTCCAAAGTAGAATGGCAAGGAGGGAAATATCATTTTCTTTTGCTGACCATTAAAGAGTACATCTGTGCTCTCCATTTTTCGTACATATTCCAATGCAAATACCCTCTTTGTTACATGTATTGGAAGTTTGTAGGGTTCTACCCATGAACCGTAAAACCTTAACACAGTGTACTCTTCCATTAAGTACCAATCAACCAATTGTAGTTGACTTCCGAGTTGAATGCAATTTCTACAAGTAACAGGCAATCTAGGCATTGGAGTGCCTGTAATTTTATGGTACATTGGTGCCAAAAAGAAGTCTACAAAATTGTTGTAGTTCCTTCTATTATCAATCATCCTTATTTGAGGTGTCCACTCATATATTGGATTTTGGCCTTGAGTCTGACTGCAAAGCTTGTTTGCCTGAAATAATGCATGATGCTTTGCTAGGAGAAGATAGCACAAGTAGGTTGTGAATCTAAATGTCTTCTCTGAACCTCTTTGAATCATTAGTAATTGATCTTGCATGCAACGAATAATGTGCTCAATAAAATAATATTTTACTGGTTCTTTTTCAAAATGAATATGATAAAGCATTTTAAGAATGTTGGCACCCACTTGTTTGTTACTATCCAATCCCAAACAAAATGCTAGCAAGGAAATACTGTCCTGTGCCCATGGCACAAAAAATTCAAAATCATAAGGAGGCATATGATCTAGACTCAGACTACAACCGCTTGTTATTTCTCTGATATAAGAATCTCTTTGTTTTGCATCTAATTTTTCATAATCCTCTACCAGCTTTCCTAGCTCAATGTGTATGTTTGAGTGTTGTTGTTGAAACCCTAGGTTCAACAGACTAGAAAATTCACTCTCAGTTATGGACAAAATTTCCTTCTGAGTATTTTTATTCACAATTGCTTTTCTATTTTCATCATAATTTTTGGCGCAGAGCATAACAATTTCTGGGCAAGGGAATACTTGAGGTAACGCCATGTGTGCCGACCCAGCTTCCCACGATGCAATTTTATTTGTAGTTGTATTTACCCCAGGGTTAAATGAATAAAATTTTGAAGCCTTATTTGGATGGTTCCACTTGTTTTCAAGTGCAAATCTAATCTCCATTATACCCTTATTTCCATGAATAACAAGATCATGTATATCATGGAATAAATCATTGAAACCTGGTGTTTTAAGCATATTGTGGAATTCTATTATTTTGCCCATTGTGTTATTCTTGGTATTTGTAGCTACAAGCCTACAGGTGTGATTCAAAATTAAAACCTAACAGACTAAATTTTTTTATATAATATAAACAGTAAAGTTGTAAATCAAGAGACTTGAAAAATTTAAAATGCGAGATGTAGATTTTTAGGATTTTAGTAGTTACACTTACCCATTGATGTTCACGTTGCCCTTAGTTTCAATTTTTGCAGAGAGCTGAGAGACTTTGTAGTTTGTTGCTTTCCTCAGACCTCAATCGTCAACCTAGAAATTAAGAATCCGTAACTTTGTTGCGTTGTAAGTTTGTAAATTGTAACCCCTTTCTAATTTCTAAATCTGCAAACCACGTATAACTGCAAAATTAAAGAAACTTAAAGCACCAAAATTGTACAATCTGTACTCTATAGTCATCACACACTATCAGTGTGTCACTTTTAGTTTAAATGTGGGTGGAATCATGGACCACTAGTTACTAGACACGTGTCATGAATCCGGAATGGGTTTGCTAATGTCACTGTTAACTAACCCGTCATAATGTATTAATGTCATTCATAATGTCACTGTTAACTATAAGTGGAATGTGATTATGTCAATGTGTTAACTGAGTAGTGACACGTGTCATGATTCCAAGATTCCTTTCAAAAGATAGGGTGTCTTTTTCCTTTCGGCCCAAAACTCAACTTCAGTTGTTGATCTATAAACATCCAATGACAACGGTGAATGGTGTGGTACTGGTGGCCCCATGGGTCATGGGTCCCATTAACTAGGCTAGTCAGGATGACTCACATCACGAGTCAAATGTGTCAGTGTCACGTCATCACCAAATTGAAATGACATTGTTATTTGTTGGTCGACCGAGGAGTTTAGTGACACGTGTAATGATTCCGGGACGCATTTGAAAAGATAGGGTTTCTTTTTCCTTTCGGCCTGAAACTCAACTTCAGTTATTGATCTATAAACATCCAATGGCAATGGTGAACGGTGTGGTGGCCCCATGGGCCGTGGGTCCCATTAACTAATCTAGTCAGGATGACTCACATCACGAGTCAGACGTGTCAGTCTCACATCATCACCAAATTGAAACGACATTGTTCAATGTTATTTGTTGGTAGACCGATGACCATGTGAGGTGTTAAGTGACATGTGTCATGATTTCGGGATGCATTTAAAAAGATGGGGTTTCTTTTCCCTTTCGGCCTGAAACTCAACTTCGGTCGTTGATGTATAATAATCCAACGGCAACGGTGAATGGTATTGGTGTACCGTATGGTATTGGTGTACTATTTTTTGTAGTGATTAATTTTTTTTAATTTAAGATAAAATTACTATTTAATTTTATTTGGAAACATTCTTTTATTTCAAACACATATATTTTAGAATTGTTATTATATTATCATTTTAATAGTACTATATTTTAATTGATTTTATTTTTGTATCATCTAATTAATATTAATTTTTTATAATATATTTAGAAATACATATATATAGATATTTCTATTATAATATTATCATTATGATAGTATTATATTTTAGTTATTTTTATTTTTATATCATCTTTTAACTATATTATTATTATATTTATCTTATATTATCTTATAACTATGCACATAACCTTTATATTATTTTTTATAGTAAACTTATATTTTCTATGGGATTATTTATTTTAATATACATATTATTATACATATTTTTTAGATTTATTTTTCACATTGTTAAAAATTTAGAGACTCAATTTGATAACTTTAATCTTTTAATAAAATGAAAGAATTATAATCATAATGTAAGTTGAAATATATTTCATATTTTATGATGTTACAAATTATAAATATAAGATATAAGTTTTTTTCATTTATATATGTTTAAATTATACTATGTTAGTTTACCATAATAAGAGTTAAAAAAATTACATGTGAAAAGTAATGTTCAAATTCTATATTATAATTTGTGAATATTTTTTAATGGAGAGTAATTATTTAAGTATTTAAACATCAATCTCATTCGTAGAGATATAATTATACTTCAGACTATGTAATAAATTAAATGTGGGAGACACCATTTTAAAAAAATTATTAAACTACAGTTTCAATTAGTGAAGTTTAATTGTAATAGATATCTGAAGGAGGATATTTGTCGATGTATTTTATATATATTAAAATAAATATAGATAAGCTAGTCTACATATAACTGATAAAGCATTGAAGCAAGTAATTAAAATATTGCAATCATGGTTACAGAGAAGTATAAAATATTAAAAACCATTTTTGTACACAAAGCACAAATTGAAATGAGGTAAAGCTTGCAAAATTTCCATTGTATTTTTCATAAATTTATATTTACATTCTCAACTTCATACTATGTTTATAAACAAAAAGAAACATACTTGATACTATGTCTATAAACAAAAAAAAAAAACCCTAAATGACTACAGTACCAGTACCAGTACAAGGTAAGCTTTTAATATTTATCAAAAAAAAAGTTTTTATAAAGAAAAAACAATTGTGCCCTTCTGTGTAGAATTCTGTAGAGAGGATTAGCTGCATGAATTCATCGAGCCACACAAATTGCCCCGCCTGAGCCTCCTCTGTGTCAAGCTCAAACCACTGATGGAGAAAACCCTTGGCAATCAGCGCCCATTTCCTATGGCGCTTCAATTGCCCAGCAGTCAGGCACAAAAGAAAAGGTTGCATGGCCACATTCTGGCCTGGGAGGAGAAGCTTGGGTATTTGACTTGCCCTAGGGATCCCCACCCCTAATTCAGTGAAGGCGACAACTTGAACATCATCCCCCAGGTATTCCTCTTTGAATACCCTCCTCAGCAACATCACCATGTCAACCTTCAGTCCTCCAAGGTCCAGAAGGGAAGCCAAAAAATGGTACGTAATGTCCATGGCTACTCAGTACCTATCTTCATTGTCAAGAAACTCTCGGCCCAACACCATTCTGACAGCCTCTGTAACGAAAGGCCCACCATCCTTACAAATTGATTCTAAAAATTCATCAAAAAAGGAACCCAAAAAGGCCTTCTGGGCCTCCTCATAAGTGCATCTAAGATGAATGGGAGTGTCCATCTTCGATTACTTGCAGACTGTAAAACTTAAAACAGTAAAACTAGAAAATTTAAAAACAAATTACTTGCAGAATGCGTCACTGCAGACCCTAAAAAAACAATCAATCAATGTTGATGAATAATGAAGCTAGATCGTCTATAAATAGCCCTTGAATCCTTGATCATTACTTACCAATCAACTATTTCTATCTTAATGGTATTAAATACATTGTCCTCGATATGCCTCTAAATCTTGCACGAAAATCTTTTCCCTAAATACATGCATGTGAGAATTGAAAATTTTGTCCTTAATCTTTCACATCTGGCAGTAAATCTTTTCTATCGATAAAAAACTGTAAAAAATCAGCTGTACAATTTGGGAAGTGGTGTGTGGTTGTTGCTGTCACTGACATGGCATTTAATTCTTTCTGGGTTAAGTGCTTTTAATACTCTGCAGACAACTTACCTTGATACATGTCAACATTCTGGTGACTACCTCGACAATTCTTCTTCCTTCAAGAAATATTGGCTAAAATTAAACCTTAGCCATTGATCTTGGATCATCAGATGGTCTGAGTTCTCAAATAATACATTTAACATAATTACAGTGGTAGTGGCAAAGATTATGCTTCCATAATATAAGGTCAAACAACCACGTCTTTAAACCATCACTTGCCAGTTGCCAATAATTTATGTATGTTAGGTATGTTAGGTTAGGCTACTTATTTCCCATCTTTTGAAAATCGCCAATAATTTATTTATTTTTCCATAATTAATGAACGATTAGACAATACAATTATTTTTTCACCCTTCAAAAGAAAAGTATTTGCCTCAAATATTAAAATTTTTTACTTGAAAACAAAATTATTCACCTCAAATATTATTATTTTTTACTTGAAAAGAAAATTATTCGCCTCAAATATTAAAATTTTTTATTTGAAAAGAAAATTATTCGCCTCAAATATTATAATTTTTTACTTGAAAAGAAAATTATTTGCCTCAAATATTATAATTTTTTACTTGAAAAGAAAATTATTCGCCAGCAATTTATGAAATTTTCAATCCGGGGGGAAAAAATCACCAATACAAACTATGAAAAATCATGGATTTGAAAAAAAAAATTGCCTAGATTAAAACAAATTACCCCCTAAAATAATGTACAATTCGCCAGGACTTTACACTTTTTCCTAAAAGGGGGTTTCTTAAAGTTATCCCTGAAATGAACATTATTATCAATTTTTAAATTATAATCTTTTATAATTATTAATAAAATAATAAAAATTACAATAATATAAACATAATAATAAAAACAAAAACTTTCAAATTTGGGAGAAAGGGAGATGATCAACGACTGACTCTTCTTTTTCTCCACGTACGCGTGCCCTTCCTCTGCTAGGTGTGTTTGTTCCATTTTATTGCTTGCTTTTACTTCACACGATTCCTCATTGTCATCTCTACCCTTCGGCAGAGGCCGTACCCTTAGGCTCGCTTCCCACTAGGGCTCCAATGGAGCCAGTTTCGATGGGCATCTTTAACAATCTTAATGATGCTCATTCCTCACCAACTCCGCTTAAATCTTTCTCTGAGGTCATTTCCAACTCCTCTTCCATTGGCACTGGTGCCAAATTCAACCTAGTTGAAGCGAATGGAGCTCGTGAATTTGGTAAGGTCCCTGGGATTCCCTTAACCTATTTCTCCATTTCTTAGAATTCTGAAATGGCTAAAGAAAAAAGTAGGTTAAGAGATTCTGCCATTTTCTTTGCTCCAGTTGATATTGATAAATGCCCTGCTTGACAATTCCTTGATGAATGGTTTCACAATTACTGGAACTTAAAATTAGGGTCCCACATTTCTTTCTGCAGACAAATTCAATTAGGATTGTTTGTTATCTTTTTCACTAATCTTGATTCACAACAAGCCGTCCTTAAGAGGTAGCATTGGTCTGTAGGGAACACCTCATTTCATGCCCTTGCCTAGACACCAGAAGCTATACATGAGGAAGTTCTTTTCCTCCATCCCACGCTAGATCCTTGTGAAGCAAATTCCTCCCTTTCTATGGCGATGTGAAAAAAACTTATTTTCACTCGTCCAAAAGCACACAAATGGATTTGTTGGCTTTTTAGTAGGCCTGGGTATCAGTACACCTGGCCAAAGAAAAAGCCAAAGCAAAGGCCTAATCGGATATCTGATATTATCGGATATCTGATATTTTCCAGTAGTTTTAATTTATAAGGCCCAACTGCGTTCAATAGTTTTCATTCTAAAAATGTTGAACGGGGCTTGGGGCTTTCGGATATCCGATCAAATCCCATATCCGATTTTCTCAAGATTACAGGTAAGTTAAATTTTTTATGTTTTTAGTGTTTTGATTATTTTTTTATATAAATTTGTAGTCTTTTATATAAAAATTAGGGTTTAAATGAGTTTTTTTTTTAAATTTAAATTTGATTGTAATTATCGATTTGTGTTGTAATTGTAGTTAGACATGGACCCAAATCAATCAGAAAACCCTCCTAATGATCCCAAAAACAATCCAGAACCACCTCCCAACAATCCCCCACTTCCAAAAGACGTACTAGTCTCAACCCTCACCGTTTAGAGGATCTAATAGGAGATAATCTAAATAAACTTAGAGGATTTCAAACCACCTATGCCAATATCCCCACATTGCACCCCATGTTTACGACATTGAACTCAATTATTGAAAACATAGAGAAACTTACAGAGCAACATAGTGCTGCACTTCTTTGGCGGGATTCCTCACACGCCCAGTTTGACAATGGACTTGACTATGATCAAGTCATGAATCTAAACATAATAAAACATGACATATGTAATCTTTTTGTGGATCCTAAAACCGGTCTAAAAGAGGACCATAAAAAGACCAAGTTGTCAATTAAATGGTGCACAAATAGTGCAATACGTGACAAATTTTGGGACCACTGGTGGATGGTTTTTGATAGACCACCTCACAACAATTTGGATGTCTCATTTTATTTTATTAAAAAATTATATGCTGAATTTGTGCTCGGTCACAAGGTCAATTATTGGAGTATGAGATCGAACCAGGGTGTAGGTTTAGGCGCTCCTTAGGAAAAACCATGGGCACAATGGGTGAAATCCCACACATATGTACGCCCTCCCAAGATTTCACCACCTCCCACAGTGCAACATCCTGACATTATTGCTGAGGCTGGCTCACACACTATTCGAGCCATTCACACCTTGAGTGATCTACTGGTTACACAAAACATGTCATTGTTGCCTCCTCATGTTGATGCTTTTGGCCCTTCCACATCCTCCATGATATCACATGTTTGTGTGCCCCACACTTGCATTATGTGTAAGAATCTATGCTTAGGTCCCCTGAATGATAGTGATGCATATAATGTTAGGAATGGGAACTCTGAGATGGGGGGGTGAATCAGTGTTCAGTATAATTAATCTTTTCTTTTACTCTTTAAACTTAACTTGAATGCTTAAGTATTGAAATGAACATCAACATAAAAAACATGCATAACCACAACACATAACACCAATATGGTTACAGGGAAACCCAAATAGGTAAAAACCCTGGTGGGAATTGACAACCACTAATAATCTTCACTAGTGTATTGTGATCCCTATTAGGAGACCTTGCAACCTTGCTAGGAGTTGATCTTTACAAAGCTTTTAGTACAGTGACCTTGTCAAGGGTCAGACCCTATTAGGAGTCTTTTACAATAACCCTGTAAGGGGTGGGGACACACTGTCCTAGAGCTCACTGCTCAAGTGGTGAAGGCTACAACCTTCTGAACTCAGATACACACTATATCTGTTGGATGAACTGGTGTTGTGACACTGCTTGTCAGATTAGTTCCTTTGATGCATTGATGCTTTGACCTCTTGTAAAGATCTAATACATCTTAACTACTCTTCGCAAACTTTTTCTCTACTTATCTCAACTCTATCTCAATTACCATACCTTATTACAAAGGCGCATCTAATATTTATATGCGCTACCAAAATAATTAACTAGGTTGGCCTATAACCGATTACATACAACGCTTGCAATTGAATTGGCTCAAGCGTGTTTAAAAAAAAGATAATTACATGTCTAAAACCTAATTACAATAGGTGCATAGCCTTTACAAAACAATAATATCATCGCTAATCAAATTACCAACAATCAGCTTCATACTCTGTTCTATTCTGGCATTCACTGGTTGTACCTCTTCAATTGTCTGTATATTCATCATATGGTCTCATCTAATCATGCACTCTTAGACTTAGCATGAATACATACATACAAGCTTAACTTCAAGGGCACATACCATAACTAGGTCATACGCATGTGCACTGATGCTCTGACCTTATGGTGCTCTGTTAACTATCCAGTCTTCTATACTTAACCAAAATCCAATCTTCTGATAATGTGCGCTGACTCCAAAATACTATATGACTTTGTTTCCATAATGAAAACACTATTTTTATTCATATACAATAGTATAGTCAACTTTCCAATAATCTCCCCCTTTGTCATTGATGGAAACAAAGTAATATGGAAAAGTTACTAACTGTACCCTTATACAAAAAACTTTTTAACATACTTTATCTTATATCTCCCTTAGAATCTGTACTATACATATATATGTAAGAATCCATATTCTATACACAATACTCCCCCTTTGACATTAATGACAAAGGTGCTTCAAAAAATGTATCTCTACTGATACTTACAAAGAAAGTACATCCGGATATGCAATCTGCAAATTGTGGATCTCTTGTTTCCAAAATGCAATTAGTGCATTGGTAATCTGTAGATGGGTGCATAAGGCATATTGTAGCTTCTCCATCTTCTCCAAGTCTATGCTAGGACCTTGATCATAAGTTACCATGGTGGCATCGATCTCCTTGATGTTCTGATTTAGAATATCTAGAGAGGGCGCAAGAGCATTTATGAGTTGTGTCTGCCTTGCCCTTATCTTGGACATCTCCTTTTCATCTTTTTAAATCTTGTCTATCTTCCCCTGGTATACATTGTTGCACATTTTCACATCAGTGGAGGGGTCTTCTACTAATTTCCTTACATTTTCTATCATTTCTTCTACCTCTTGGATTTTCTTGTAATGATCACCAATCAGCTTATCCTAGTTCATACAATCAGTAATGATTTTCCCACCCTTTGCTGCAAACTTCTTCAAAGATGCTTGACTAATCTTTAGTGAACTTAGGTCAAGTGTAAAGTTTCTAACCAATTCACTTAGCCTCTTCTTCATGTATTTCTCTTCTGCAACTAGGGATGCAGATTCTTCCAAGCTAGAAAAATTAGTCTTGAAGTTTGAAAGAATTGTGCTTACATCATGAATTAAATGGACCGTAGACACTTTCTTGTTTGAAGGTAGTAGGCTATTTAAAATGTTGACTAATTCAACAAACAAGGGGTTCCTCATTACTTGCTTCTCCTTTTCTTTCTCCATGGCTAAGACATTGAACTTAATCAGGTCTTCTTCTCCCCAAGAGTCCAAACTAGTGGTGTCAGGTGTCAAACTTGATAACAATGATGCTGAGGGTAATGGAGTGATAGGAGTACTATCCATTACTTCTTGCTTTACTCTAATTTTCATCTCAATAGATGGCTCATCTATTGATTCACTTCCTTTTACCTCTTCTTCTCCTTTCTTCTCTTCTACCTTTTCTTCCTCTTTTTCTATCTCTTTTTCTATCTCTTGCTCTTCTTCTTTACCTATGAGATCTTCTATCAGTATTTCTTCTTATAGCTTGGGTGAATTGTCACCACATAGAATTTTATCTTCTTGTGTGCTCACAAAATCTTCCTCAAACTTATCCAGGTCTCTATCTATGGCCCCCATGGCTATCTCTACATTATCAATGATGATAGTGTTATCTTTTAGTGTCTTTGTCATGGGCGCGGACTTTACTGCCTCTATTTGTGTTACAACTACAGGCCCTGAGTCTTGAGGACTTGTTATTGGTACATTAGTGGGCTCTACCACCTTGACTTCCTTATAGGGAACTTGTGTTGAGGGCATAGTGGGTGGATACATGTGTTTGTTCAAGAAAACCTTCTCAAAAGCTTTCTCTGTCTCTTTGGCTATCAACTCAAAGTTCTTGTCCATTATGTGTAGTGTTCTTAGCTTTGTTCTTAGATGTGGCTTTACCAAATCTAGCAATAGTGTTTTCTCTTCTAAGAAACACACCAGTAGAATTTCATCTAGAATCTTTTCCCTTATCCTAAGATCTTCTTCAATAGCTTGTTTCTTCAAGGATTCTAAGATGTTCCAAACATTGTCCGGAATGACTGTTTTTCAGTTCCAAGACTATCTTTTTGAACTTGATCATATGTTTTATGATCATGCTATGATTATTTGATTTTTCAATTTCATTGTATTTCTCATAAAACTTTCCTATCTAATCCAATCTTCCTTCATCAA
This sequence comes from Chamaecyparis obtusa, assembly GCA_027943335.1. Lineage (NCBI taxonomy): Eukaryota > Viridiplantae > Streptophyta > Pinopsida > Cupressales > Cupressaceae > Chamaecyparis > Chamaecyparis obtusa. The sequence goes on along the minus strand of BSBK01005609.1, from coordinate 513,146 downwards.
CAATCCTTGTACTCAACACTTTAAGACTAGGTTTGAAACTTACCTCTGGAGGTGCTTGAGTATTCTTCCTACTTCTTGTTACTCGTGAGGATGGGTGACTAGTGTTGGTTTCCTTCTTCCTCTTGGCCATTGCCTAATACTTAGGAGGAGCTATAAGATCAATTATTTTTGTGGGTGCAGGAGGGGTAATATCTATTTTGTCCTGTTTATCCTTTGGTTCATTGGTTTTCTCAATCTTGACCTTCTTTAACTTAGGATCATCAATTTTTTGCTTCTACTATAGATGCACTCTCAATTCCCAAAGTAATCTTTTCTTGTCTTGCTTTGTCAAGGTCTTCCTATGCTAGTCCATGAATTCTGAGTATCTCAGAAGTAACCTTAGCTACTTTCCTCTTTGTTGTTGCACTATTAAGAATTGTATCAACTTCTCTTGTCTTCTCTTCATAAGTACCTAGGTTCATTAGGGTCCTTAGGTGCTGATAGTAGTACTTGAGCATAGGCTTCCAAGATTTTTTCATCAACCTCATATCCAAGTGGATGGATCCAATTCGTTCTTGGCTCAACAACTTCCATACAAGTTACATCAGTTTCTACCATGAAGCAAATTGTGTCTTTGTATTTCTCAACAATGCTCTCTGGTATTCTGTATCTCATCTGCATTTTGGCCCTGAATGTCTTCAATTCTAGCATTATGTAATCCTTCAATGTGCTCTTAGTAGATTCCTTAAAGGATATTTGTGGCATTGTAGGAATACTCTTGTCTAAATACAAATTTGACACCTTTCCAAGTATGTGGAAGTACATGTATATGATCAAAGACCCAAACCTGAATATTTTGGTCTTGTCATGCTTAATGGCTCTAATATTGTCTATGATTTGTGTGCACAAGATCTCACATAGATTGAACTCACCATTTTCTCTCACAAGTCTTATTAGTGCAAGAATAGTGGCCGTAGACACACTATTCACCTTGCTGGTGTGTTGAAACCTATATCCCAATATCATGGACATCAATTTGATGTCTTTCTCCTCTATAGGCTCAATTGTCATTCTACGCCTATCACTTCTTGACTTGCATGTTTTCTCAACTATCTTCCTTACATCCTTACCTTCTAGAAGAATGAGGCTTGTCCTTGAAAGCCTTGTCATTTCATGAATTAGGTCTCCTATAATTCTCACTGGTACTTCACCTATCTAGAATAGGTCATCATGAATTCTGCTGAGTAAAATCTTTATCCATTCAGACTCATAAAACTCATAAGCCGTAGCATATTCAACTATGGGATGGTTTTCCAACTGCATGAACTCATCAAGGAAGGTTTTATCTAGTTTCATCATAGTCTCAATGTGCACTCTAATTCTATCAAGACCTACTAGTTCCTTCTTGTAGTAAATGTATGCACGGATGTCTTCAACATGCATAACACCCATAGGGGTTTGAGAGAATGCTCCTTCTAAATTATCTAGGGTAGATTTGAAACGTTGCCTCTTGAAAATGTATCTCTTCTTCTCCGCAACATCAAACACAATAGGAGTAGCCATAACTTGTTTATCACTTTAATTAGGTTTCCAAGAACTTCTGAATTGTCGCGACGGATTAGGGCTTCTGCAACCGATCAAATACACTTCTTTGCTAGTGAATCACACTTCAATCCTTCTCAATCAATTGCTAGGGATTATGTGCTCTCCAATCTCTCAAAATTGAATGCAATAAGTGATTTGCAAGTCTCTGAGTACTTTAAAATGAAAAATTGTTCCATTAATGCTTGCCGCGTAAACCATACTTTCACTGAAAATATTCAACTTTCATTCTGCAATCAATCAAGTAGTGTGCTCTTGCACATAGGTTCTGGTAGTCTCCAAAAGGTTAAATCCAAAGGTGCATACTCTAAGGGTGAGTATACTAGCCATGTAGGGGTCTAGAGCTAAATTAGCTCCCCCTATGACCCTGAGGGTCATTCATCTAGATGTAGAGGGTGCGTCCACTATGGATGCATCCAATACTTATCAGCCTTATCCTTCTTTGCCTATGACCAAATCAAGCTTGAATCTTCTACAACTTTCACAAACTTGACTTCTCCTTCGATATCCAATATTGATTCTTCTGGCTTTTTAGGGGCTTTCTTGACTTTGCATTCTTGATCTACAAAACTTTGAGATGTGTTTAGCCTTGTTACAAGAGTGACAAATAACTAGAGGCCTTAAATTCCTCAGTGCATTGATATGAGCCACCATTTTACATTGTTTAGCTGAGTGATCATTATAATTACATATCTGACATGTAATACTCTGAGAACTTCTTGCATTTGTTTGATTCTAATTTCTCTGATTATTTAGAGTCTTTTTCTTCTGACTTGTTTTACAATTCATATCTCTATGACAAAATTTATTGCATGCATAATAGTAACCATTAAAAGGTCTTACCTCTTTACAATTCCTTGCTATATGTCCATGTTTGTTACATGCATAACAAGTTCGGTCTACTAGCTTGCACTCATCCTTAGATGGTTCAATACTGTCTTTAGTCTAATTTCCCGTCTCCTTAGCATTTGTGGTGTCTTTTGGTGCTTTCATCCTTGCTCACATGTCATCAATATGATTTGTGCTTCATTGAATCCAATGTCACTGGTATCTCCTTTAAGCTTTTGAGCATATAACTGAGATTCTATCAGATCCTTGTTTGGGTGTAATTTATCAATGTGATTCTTTTCTTCTTTTAACTCAAATTCCAAATTTTCTTTTTTGTTTCTTAGCTCCAAGATTTCCATGTTTTCTTTCCTCAATTCTTCATTTAGTTGAAGGTTCTCTTTGATCTGTTCATCATAAAATTCTTGATTATTAGTTAGCTTTTCATCTAACTCTTCAATCTGATCTTTTAGAGATGTGTTCTCTTCATTTAGCTTTTTGACCATATTCCCTAAATCATTGTTTGAACAATCTTTCAAATCTTTTCTTAATATTTTGATGACTTCTTGAGAATCATTGACTTTTTCTTTTAGTTCTTTAATTTCTTTTTCAGATCTGTCAAGGTCTTCAAGAGTAGCTCCAAGATTCTTTTTCAGATGTTTCATTTCTATCTTATCTATGATCTCCTTAAGTGGTTAAACTTATTTGCTGAGGACCAGAGCTCTGATACCAATTGTTAGGAATGGGAACACTGAGAGGGGGGGGGGGGGTGAATCAGTGTTTAGTATAATTAATCTTTTTTTTTACTCTTTAAACTTAACTTGAATTCTTAAGTACTCAAATGAACATCAACATAAACAAGATGCATAACCACAAAACATAACACCAATATGGTTATGGGGAAATCCAAAGAGGTAAAAACCCCAGTCAGAATTGACACCCACTAATAATCTGCACTAGTGTATATTGTGATCCCTATTAGGAGACCTTGCAACCTTGCTAGGAGTTGATCTTTACAAAACTTTTAGTACAGTGAACTTGTCAAGGGTCAGACCTTGTTAGGAGTCTTTTAAAATAACCCTATTAGGAGTGGGGACACATTGTCCTAGAGCTCACTTCTCAAGTGGTGAAGGCTACAACCTTCTGATCTTAGATACACACTATATCTGCTGGATGAACTAGTGTTGTGACACTGCTTGTCAGATCAGTTCCTTTGATGTGCTGATGCTTTGACCTCTTGTAAAGATCTAATACGTCTTAAATAATCTTCGCACACTTCTGCTCTACTTATCTCAACTCTATCTCAACTACCATACCTTATTACAAAGGTGCATCTAATATTTATATGCGCTACCAAAATAATTAACTAGGTCGGCCTATAACCGATTACATACAAAACTTCAATTGAATTGTCTCAAGCATGTTTACAAAAAAATATAATTACATGTCTACAACATAATTAAAATAGGTGCATAGCCTTTACAAAACAATAATATCATCGCTAATCAAATTACCAACAGTCAGCTTCATACTCTGTTCTGTTCTAGCATTCACTGGTTGTACCTCTTCAACTATCTGTATCTTCATCATATGGTCTCATCTGATCATGCACTCTTAGACTCAGCATGAATACATACATACAAGCTTAACTTCAAGGGTGCATACCATAACTAGGTCATACGCATGTGCGCTAATGCTCTGACCTTCTGGTATTCTACTAACTATCCAGTCTTCTATACTTAACCAAAATCTGATCTTCTGATAACGTGCCCTGACTCCAAAACACTATATGTCTTTGTTGCCATAATGAAAACACTATTTTTATTCATATAAAATAGTATAGTCAACTTGCCAACATATAATTATGTCTTCGAGGTGGACGATTCTACATAGCATAGTATAGGTACTGAATCACCTCATGAAGATGTGCATCAGGGGCATACAAAGCCATGGACTCCTACTGTTACAGTAAGGGTAAACAGTTCACTTTTTACATTGTATTTAAATTTTATCATTCGTATTTTTAGTAGAATTTTCTTATTATAATTTCCCACTTTTTTTTTTTATGTGTTACATTTATGTTCAGTTGATGTCAGAGGAGGAGATGGCACAGGTGGAGGGGTCCACGCTTTCGGCCATACCATTTGGCCTTGATAGTTCCATGATACATATGTTTTATTGTACTCTTTGGCTTCCTTAAATTATTATAATAGTATATGTAGATTGTTTCCTAATTTTTACGATCATCTTATTATATATTGACACAAGTGTCACCAGTTGCCACCGGGGGGCAATGTGAGGGGGTGCAGGTGTCAGGCATTGACAAGGGAAAGGTAATTAAGTAATTTAGTTTGTTTATGCATACATGTATACTTGTCAATTGTGTGTACTCATTTTTAATTAACATGGTTTATTTGACAGAGAGTGGCCTCTGATGATGTCATGAGACCCTATCGTCATGATAGAGTCATAGGCATATCCATTCGCAATGATAGCCCTACTGTATGTATATTTCTAAAGTTATTTGTGTGTATTTAACTATCAAGTATATATAATATGATCAAGTTATGATAGTATGAAGTATGTGTTTGACGTTTGTAGGTCACTCCTAGTTCGAGGGAGGTAGAACACCAAGGGTTTGTATCGTTGATGACTCGGCCAACATTTCCTGAAGAAAGTTCAACCCAAGTAAGTTTTAATGTTAATTTAGTTATTTTATACTTATATATTTTCTACCAAGTATTTAACATTAAATAGTATAACTCATAGATCAATCTCATGTTCACAAACATATATAGGTTGGAGTCGACATTGGTGGCATTGTTCCTATGCTACCAATGACATATATTAGGTCTCTTGTCCATGAGAGGAGACATAGAGGCAAGGTATATGAGAATTCAATTTTATATCGAACAATGGTTCAATCCTCCAAACTTCTTTAGCCAAAAAATTTAAAATTGAACTCTATGAAAGAATTAAATTTAAAATTTAAAATTGTTCAATATGAAAGAATTATAGATAAATATGAGAGTGTAAATTACATTATTAAAAATAACCATTTAAAATGGTTGTAGAATCCCAGATTGTTGAAATGATTGGAGTCCCGGAATGTGCCTGCATGATTTTATTTATTATTGTTTCAATTATGATTCTAAATTTTAATCTAACTTGGGGTTTCACTTTTGTGTTTGAATGCAGGATCCATCAGAGCCAAAGAGTACTTCAAAGAGGCTACATTTTGATGATCCACCAGTAGAATAGGATGTCCTAGAAAATTTTGTAGTTGAACTTCTTATTTTGAGATGTCATATGACACATTTTTAGATGTCATATGCCACATTGTATCTAGATATGTTGACATGTAAATATGTATAGAATTATTGTTCATTTTGATATATATGAAATTTGATATTCGATCCAATTTTTTAATTGTGTGTTCATTTATTCATTGTTAGTATGTAAATATGCTTGTGTGTATGTACTCGTGTATGATTTATGCCTTAAGTATATTCATGTATATTCAAGTACATTCTTCATAACCTAAATTCATGTGTATGAGCTACGTGCACAACTTAAGTGAATTCATGAGATATGCTTTATAAAATATGTGCTACATGTATGCTTCATGACTTAATCAAATTTATGTGTACGTTTTATGTGCTACGTGTGTTCACACATGTAATTCATCATTTAAGTGAATTCAAAATTTATGTGCTACATTGTATTCATGTGTATCTGATGCTCTCAACCAAGAAAATCTGATGTAGAGCCCTCTAATATCCCCTTATGGAACTCAAATAACTTGAGGATCCTACAAGCATCTTGGAATCTACTCAAGGAGTTAGTCTCAACTCAAGGGTCAAATAGAGTGCTACCTAGTGCACCTAGTGCCTCCACCATACCAAAACTCCAACTAGACCTCTCACCTTGATCCCAACACCATAGCTAATCTTATCATGGTCTATTCACCACGTTCCAACTTCCCATTCACTCCAATCACCTCAACTTCAACCATTTCTCTTATATAGCCTTTTTAGGCCTATCTAGTAGCCCTACAAAAATTGAAATCAGAAAATTACTCTCGAACTCTCCAAACAACCTAACAAGGTATTTAAATTTTCTAATACCCTTTTTAGAGTTACTAAATTCATCTCAATCTCGGTCCTTCATCATTTGACTGGTGAAAACTTTCTCCACCCTCTAGCTCTCCATCTAGGCCTAATTAGCCCTTGCTCAAAGAAGAAACTCCTATCCTTGCTTATCTCTAGGACTCAAAGACTTGAAATAGTCTTCCTAGACCTTCCAAAACACAATATTTTTAAACTCTTAAAGTCCCACCATTCATCAACCTCCCAAATCAATAAACCCTTGTTTCTAGGGTCAATAGCCTAGGGTTTTAGGGAAACTACCCTTACCTACAACTCTCAAGCCCTATAATGGTCCTAAACCCTTCCAATACATCCCTATAGACATCTTCAATCATAATATTCCCTCTCCCTTCGTTGAGTATTCCACAACCAATACTGGTGCTTTCAAATGCACCCTTTCGATGTATGTTTACCAGGCCTATCTCTGCCTCTTCTCCCCTTCTTCCACTTTCCCTGAATTCAACAAATAATATACAAGGAAATATACATGTTTAGACCTCTCCCACCAAGTTATAGTCACCACAGGGGTGGGAGGGTCACTACATAAGGCTGGCTACAAACTTAGATGCTGACTGTGCCTACATTGCTAGTCCTATCCTCAACATCAGTCAATTCTAATATCTTAATGATATTCCAAACAATGAAATAGTTACATAAAATTGTAAAAAAACACAAGATACCATTCCTATATCAAAACCAAGCCAAGATCACATTAGATTTATTCTAATCAATTTACTATTGCCTGGACTATTCCACGAGACAGAGAACTATATAAATGCATAGAACTTTATTTTCATTGATTGATTTGATTACAAACTTCAACCATTACACATCAAAACTTATCTCTCCTATCTACCCCCGTAGATCTCTTCAAAGATAGAGTCTAATCCTCAAAAGACCAACTGGAACCTACTAACTAACTTTCTAACTGTCCCCTAACTGACTGTCACTAACATAAACAAGAAATTTGTTGTCAAGTTGACAACAATAGTTGTCAACTCGATAACACATCATCCAAAGCCCATCTAAAGACTTCTAAAAGGTTTAATTTCAACCTTTAGAAACATATTACCCCTACTAACCCCAACTAACTCCAATGAAGCCCTATTTGGCTTATATTGCCAATATAGGCAATTTACAAATTATTGCACTCTAAGTGCTCTCAACACCATTTAGAGACTTTAATAGCCTTATTACATCTTTTAGACCCTTATATGTCATTTCCATCAATCCCTAACCTAGGATCAATCCATAATCCATTCTTAGTGACCCTTAGGTACCTTTTAGGCTTATCATTGCCATTAAGGTTTACATTCAATATGTGATTACAAGATCAATATATAATCAAAAAAATATTACATGACCATGAATATTCTTATTACATGATATAATGACCTTTGAAGGGTGTTTGTCTTCCACTGCTCCCAAGGATCCATCAGTGACCCTAGGGCACTCCATGGCTGCTGCCTTTGACCTTGGTGCTCCTGCACCACTTACTTTGCCTCTTGACACATGAGAATGCTTGCCAACATATGCAATGGTGTAGTCCATTCAGTGTCGAGATGAATGGATTGGAAGAAACCTAGTGGTGCAACTTTCAACTGACCCTCATAGCAAGTTTTGGCATCAAGTGAGACTGGAGTGCCAAACTCAAACAAATTTGAATCTCCCAGAACTGAGAGTGGTTATTGTAGGCCTCAGAAACATAGTCTTGTATCATCTTACGGATTTCCGATACCTCTCACAAGGTCTGAGATAAGAGCCTAAAAAATTCGCTGCCCAATCATGCTTTATGCACCTTGGGGACACTTTGGTCCGGCATGGTCCAGAATGTTCTAGTGACTCAGTGGTTGAAATGGGGTTATAGCTAGCATTTACCCACCCAACCAAAGCTAATGGCGTAGTCCATTTGATGCTAGGACAAATGGTTTGGAAGAAACCCAGTGGTGCAACTTTCAACTGACCCTCACTGTAAGTTTTGGCATCAAGTGAGACTGGAGTGCCAAATTCAAAAAAATTTGAATCTCCCAGAATGGGGAGAGGTTATTGTAGGCCTCATAAATAAGGTCTTGTAACATCTCATAGATCTCTAATACCTCTCATGGGGTTTGAGATATGAGCCTCAAAAGTTTGCTTCCCAATCGTGCTTAGTGCACCTTGGGGACACTTTGGTCTAGCATGGTTTGAAATGTTCTAGTGACTCAGTGGTGAAAATGGGGTTGTCCCTAGCATTTACTCACCCAACTAGAGCTAATGTCGTACTCCATTCGGTGCTGAGATGAACGGTTTGGAAGAAATCCAGTGGTGCAACTTTCAAATGACCATCACTGCAAGTTTTGGCATCAAGCGAGACTGGAGTGCCAAATTAAAAAAAATTCAAATCTCCCAAAATGGGGAGAGGTTATTAGAGGCCTCAGAAATGCAGTCTTGTAGCATCTCATAGATCACTGATACCTCTCACAAGGTTTGAGATATGAGCCTCAAAATTTTGCCATCAAATCGTGCTTTGTGCACCTTGGGGACACTTTGGTGTGGTATGGTTTGGAATGTTCTAGTGATTCAGTGGTCAAAATGGGGTTGTCCCTAATGTTTACCCACCCAACCAAAGCCAATGGCATAGTCCATTTGGTGTCGGGACAAATGGTTTGGAAGAAACCCATTGGTGCAACTTTCAACTGACCCTCACAACAAGTTTTGGCATCAAGCGAGACTGGAGTGCCAAATTAAAACAAATTTGAATCTCCCAGAATAGAGAGAGGTTGTTTTAGGCCTCAGAAATACAATCCTAAAACATCTCATGGATCAATGATACCTCTCACGGGGTCTGAGATACGAGCCTCAAAAGTTCATTGCCCAATCATGCTTAGTGCACCTTGGGGACACTTTGGTCCAGCATGGTCCAGAATGTTCTAGTGACTCAGTGGTCAAAATGGGGTTGTCCCTAGCATTTACCCACCCAAATGGAGCTAACAGCACAATCCATTTGGTGCTGGGATGAACGGTTTGGAAGAAACCCAGTGGTGCAACTTTCAACTGACCCTCACAACAAGTTTTGGCATCAAGCGAGACTAGAGTGCCAAATTCAAACAAATTTGAATCTCCAAAAATGAAGAGAGGTTATCGTAGGGCTCAAAAATGTAGTCCTATAGCATCTCACAGATCACCAATACCTCTCATGGGATCTGAGATACTAGCCTTGAAAGTTCACTGCCCAATCGTGCTTAGTGCACCTTGGGGACACTTTGGTCCGGCATGGTCCGAAATGTTCTAGTGACTCAGTGATCAAAATGGGGTTTTCCCTAGCATTTACCCACCCAACCAGAGCTAATAACACAGTCCATTCGGTGCCAGGATGCAATCCTTGAACACTATCCCTTCACCCTAGGGAATCATTATTTTACTTTGGACACATTTGACCAATTTTGACTCAATGACTCCAACTATTACATCATTTGACGATACAAATGTACATGGAATTAAGACAATAAAAATGTAAGGATACAAAATTAAGATGATACAAATTATATAAGGATACAACATTCATAGTAAGGAAAGACATTTTTTGCACTATACATGGCATTAAGATGATACAAATGTGGACTCGTAATATTTTCAAATCAACCCCATGGGCTCTTTTATATTTCAAATTTTGCATCAAATTTTTTATATACAAAATTTGGCATCTAAATATGCACATTACATTTGGTTGTTATTTTTATATACAAAATTTGGCATCTAACTATGCACATTACACTCGATTGTTGTTTTTATATACAAAATTTAGCATCTAACTATGCACATTACATTCAATTGTTGTTTTTATATAAAAAATTTGGCATCTAAATATGCAAATTACACAACTATATATAAAAAATAAGTGTCCTTTTCACTCCAATCCTTGCATTTGGAAGGCTAAAGAAAAGTTAATAGAGAATATAAGAAGTTTATATAGGTTGAGAAAAAGATTATGAACATGTATAAGTAACTAAATGAACCAAAGAACAAGACTAGACAATGCATAGTGAAGTTTACCATCATAAATGATGGGCTAATCAAATGCACACCTCAATCTTCTATATCTATAATATGTATCCAACTACATTTACAATCCACATACAAAACTAAGTTTATTGGCTCAAAGAAATAAAGCAAAAAACTACAATTAATTTATTGAACGTAATCGTAATAAACATGGAAAACCTTGCAACTTGAGTTGAACTTACCTATTGAAGTGTGCGTGAAGGGTCATCTCTCTGCTTGAGGGTATTCAATATTTCTTCATGATCAACAATACTAATAGTCTAGAGTTCCTTTGTCTTTGGTTTTCCTTGATGTTTCAACAACTTAACATTGACTGCTATAACAAGGTATGAATACATGAGAATGGTTTTGTGCTTCTCATAGTCTTCAAATGCAGGAATGCCATTATTTATAATCATATATGTGCACAACCATGTTCTTGCAACAACATGTGATCCTATTGGATATGCGAACATATTATTATTTGTAGTCAGTTGTGAAAGTTTTTGCTTTCCTCATACACAATGTGCTAACCAGTAATCTGATCTCTCATCATTCCCTTGTGGTGCAACCAATGCAAAAACATGTTCTGGCTATATAAGATCTGAAAGATGGTCGTAGTCAAGTGAACAATCCATGTCATCATTTATTATAGAGACTGTGAGAGATAAAGGATTAAGATAATGTGGAACCCATGTATCAACCCACTCACTTGAATCACACTGATCTCAATCAAACTGAAGACAACTCAGACAATACCAAGCCAACTCTCGTGTCCAAATGGTCCATGTACTAGCATCTAAGCTTTGAAATGAATGCATTTTTGAAGAATCTTTCACAGTTTGATAATCCAACCTATTTCCTATTGTGGCCAACTCAACCAACCAAAAGAATTTGCACACCACTGAATCAAGAGTCCCCCATTGTGACAATGGTGAAGTACACCAATCAACAATAGAATGAGCATCAATGATTTTTGCACCTAAAATCCTTAGTTGCTCCTTAACTAGAGCCCTCTTTACACATGCACTTACTCCATCATGCTCCCCTTTTACATGAACGACCTCAAAAAACTCCAAATATGAGGTACACCTCTCTCTACATGCATTCTACATAACGAATAAAACATACGAGCATTTTTGAATTGACCTATGTAGTTATTTGACCAAATGAGATGTCTATCCATAGCAATATTATTTTCCCGCACCCACTCAAAATAATTCTCAAAGAAATGTTGGAAAAAATCAGATGAGTGCAATCTATCATCACTCATATAAAAATGGCACTCTCTGATTATCTTCTGGTCATCTTCTTTACTATCAGGAGAATGTCTATATGTTATGTGCATAAAAATAGCAACCTAAATAGAATTGTAATATTGAGCTTGAAACTCATTTTGGGGCTGCAATGTATAGTTATTTGCAAACTCAACAACTAATATAATAGTGCCAATCGGGAAAGTGTCCTTACACATCCTAAATTGTTGATTGAACCACTGAGACCCGTGACTATGCCTTGCATGCTTGTACAAATGATTCTTCCTAAACTCTGAAATAAAATCAGCTACATTACATTATTTTGTAACCAAATCACATCTAGAGCCTTTGTTGAACCTTTGGTAATTTGGGCTTTGGTTTTGTCATTGATGTCAATAAGACATGTCAGATCTCTCAGCTAGTTATGATGGTATACAAGATCAGTTAGTTGTGGTGGTATACAAGATGGAAACGTAATGATCTCATGAAAGTTGATTAAAGTGATCAAAGGAGGTTAAAATCATGTTATTATTGTTCCAATACATTTATTATATCAATATTTAGGTGGCTGATAAAGTATTGAGTATATAACACTAAATGTTGATTATGAGTGTTAAATCAGTTATAATTTTATAACTACCTAGTTTTGGTCTAAATGAATTTCAACATATTAAGTGTTAAACAAGACCCAACCTATTATAAATTTTCAAAAAGGTAACATGAAAAAATGAAATGGGTCTAAGTTAGTTTTCAAATATCACATTGGTGGAGAGAGAAAAGCAATTTCGACCAAGTTTGTTGCAGGCAGTTATAACTATTTTTGGCCGGTTTTGGTCTAATTACAATTTGGGTTATGTAATAGTCTTAAAAATTATGAATTCTTTGATTTATAAGTAGAGGATACATTCCTCTAAAATTTATAACAGGTGATTTGATCAAAAGTTTCAGGAGTGGTGCATAATGTGAAGTATATCAGGTAGATTGCAGGAAGTTTTTATAGCAGCAAAATGAGGGTAATGCTTTATGTTTCTATTTTGCTATTTATGATTTAATTTTCATTACAGAAGTATATCAGAGGTTGATAAGGGTTTATACGCTGATATATTAATGGTTTACATCAGTATTTAATCAGATTTTTTATGAAACATGAATATGCATTTGGATCTTTAATGTTTTGAAGGAAAAATGTTATTTATCTTTCAAGAAGTATAGCATTTTGAAGATCATTGATTAAACTCATACTATTACATTTAGATGTATTGATTTAAGTTTGATTACACATTTCATGATCTGATAAAGTCATTTTGAGAAGGCTTGTATCCTTTGGTATAATTTGGTGATGTAAAAGAATCAGTATGAGAGATAAGAAAAGAAGTGAATCCCGCTTAATTTTTTCAACTTGGAGTTTAAGTCTTGTTTCATGATTTCTATTGTAACAAAGATGATCCTCTGATTTCATATTTCATTTATTCATTTTAGAAGTTTGTGCTTCTTGTATTCTTAAAGTTGGTGCTTCAAGTGTAAGGGATTGGTGTTCCTTGAAATTGGTGTTTCTAAAATAGGGTGTTGGTGCTTCCCAGAGTTGTAGCTCTAAAAGATTTGCCCAAGAGGCTAATAAAGTTTCAGATTCAAAGTGGTTTTTACCCTAAGGGGTTTTCCACTATAAATATTGTGTACTATTTTCTTTTTACATATCTTGTTCATATTTCATAAGTATATGTTATAATTGTAAAAATTGAAAAGGACAAATTTTTAAGTAACCACCGATTCACCCCCTCCCCTCTCAATGGTGTTTGTATTCCAACAACCTTCACCTCCACTTTTTAATGTATATTTAATGGTTTCATATACCTTTTTGTGGACATTTTTCTTTCCAAAATTGTGTTTGCAGCTCTCATGAAAACATTTAACAAACTTCACTAGCTCACCTCACTCTAAGCACTTGTCATTTAAGAAATCTTTTCTATAAAAGAAACATCCATAATCTCTAGGATATAAAAAATGATCTAGAAAGTCTCTTGATGATTTTGGAAGAGCACTTTCACCACACTCCTCCAACATTTCACTAGTATGAAAAGTAGAATGAATGGATTGTAACAATTCATGGTGCATTAAAAACTCCACATGATATTTGCAACAACAAGTATTTCGAATCTTAAGAGGCAAACAAAAAAAAGGCTTCAAAAGATCCTTGTGATATTTTCAATGTTGGATGTGTCTCACAAATTTTTTTGAAGAACATTGTTTGACTGACCTCCAAATAATGTTTGGGATGCGGGGTGCGGTCTCGAATGCCATTTCTCAACTTCAAGACATCCTTCACATTTGGTGACACTCTTGTGTTAGATTGGAAAAAATATTTGAATTTGATCCTTCACATCATCGATAAGCTTCTTATCACAACATGAAAGTCTCCCACCATAAACCCATGTATCATTTTGAAGAGGATCATCAATTCTTTCTCTTCTTGCAAGTGCTCTATCCAAAGTTTTACAATTTAGATTCAAGTCAACACAAGCTTGTCTCATCAAATGAACCTTTCTCAAATGATGACTTACTAAGGAGGTTGTAATAACCCTCCTAGAGGATATCTTATCTTTTTCCTTTGTAGTCTTCCCAATGGAATTGAGAGCACTAAAAAGATTTCTCACAATAATAGCATTCCTCTGCTTTTTCTTATTCACACTAATCTTCAATTTGACTAGTATACGTCTCATCTTCTACATCTTTAACAATTGCACAAACATTTGACATTGCTCAACCAACATCTTGTGGCTAAAAAATTGATCAAAAAGTTTTGAAACCCACAACCGAACAGTTCTTTCTGATCTCTTGCCATCAAAATTGCTCATTATGTTCTCATCAATTTAAAGTAACCATTTAGTTGTTCTTGAAGGTCTTAATTTTAAAGTTTGTCTTTCTTCCTCCGAAGGGACTTCATTTCTCATATAATTTGGAGATGTGTTATGTTGATTTGGTTCTTGTGTACCATTATCATTGTCAATTCCTTCATATTCAATCAGTGGATTGTCATTGCCAATGTCCATACTTCCATTGTCCACATCTACATGTTCATTTTCAAAACCTACATTTTCATCTTCAATCCCTACATTCTCATTTTCAATATTATTGTCATAAATAATTTCAAATTCATGTTCTTTAGTTGAAACCACATTCAAAGGTGGGTCTATGCTGAAATCTTCATTAATATTTAACATACTTTATCTCTTGTTCCGATGTGCAACTCTATTTATTTCTCTCTACAATTCAATATCTTCATTTGTGAGTCACCTCTTCTGTTTATGCTTTTGATGACTACTACTCCCCATAGTTAGACCAAAAAGGTGATGCAAAAACCTTTGGTAATAGAGAAAATCCAACCAAAAAGTGGATTTTTGTCCTCTCTAGAGACAAAATGTGATTTGCTACAAATCGACTCCCGTAATTTTGCATAAAAACGTGCCTCTCTAGAGGGACCTAGAGAATATTGTTTTTACTTTTCACTAGTAAATAGAATTGGATATCCAATAATATCAAATATCTGAAAATATCAGATATCATCGGATGTTCGATATCTACCACCAAAATTTTGCCAAAATATCTCTCTCTCTCTCTCTCTCTCTCTCTCTCTCTCTCTCTCTCTCTCTCTCCCCTCTCTCTCTCTCTCTCTCTCTCTCTCTCCCCTCTCTCTCTCTCTCTCTCCCCTCCCCCCCTCTCTCTCTCAGGTATAATATTGAACATATAATATAAATATTTAATAAGTTAATATTATACTATTATACAATACAAAAATAAATAATAATAATATAATACATACTAATATAAAAAATTATATTATAATATTAATGCTATGATATTAATGTTTAATATTAATATTAAAAAAAAGATTTAATATATATTTTAAAATTGAAAAAATACTTAACTCAATTAATATTAACATAAAAAAAATACAATTTAATATGAAACTTCAAATTGAGAAAACTAGTGTAAATGAAATTTTGAATTAGGTGGGAAGTTTCAGATATCCAATATTATTGGATATTCAAAATTTTTCAAATTTCTGATTTTATCGGATATCCGATTAGGCTTGGTATTTGCTTTGGCAATACCAACTGTGGATGGTCAACCCTTTAGGCGTGTTTAGGAGCTTTTTTTTATATCAAGACTTTGACCATGTAGCCGACGACTATTTTTTCACCCAAAATTGATGAAACGGAAAGGGTTTCTTAAAGACATTATCAGCTTTCCATCAATATAATTGCTATCAAATTTTGAGTTCAGTAAGTAATTATTACTTATTTTTCAATTGAGTTATCTTTAAAGTCGTAATTGACATACTAATCAAAAAACAACTATAACTTTCAAACCGTTTAACCTTTTTGAAATCCGAAACATGCATCACATTCTATGCTTTAGCTACTATAAGAAAAAAAGTTTTCAATTTTGTAAAGTTTAGAATTAGTTGTAGCAGAAAATTCTGAAAAAGTTGTAGAAGAAAATTCATAATTTTATATTTATTTATTTGGCAAAAAATTACAAAAAAATATGCGTCACATCCGTGAATAAGTCTACTACTTATATCTAGAATTTTGGGAAAATATATCATCATTTGATTGTGATTAAGGTGGTCAGACATACATGTACTTTTTATCTTTTCCTTGAAATTTTTGTACTACTGCATTGAAATCTAAAATTTTGAACAATTAGATAAAAAAAATTTTAGACAAGAGCTAGTAGCTTAGAAACTACATTCAATTTCCTATAGATTCTATTCTTACAAATTTTTCACATAAGGTTCATAAGATGTTCAACTTTTTAGGTCAAGTTGACTAACCTTGATTTTCTATTTTTTCATTGCCACTTAAGGCCATAGTTTGGTATACCATGATCCCGCACATACCCGTTACTCTAACTTGCTTGGATCTAAACTCCCAATCCCCTATGGTATCTTCCCTAGGGTTACCTAATGCAGACTCGACTCAATCTGATGGCTTTCAAACAATTATTAATAAAAAGAGGAGAAGGAAAAATAATCTTCAAACTAATGACCCCACTGTGCATTCCAAACCCTCTTCCTCCTCTCCTTCTTCTCTAATGGTCTCCCTTGATATTATTCCTATCCATGAATCCTCCTCTTGTCCTCCCTTGCATAAGCCATGTGGAGGAAATGTAGAAAATAAACTGACTCATAACCTCCCTCTTAAAATGTTTAAAGAGCTAGATGATGACTACACTCTTGAGGTCATCCCTGCCAGCTCTAGTCATGAACAGATTTCCATTCCCACCATTACTACCCTCTCTATTTATAATCCTAGAGATCTCCCTAACTCGATCATTGATATGGAGGTCATGATCCCACCAAGATCTGACGATGAAGATCCTGATGACAAAAATCACATCCCCCAATCTAAAAGAAGAGGATGGCCACTGGGCTCAAAAATAATAACAATTCAGTAAAAAAAATTGGTGACATCCCTTATGCTACTAATACTCCTACCAGTGGGTCCACTGACCCTAAGCGTTCATCCTCCCCTCTAGTTTCCTCATGAAATGCATTTCCTAGAATATTGGGGGGCTTGAATCCCCGGACAGGAAATATATTATTAAGTGGTATCTAGACTCTCTTAATACCATGGATATCATTATGTTATAGGAATTAAAAACTACTAGTTTTATGCTTGATGTTAATTTGAATTTCATTTGGAAGGAAGCTTTAAAAGTTTTTTCTAATTATCCTAAAGGTAGAGGAGGGGTGGGTTTACTTGTTAGTCCCAAATGGGCCAATTATATCATGGGTAAGGGTGTGTCACCCTATAATAGGGCTGTTTGGGTCACCATTAACATTAACTCTTTTACCTTTGGCATCTGTTCGATCTATGCATCCAATGACTACAAAGAAAGATTAGATTTCTAGTCTTGGCTTGCCTCCCTTCCCGATTTCCCTTGGCTCTTTGGGGGGTACTTCAACATGATTGAGTCCCAAGATGACAAAGTTGGTGGCCTCCCCTTCTCCTGGAGAGACTTAGAGAAGGTGCAATGGAATAGGATGAAACATACTAAACATTTTTTTGACCCTTTAACTAGAAAACTTGACTCCAACCATGGCCCATGGCATACTTGGTGTAATTTTCAACAAGGCCCCTCTAGAATCTATGCTAGGCTGGATAGATTTTATGCTAATAAGAATTTCTTTTCTTTCCTCCCTCATAAACAATGAAACATGGTTACTGTGACTCTTGTATGCACCCTAGAATGGTCACCTAGACTTTGGGCCCCATTCTTCAATTTATCAATTCCCTGAATCAATATTTTCAAGTAAATCAATTTTCTTGATCAAATCCTAATTTTATCATTTATTCGATTATATTCTATGGGCTGACCATTTTATCCTAAGTCTTTATTTAATTAAAAGGAATTCCCTCCCCTTTTATTAAATAAAAAGCCCCCACTTTCCTCTTATCCTAAGTTGTACAAATAAAGCATTATTCTTATTTTATAAAAAGAAGAAAAGACCTTTTTGTCTCACATGAGGCTCAAAAGTCAACGCTTCTTTCTCATTGGTGGAGACTTGTGCACATGGATTGATCCCTCTTTCAAACTCCACCCTTGATCAAATCTTTTGCCTCTTAATCTCCATCATCTGTTGATTCTCACTTTCTTTAAAAGAAGAGCTCTCTTCTCATTCTAGAATCCAACTTTTGAATACTAATCTTATGCTGTAGGATTTCTTGGTGATTTTGGAGCTTTGGAGATCTTCTTGCATTCTAGCTTTCATTCTTGCATCATAGCTTCATGTTTATTCTTTCTTAACTTAGATTTCCTTTTAAGTTCTAGCTTAGTTCACATAGCTTAATTAGTAAGGCTTGTAATACTTTCATTTACATAGCTTACTTGCATCTTCATTTCTAGCATAGTTGCATTGCATTCTCATCTTGATTCTTGAGGATATTGGTATTCTTGCTCTTGTCTCTTTGAATCTTCCATTGTGTGGTTTACTAGCAAGGTTATAGGCTTAATAGCTCTAGCCAAGAGCATTTTTAATATCCTTGTGACTCCATGCCTAGGGAGCTCTAGGTCACTTTTTCAAGGTTTCCCATTCATGGATTCTCTTGGAAGTAATGACTTAGAGAAGTGTACATCTTAGTGTGTACATTTTTGGTGCCCACCGTGGGGCAAAACACTCTTGTTTTGTCCTTCTTTTCATGCATTTTCGTCAATTTTTTTGTCATATTTTGCTTGTTGTTTCAGCTATTTTTTCATACTTTTTGATAGAATATCATACGATAGTCTTCTAGTATCATATGATAGTTTTTTGTATACCCATGTGATACTTTTCCAGTAAAAGTATCGTATGCCCTTGCAAGAGTCTGTCGCAAAGACATATAGAACTCCATTATCTGGACACAGTGTGATCTATCATACAGAGAGAAAGTATCGCACCAGCATACTGTGAAGTATCGTATGATTCTTTCTCTGACAGAACTATCACCCAGGCCTGGCAGTGACTGATTTTGATCGTTTCTTTGCAAGATTTGATCTGTTTGCTTTAGATTTCTGAGTTGCTGTGGTAGAACAAAGGTTTATTTGCATATTATTCTTGATTTTATTGTGCTAACCTTTGTGGGGCTAACAAATTTGTGCTTGTAGGTGTGCCCTCATTGCTTGAATATTTGCCAAAAAAGAACACATGTCAAAGCTTCAAATGCACAAGGGCTACTAATTCTTTCTTCCAGGGCTACTCGAAGCATAAAAATAATCAAGTGCTTGTTCATTGTTTTAATTTTAAGTGTGGCATATACTAGTTCTTTATTTTATTAGGCACTTAATATCTTGTTGTAGGAGTCTTTTGGTGGTAGGAGAGTATGCTCTTCACCCTTGTGGTGAACTAGAAATCTTGACCCACTTCTAGATTTTGAAAGCAAGAGGCTAATTGAACTTTGCTTGGTGTTTTTGGGAGAGATTTTTGAGATAGGAGAGTATGCTCTTCACCCTTGAGTTGAACCAGAAATCTTGACCCTCAAAGGTTGATCCACTCTTTGTTTAGTTTTAGAATCCTTTAGCGGGCCTGCTCTTGAGCAATCAAGAGGAATGACCCAAGTGGGGAAAAGATAATACCAAGCTATTCTGACCCAGTATAAAATCAAGGCTATCAAGGACACAAAACCTTGGTAGATGTAGTACCTATCTTCGTTTAGTGTGAGTACTTGTGGGATTGTGACCATGAGGAAAATGCTAAGCAAGAATGCTTAAGGTACACTTGTGGCCGTGAGGTTTGTTACTTGCCACAAGGTAAGGAGTCCCTTTGGCTAGCAAGAGGGGTATTACAAATGGAAGCCCTCACTATGAACCATAGATAGAAGCTACCTAATTTTTCCACTTAGCATCTTGGTGCAAGGATTGATCCTAGTGGACTAACCCAGATCACCCCAAGATTAATCACCATATGTGTTCCTTTGGTTGTGTCATTGACACCTCCACGACAAAGCCAACATCTATTGTGGGCAACCACTTTGTGTGAGGCAATGGGACATCAAGTGTGGGCCAAGTTGTTAAGTATTGAGCCTTTTTCTTTCTAGGCTAGTAAGTGCTTAATTTGTCTTCATTGTGATCTACCCATGTAAACATTCTCAAACATAAAACATCATGGTAGAATTCATAAGATTTTTTTCTTTGATATCACAATTGCTTGTCTTGGCAAGGTTGCTTTTGCCCTTGTGCAAGTGTTTTACGACATGTTTGATCACCTATTGTTTGAAAACCTATATATTGTCTATTGTTACTGTATTTTGAACTGTGAGATTGAACTTGCCAAACTGAAACATTGACCAAATTGCTTTAAAAAATTGAGATTTTCACATTCACTGGTCAAGAATCGTACAATACTGAACAATCATTGCACACTGGTCTGAGTTTTATCATGCAATACTTCGTTACTGAACAACTGTCACATAGTTTACCTGGAAAATATCACACCTATTGCTTGGAAACTTTTGCATAACCTTAATGTGAAATATCACCTGGACATATTGTATCATCCCAATACCCTACGAACTGTCGCACAAAGTAATCTTGATGTCTGTCTGATTTGTGTCATTTTTAGTCTTCCTTGGTCGGTCCAGGTCAGATCTTAGGTGATATGACATGTTGCTCAACATCCAAATGAACTTAAATGGTATCAGGTTGTAGAAAATGACTCTTGGTCTTCTTTCTTCCACACTTCCTCATCTTCCTAGTCTCCCATTTCCATCCTTTCTCTTCTTCCTTCATGCTTCTTCCTAAATTCTTCACGTCTTCTTAATTCTTTTCCTCTTATTATCTAGTCTACCATCTTCTATTCATCTCCTCTATCACTTCCATGCTTGATTATTCCTTTTCCAGAACCATGAATTTTAATTATCTTGTTATGGAACCTCTCTTGAAAATAGATGATCTCAAACTCATTACTCAATTCGAAGAGTTTTATTCCTCCAATAGTCCTTCTATATATTGCATAGGTGATGAATTTAAGAGAAAAATAAGAGAAAAGATGAATGAATCAGTCACCTTTGCTAGGATCATAGACATGATCATGTCATGACCTCCTTCCAAATATTTTTCATCTTCTAAGTCTTCTCATCCTTCCTCATCTTCCAAGTCTTACCATGACTCTTCTAGAAATTATTCACATTCCTCGTCATCCAAGTCTTCTTCCTCCACTAGGTCTTCAATTTCCTCTTCTTCATGATCTCCTTCTTCTTCCACTTCTCCCAAGAGTCTTACTTCTCTTCTCAAGACATACCATGATGAAAAATATGATAGCCCTTGTGATACCTCTTCCATGAAGAGTGACATGCCCATCTTTGATGACTATGATGATGGACAATATAGTGATACCTATGAAACCTCTATTCTTAAGAGTCCTCCTAGTCGTGTGCTCGTGCTTACTGGAAATGGGTCGTCACATTGGATAGATCGTGATGGTGATCCATATGATTTTGATTTTGAAAGAGACTTTGATTATTTATGTGAACAATACCTAGATGATACATCTACTTCTATTGAGGAATATAAAATGTACCACACTGATTTGAAACATAAATATTATAAGATTTCTTCCTCTAAGAACTCTCATGCTTAAAATAAAGATTACACTCTCAAGAAAGATTATGTTAATGTTGAACCTTTGTCTTGTGATGATTCCCTTCCCTACCCTACTTCCTCCAATACCCATACATTTCCTAAAGCTTCCAAGTCTTTCAAAATTTTCACAAATCTTTCATCCAACAAAAGTCCTAATACTTTTCATGCGGTTCCCTATAGTTATCGTCAAGGGCTACCTCTTAAAGAAACTCAAGATAACCTTCAATTGGCTGCAAATACTTTCAATAATGCTAAACCTAAAGAGTCTAAGCCTTTATATGCTATAATGCCAACTTCAGCTAGTCCTTCACCATCTCTTCCAAAGTCTTCCATACAATTCCAACATGCTTCCTTGTCCTTAGAAGTGGCTCCATTTCAAGAGGACTCTAAAAATGATAAAGAAAAAAACATAAAGAAAGATCAAGATCAAGAACCCTCCATGTCATCCAATCCTTTTCATGATGTCTCTTATCTATTTCATAGTTATTTTGATCCTGCACACCCTTTCTCATTAATTCCACCATGTTTTAAGTCTTCTCCTAAGCAAGATCAAGCTACTACTTACACCATTGAGCTTATTGACAATCAAAATAACCTTACTCCACTTGCACTTTCCAAAGATGATACTTCCATTAAGGTTATTAAAAATAGTGTTGTTACTTCCAATGTTAAGCCTATTAAAAATCAAGAGAAAAATTGTACGCTTATGCTATCCAAAGCTCCTTGTCAAGATCAAAGTCTTCCATCTTCTTGTTCTATCACTCCATGTTTGCTTCCACTTTCTACTCTTCCTAAGTCTTTGCAAGTTCTGAACAATCCTATCAAAGAAGTTACTCCTATTCAAGATGTTCATGATCCTATTGAAAATCCTAATGCTCACTCTAAATATGTTAATGTCCTTGGTTGTCATATAGATGATGATGAACTTATTGATTATCCTTTTGTATCTTCCACGTCCATCCTTGGACGTTCTCCACCAATACTAAGGGCTTTACATCTTTCTTCCATCTTGGGCCCTTATGCCCCTTCACTTTCCCCTCCTAACTCTCCCAATTCATCATCCATCTTGGGTCCTTACATCCCTCCATCTCCTATCTTTCTTCAAGATCAACATAGATGCATACCCTTGAATCCTTTTCATCCACCCACCCATTTAAACCATTCATATCCTCCTTCTTCCATAAGTCCCAAGTCTTTTGGAAGTAACTTGAATGTTCAATACAAGAAAGAGAAGCAATACAAGAATCCATCAAAAAAAGAAGATTACCATGTCTCCTCTAATCGACGTGGAGGCATAAAGTCAAAAGAGATATCTAAGAAGAAAACTACAAGACAAGTATGGGTTCCAAAATCCATCATTAAAGATATTCTCTCTAAATCATCAAAAAGAAATGAAAAGCCTACGCTATATGGATTCAAAAGTCTCTCTTGAAAGAGTTTGATGTTGAGAAACAAGTGAAGTTGACATTCAAGTTTCCAAAGGATTCCACTTCATCTTCTTCCAAAAACATTCTTCCATTCCATGCGCCTAAACCACAACCTGTGCTATCCATTCACCATATTCCTTCACGTATTCATTCATTCATGTTTCCTCCATCCTCTTGCCACCCTTCAAGGTGTGTGTTGATGTTGATCTTGTGTTCCTTTCCATCTACCCTTTCACAATCCTTCCATTCATTATCCTTCTACCTTATATCCTTTTTCCTCATTTTCCTATTCCTCCTATCTTCCAACCTCACTCGCTTTACATAAAACCTTATCCTCCATTTTTCTCTTCCATCTTCCTTTCCCTATCAGCATCTTTGAGCATATCATTTTGAATCTATGGCATATCATTATTTATCCTTTCAAGGAGCATTATCTAAAAAGCTTTCCTTCTTCCCCCCCCAAAAATAATAAATTCAAAAAATAGAAAAATTAAAAAAAATAAATAAATAAAAATTCAAAAAAAATAGAAAAAAAGAAACAAAAAATGAAAAAATTGAAAACGTGCCTTGGTGGAAACTTGGAAACAGACACCTTGGTAGCAAAAGTAAAGAGAAATAAATTCATCCTATGGTGAAAATTGCTCCCTTGTGGTGCCTTGGATAAGTACCGTGATGAAAACCTAGCAATCAGGCATCATGCGTAATTCTTTTAAATATTTCATCCATTCCGTCTTCTCTCTTTGATCTTGACAATGTTGACCTATACACGAACATTTGGCTATTTTGTGAGCTATTTTATGATGATCTTGCTTTCACTCCATTCATTTTTAGCCTTCATATTTATTTTCCTCCATTTGTTCTAGCCTTTTGCTATCCTTTTCCCCTTTGGTCTTGATCTAATAAAAAAAAGTAAAACACGATGCTATGAAGCCTCTTGACATGTATACTCCTTTGGACTGCATCCTTTCCTTCTTTTGCATTATGCTTTTTGTGACTTATCCTATGCTGGTCTTTCATTGCTTGTCCAAATGTGCTTTACATGACAATTTTTTTTCCTATCTTGGGTACTCTTGAGGAGTTTGACCTTGAAGATTTCTTCCCTTCATTCTCCTTCATTCTCTTGTCTTCCATCTCTTCCACTAGCTTGCTAATCCCTATTGTCTTGCACCTTGCTAGACATTGGGACTACATGATGTGATCTTGCTTGGGAGTTTGAGGCCCATTCTGTCAGGGGGCATCCTTTATATATCTTATTAATCCTGAAAAAAATTCCAAAAAAATTCATATAAGATGCTAAAAAATTCCTAAAAAGCATATAAAGTCCTGAAAATACACCAAAAAAAAATAAAAATAAAAAAATTGCAAAAAATTCAAAAAAATAGAAAAAGTGCCTTGGTGAAAACCTGGAAACAAGCGCCTTGGTAGCAAAAAAAATAAAAATAAAAAAAATTAGAAAATTCGTCAAGTGGCGAAAACCTAGAAACATGTGCTACTTGAGGCCTTTGCACCTTTGTTTCTTAGCACACGTCCTTGACACTTAACCTTTCTCTATCATGCCTTGTCCTTATTGTGTTGGTTTGGAATTGGTCTTTGTCTTTGTGTAGGGGGCATAACTGTGTTAGCTTTGGTCTCTTGGATGCGTTGGTCTTTAGGACATCTTGCAAATGGTGTTTTTTAACACCACCCCAATTGTGTTTTTCAACACTACCCTAGTGTCAAGTGTTTCTCAACACTTATCATATATCCTATCCAAAGTCTACCATGATATGATATTTTCCATTGGCAGATGCGATACTCAAAGTTTGACTCTATGACCTACACACATGCACTTAAACACTTGACTCCTTGAGACTTGTTTGACTTTATTTCTTTGTGTGCTATCTATGATGATTTCTTTGCTGAGTGTTCTCTCCCTAATAGTTTTTGATGATGTCGAGCTAGAAGACTGGGGGCACAAGGACATGTTTTATTTGTTTTCTACTTGTGGGTATATTTTGTTGATCTTAACTATCATGAGTATTTATGCTTGTTCCACTTGACACTAGGATCTACAATGTATTATCCTTGACTATTTTCACAAGTGCATTCTTATAGTCATCTTGACTTTCTTGTGTCTTGATGTAAGCATAATCTTGCTATACTAAACTTAGGGAACCTCACTGCACTAGTCATCTTGACCTACATGTGTTTGATGCCTAGGTGGGATTCCCACATATCTATCTGATACAGATCATATTCATATACCCATAGTCATACTAGTGTGTATTGTATGATCTTGTGACACTACCAATAAAGCTTGATGATGATTATTAGAGTCTAATGGCTTTGTGACCTTGCAAGTAAACCACTTTTCATAGTAGCTTGCATTCTTAAGTTCATGTTAGTTTAGTCTTGGATCATGCATATGGAGAGAGCTTTTCCTTCATCTTTCTTTTGGACTTTTAATCAACTGTGGTCATGTTTTGATCTTCATTTCCTTATCTTCTTTCATGATCTCAATCAAAATTTCCTATCTTAAATAGTTGATTGATTTTGAGGCCTTCTTTTTCTTGAGGCAAATTCTCTTTCTTCTCTTTAGTTCTTTCCACCTCTTCCAAAATTCTATTTTGCATTCGCTTTCACCCCACTTCTTTTCTTCTAATTCAACCTTGGGGCATAACCTAAAATGATGATCTACCTTGGTTCTGTGATCCTTATATATTTCATCTTACATCAAGAACCTTATCTTTAGTTCAATTTGATCAAATTTATCAATTCGTTGTTTCTTCTCTATCTCATTTTGATTTCGATCATGAGGGGGCAGTACCTGTCAAACTTCAATCCTTGATTCAGTTCAATCAAACCTTGCCTAAGATTCTTATCTCTTATCTTAGACTTGACTATCACCTCTTTACAGGTATGTTGGCCTTGTCTTTTTCAGTCATCTTATCTTTGTCCTGATGTGTTCCCATCTGTTGAACACATGTCTGGGTTGTTTTGTGATCCCAAATCGATCTCACATTAGTCAAAGAGGGGCAAATGTATGCACCCTAGAATGGTCACCTAGACTTTGGTCCCCATTCTTCAATTTATCAATTCCTTGAATCAATATTTTTAATTAAATCAATTTTCTTGATCAAATCCTAATTTTATCATTTATTTAATTATATTCTATGGGCTAACCATTTTATCCTAAGTCTTTATTTAATTAAAAGAAATTCCCTCCCCTTTTATTAAATAAAAAGCCCCCACTTTCCTCTTATCCCAAGTTGCACAAATAAAATATTATTCTTATTTTATAAAAAGAAAAAAAGACCTTTTTGTCTCACATGAGGCTCAAAAGTCAACACTTGTTTCTCATTGGAGGAGACTTGTGCACATGGATTGATCCCTCTTTCAAACTCCACCCTTGATCAAATCTTTTGCCTCTTAATCTCCATCGTCTGTTGATTCTCACTTTCTTTAAAATAAGAGCTCTCTTCTTATTCTACAATCCAACTTTTGAATACTAATCTTATGCTACAAGATTTCTTGGTGATTTTTGAGCTTTGGAGATCTTCTTGAATTCTAGCTTTCATTCTTGCATCATAGCTTCATGTTTATGCTTTCTTATCTTAGATTTCCTTTCAAGTTATAGCTTAGTTCACATAGCTTAATTAGTAAGGCTTGTAATACTTTCATTTCCATAGCTTACTTGCAGCTTCATTTCTAGCATAGTTGCATTGCATTCTCATCTTGATTCTTGAGGATATTGGCATTCTTTCCCTTGTCTCTTTGAATCTCCCATTGTGTGGTTTACTAGGAAGGTTATAGGCTTAATAGCTCTAGCTAAGAGCATTCTTAATATCCTTGTGACTCCATGTCTAGGGAGCTCTAGGTCGCTTTCTTAAGGTTTCCCATTCATGGATTCTCTTGGAAGTAATGACTTAGAGAAGTGCACATCTTAGTGTGTACAACTCCCACCTCCGTTTCAGATCATCACCCTATTTCTATTTGTATTAGATTTAATAACTCCCCTATTTTGAAGAAGGCTGGCAACCCAAGATTCATCCTTAATAATTCTCTTCTTCTGGATGAAGATGTTCTCTCCACTATTAACCTTATTTGGATTTTCAATAAGAACAGTCTCCCCTCCCTTTCATCTATTGACTTATAGAGCCATAACATCTCTTCTTGGCATAGCTTGTTGCAAAAAATAGGTTAGAAGAAAGCTAAAGACTTTAGATATGCCGAGAAGATTCTGTCATCCAAGTTGTGTTCTTCTGAGCTAAACATTCAAGCCAATCCCTCTAACTGTAACCTTATCACCTATGTTTCCAAGGCTAGGGGAGATCTTAGACAACATGAAAAAGTTAAAGTTAGAGGAGCCAAAATCAGGTCTCGTGCCCATGGCTCCAACATGGAGATAGAGGATCAAAAGTGTTCTTTAACCTGCTTAAGAAGAAGCAGGCTAACGAAACCATTGATAGAATTGTAGTTAATAACGCTGAAATTGTGGATATTGATAAAATTAAAGATGCCATTGTCAAATTTTACCAAAATTTATTCACCTTTGAAGATACCGAGGAGGATAAATCCCTTAGAAATACGTATAGGACTCTCATCCACAATAAAATCTCCAATAAGGATGCTACCCTTCTCAGTAAAGACATAACTTTAGAAGAAATTGAAAAAGCTATTAACTCCCTAAAGAATGATAAGGCCCCTTGGCCCGACGGCTTACCTATGGAATTCTACAAGGCTAATATAAATTGGATCTGCAAAGACCTTTATGACATTTATTTTTAAGCTCATACCAAAGGACCCTGGGTAGCTTTATCCACATAGGTATCATAAAAATAATCCCTAAAGATGGAGACAAGGCCCTTCTTAAAAACTGGTGACCCATTACTCTCCTCAATATTTCATATAAAATCCTTGCTAAGATTCTAGCTCTGAGGCTTGAAAACATCCTTCCCAAATTCAATTGTTCTACTCAAACTAGTTTCATTAAAGGTAGATTTATTCTTGAAAACCTGATAACCAATTGGGAAGCCATGACCTGGTCCAACTACTCTCACCAAAACTCTTCTATGTTATTACTAGACTTTGAGAAGGCCTATGACAGAGTTGAATGGGACTTTATCACTATGATGCTTGAGGCCTTTGGATTTCCTCATACCTTTTGTACCTTTGTTGAAAATTCTTGTTGAAAGAGGCTTATGCTTAGGTTGATGTTAATGGATATCTATCTACCCCCTTTTCCCTTAGAAGATCAATTAGGCAAGGCTGCCCCCTTGCTCCTACTCTTTTCATTATTGCCTCTGATGCCTTCATCTACATTCTTAGGGACAATTCCCTTTCCCCTGTGGTCAAAGGCATCACTCTGTCCAATGATTTTGACCTTATTAACTATCAATTTGCTGATGATACCTCTATCTTTTTTGAAGCCTCTGAAGATAATTTTGAAGCTCTGCATAATAAACTCACCTCCTTCTATATCTCCAATGCTCGCCTTTCCAAAACTAAATCTATTTTTCTAGGTTGGAAAGATCAACCTCCTAATTGGTTTAACATATTTAATTTTCAATGGAGTGGACCTCAAGAGATTATTCGATATCCCCTTCTCTATAGAACCCTCCCTTAAGGATATGTGGCTCTAGTTGAAGGATAAGATCTATAAAAATCTCAATAAATGGCATAACGGATCCCTCTCCCTGGCTAGTAGAGTTCAGGTGTGCTAGAAAATTCTCTCTTCTTATAATGTCTACTACTCCTCCACTTGGATGTTTAATAACTATCGAATCTTGGAAATTCAGAAAGCCATTAGGAATTTTTTGTGGTCTAATGGAAAAGGAAATAAAAAATGCCATGCCATGAAATGGGAGTGGTGCCACACTGACAAGCTCCTTGGGGGATTGGGTTTAAAGGACCTTAAGACTTAAGGGATTGCCCTTCTTGCCAAATGGATCTTTCAATCTCTAGATGGTGATGAACCTTGGAAGGTCCTTGTTAGATGTAATATTGAGAGGGGGATCCAATAGAGGGCTAAGTCCTAGAAGAACCTCCCTTTCTATGACATAATTGAGGGTAACTTCCCTATTCTTGTCCAAGGCTCTGTGGTTTTTAAGACTATTTGGAAAGCCTGGGAGCATATTAAGCATTTCATTCCTAATAGGACCTTCTTTGATCATAACCATCTATATGGTGAAAGATCAATTTGGTGGAATCTCCACCTCTCAGGTAAGCCCCTTGCCCTCTCCCAAGGGTGCTCTGCTAAGTACTGGAATAACCCGGGCATCTCTCAATTCATCTATCTTTTTGAGAAGGACAACCTTATTAGTTGGGAAGAACTTAGTTCCAAATTCCACATACCTCTGTCACAAAAGAAAACTTATAATATGATTGTCAAAGCTTTTAAGGACCTCCCACTACCTATCATGTTGATTCTCATAGGTTTCTGAAACTTGAATGGCCAGATGGTACCATTGTGGCTAAAATCAAAGCCAAAAACATTTACAAGATCATTGACTCTAATGAAGCTATCATTGACCATGTTAATAAAATTTGGTATTTTGACTTGGATACCAATATATGAAAACAATACTTTGACAAACTTTGGAAATCTCCTATCGACCCTAAGATCAAGTGCTTCAAATGGCTTATGTTACTTGACAAACTTCCTTTAAGGAAAGATCTTGCCTCTAATGAATTATGCAGCATTTGTAGACTTCTTGAGTCCTACAGACATATTTTATTTGACTACACTTTTGCTAAAGAAATATGGCATATATTTGGAATCGCCTATCCTAGTTTTGTGAATATTTTTGAAATTATCATTGGTTTCATTTCTGGTTTAAATAAGGACACTAACCTGTTCCAAAGCATTCTATTGGCTAACATTCTTTGGCAAGTTTTGAAGTGAAGAAATGAAGAAAGGTATCAAGATACTCCTGGTCCCTTATTGAGTTTTTTTGAAAACTCACATATTTTAAAATCTCCTCGTAGGTTAACATTAACATGATGATTGAAAGAAAGAAGCTGAAAATATTCCTTCAAATGGGGCACTCCACCATGTTCGTGTATGAATTGAAAGATGGCTATGATTGGAGAAGACACATAGACAACTTTGTTAACTTTGAAGAGACTCTGAAGAAGCTCACACAAGAGATCAACAAGAACAATAATGGGATGGATCACTAAATCAGCATGCTAGCCCAAATCCAAGATAAGAAGAGTATTGTTTGGATGGAAGGCCCTTTGGCTTGGACTACCTGGGTTGAGGCCCAAGATGATATTCTCCATTAAGTTTCTATTCTCCTTTTTTGAAACATGTACTGTGTGTAATTTCACTACTACTATGATATTCTCGGGTTGAGGCTTAGCCTCTCTCTATACTGATTGTTGTTATTTTTTGAACCCCTTATAGTTAATACAAAAAAAATTTCAAATTCACATATTAACTTTTAAGATATTTTTATTATTAGTAACATGGGAGATCTAATATAAAAATATAAACAAATTATCTTTTAAGATCTTTTTATTATTTTCTTATTTTTATATTGTTATAAATTCAAACAAATATAAACATGTAAATATTATGATATGTATTACCATAAAAATAAAAATATTTTTTCTTATTTTGTAATAAAATTTTAAATTTTAATAAGATCTAATATAATTCTTGACATGTTGTTATAAAAATAGTAAATATTAAAATTTCTAAAATTGTACTTAAAAAATTAATACAATAGAAGTTTTTTATTTTTATATTTTTTAATATATTTTTTTTGGCAAAACTTTATATTTATATTAATATTTAAACAACTGGTTCAAAAAGGACCCCAGAGAAAAGAACCAGGAAAGAAAAACTTTGTTCATAACCCATCATAATACAGAGATCATAATTTGATCACCTGAATATAGTCTAGGCTACCCAAAACCCAAGGTCAATTATTAGACCCAATTCAATTACAAAATAAGTCCCCAAAACATAATGAAGTTACACATCAACAATCCTCAAGATTACAAAAGGAAGATTGGTGTATATCCAGGCCTAATCTGCCCAAAACCCATAGCCAAAAGGAGGCCCAATTACATCGTGTATAACCCAAGGCCCATTTCTATCTTAAATACAATTCTTCTTAATGCACAAAGTGGTATGCAAATATGCATAAAAATATATTGGCGAGACCAAAAACTGGAGATCCTTCCTGACAGGAAGAAGATAAAAAAATGTAGTCCATCAAAGAAAAGTAGATATCAAACTTATATGGCAACTGCTTAGTATCACAATATTTTGTATGAAATGTCAAGAACACTCAAGAAACTATTAGCCCACAAAATATCATAGATAAGGACAATTAATTATCATGGAAAATACCCCCATGAGCCAACTTGTAGACTACTGATTAGGTCATTAACTAATGAGTACCAACGTGGAGATTACACATGAGAGTAATAAAAACAAATCTTAAGGATATATGCAAAGCAAAGATCTCATCAAGAATGCAGGATCGTCAACAATAAATACAAAAATCATATGAAAGAAAGACAATATAATATAATCAAATTAGGCCAACTCTAAATGAATCAAATCAAAGATAGTAGGATGGGAGGCCAGGGATACTAAGTTGGAAGGATAAGATAAATGGAGGTCATCAACACCTAAGTTAGCAAGCATATCCGCTATATTATTACCTTCCCTAAAGATGTGGGTTAAGAAACAATCCAAGAAGGAATCAAGAAGGGACCAAATCTGAAACAAGACATATTGAATGTGTCTTGAGAAAAAAGACATTTTAACACAAGTGTTAATAATCACCAAGGAATCACCTTCAACATGGAGAAATTTAATATTTAATTTCTTAGCAGCACTAAGACCATGCAACAAATCATAGGCTTCCGCCAGATTATTTGTTCCTGGTGGGATAGGGTGAGCCTAAAAAAAGATAACAAAATCATAACAATCACGAAGGACAAACCCAACCCTGGACTTACCCAGGTTTCCCTTTGAAGAACCATCAAAATTCAATTTAACAAAACTAGACTGAGGAGGAGACCACTTGATTGAGGATCTAGGTTGCACCCTATCTTTAGGATAGAGGGGAAAAGGAAGGGAAGGGAATGTCAAGCCTTTCCAATTCTTTAAAATGATACCATCCCTAGAGGAGAAGCCTCGATTACCCCTAAACTTGCAAGTATAAGCATCAGTAACCTCAACAATAGATTGATGAAGTCTATTTAAAACAACCTCAAGGGAAGAGGCACAATTGTGAAAGATCCACTTATTCCTTTCCCACCAGATAGACCACGAGATCAAAGAGGGAGAACAAATCCAAATGTAGGAAAACATGGATTTAGAGAACAATGTAGGCCAAGATTGAAAAGATCCTATATAGTCAAGGGGAGAGGCATAGAAATGTCCAACATCTTCAAGACAAAAAGCCAACATTCTTGGGCAAAGGGGCAATTGAGAAAAAGATGATTAGTTGACTCTTGGGCCTAGTTACACAGCACACATTGAAATGAGTTAGAAATATTGAGCCTAACCAATCTTTCACTTGTGAGGATGCGATTTCTCAAGACAAGCCAAGAAAAATAACCTACCTTGGGTAATATTGAATTATGCCAACAAAAAATAAAGGCCCTATGTTTTACCTTATTATTTTGACAAGATTGAGCCATCTGATATCCTAACTTAATTGAGTAATTACCATCCAGGGATGAAGCCTAATAAATTTGATTAGAGGCCCTTGAGAAGACAATATAATGATTAGAAAGAAACTGATTAGTAGAGATGGTAGCCTAAGGATCAATAGGGAGAAAGGAAAAATCATTCCATATAACTAATCCAGAATGAATGTAAACTACAGATACATAGTTAATTAGCTTGGGACCCCAATGCAAAGAAGCCACTTCCTAAATATCTAAGAAGGGTTGGAGGTTGTGAAGTGGAGGCAGGCCATTCCATGAGTCAAGCCAGAAATTGACTGACTCTCCATTATGGACTTCCCAGGACACAAAAGAAGTGACAATATGCCTAGATTTCATCATAAAGTTCCAAATGGCCGATCCTTTTGGGGGATCAAGTACAGAGATAATTATAGAGGGGTCTAAATTGTCGAGATATTTTCCTGCATCAAATGACACCATTTAATATTTGGCTGAGAAAATAGTTTCTAAACTAGCTTAGCCCCAAAGGCCAAATTACGACATGATAGGTTATGTAGTCCCACACCACCCGAAGATAAAGAAGATGACATATCTGATAATGAAATGAGGGGGAATTTTGTTTTCTCCTATCATGTTAGTTTTCCAAAGGAATTCCCAAATTATTTTATCAATTTGGTTAATAATTGCCTTTGGGACTTGCAGCACCGAAAAGTAATAATTAGGAATAGATGATAAAATAGTTTTGATTAACAGAATTCTACCAGAAAGTGAAAGCCATCTAGCTTTCCAAGCCAACACCCTGGATTTAATTTGACTAACAACTGACTGCCAATAAATTGCTTTATTTGATCCTATGAAGAAAGGAACTCCTAGATAGATGGAAGGAAGTTCATCCAAGGGAAAGCCTAAAATATTGATAATTTTATCAACTATTGATGGGTTCGTGTTGAAGATATAGGCTTTAGATTTTTGAATGTTAATTTTTTGACCTAAGGCTAAAGAATAAAGATCCAAAACCTTCCTAACTTTCTTTGCCTCTTGAAGGGAAGCTTTACCAAATAGGAGTGTGTCATTGACAAATAACAAATGTGTGACTGAAATGGAAGTGCTAGAGATGGGCACACCAAGCCACAACCTAGAAGTGTGAGAAGAATTAATGGAATGACTCAAAGCCTCAGCCATAATGATGAATAGAAAAGGGGAGAAGGGATCACCTTTCCTAACACCTTGGGATTAAGGAAAAAATCCAGCCGATGAACCATTGATTATAATAGAGAAATGGGCTCCAAAAATGCAGGCCTTAATCCACTTGCACAACTTCTTAGAAAAGCCAAATTTTATCAAGACCTTTAGGAGAAATGACCAATTTAACCCATCACAAGCCTTCATCATATCTAGCTTAATGACAAAAGAAGGGATGGAATGACAATTAATAGAATGAAGGTTTTCATGGGCAAGAATAGCCCCATCTGTGGTTTCCCTACCAGGAACAAAACCACCTTGTTCACAAGAGACAATTCTGGGGATTATATGTTGTAACCATAAGTAAATAGCTTTAGTGATGATTTTATAAATGTTATTACAAAGGGAGATTGGACAAAAATCTGCAAAGGTCCATTGGTCACTATTTTTGGGAATAAGGACAAGATTCATAGTATTAAAGCATTTTAATATGGCTGAATTCTTTCTGGATTCCTCTAGAACTGCCAAGAGATCAAAACAAATAACATCCCAAGATTTTTGAAAAAAGAGGCTAGTAAAACCATCCAGACTAGGAGATTTTTCAGGAGATAATGAAAAGACTACAGTTTTGACTTCTGAAAGGGTAAAAGGAGCCATTAGTATAAGATTATCCCAGGAAGTGACAAAAGAGGGGATTACACTAAGAAGATCATTCAACCTACCATCTTCAAGCTAAGGAGTCAGGGGAGGAGATAAAAAATTTGAAAAAAACCTGACTCCATGTTGCTTTATACTCTCAATATCAGAGAATACATTCCCATACTCATCTTTAATAGAAAAAATTGACTTAGCTACTTTCTTGTGCTTGGTTGAAGCATGAAAGAACTTGGTGTTCTGGTCACCAAGTTGCAACCAAAGTTCATGAGACATTTGCCTCCAGTACTCTTCTTCCCTCATACAAAGTTTAGACCACTCATCCTGAAGGAGTTTCCATTTCTCAAAAGATTGAGGATCTAATCTAGAGGTCATGATATGTGGATTAATCTCAACTAAGTCTATTTCCAATTTAGATTTATGAAAATATATTTTTAAATACATTAACATTCCAAGATTTGATCAAATTCTTGACATATTGCATTTTCTTAAAAAATTGAAATGTCATAGTTCCAGTCTCATGAGGGGCAAATAGCCACCATTTCTTTAAGAGAGAATCAAATAGGGGGTGCCTAAACCAAACCAATTCAAATTTAAAATAGGATTTAATAGAACCAGGAATAGAGATATTAGAGGAGTAAATTTGTAGTTGAATGGGAAAGTGATCCGAATCAGAAAAAGGCAAAATATCTAGGGACAATGAAAAATTTTCCAACTTCCAAATCTGTGAGCAGAGGAATCTATCCAATCTGACCACAATTCACAAAAACCCAAACCTATGATTGGTCCAAGTATAGGATCCATTTGTAGGTGTGGTGTCGAACAGGTCATTATCCTGAATGAAGGAGTTGAAGTCTAGAACTACATGAGTAGGAGGTGCAATTACCCCTTACTTATCATTAGGGCCCAACATAGCATTAAAATCCCCAGCTAAAAGGAATTTGAAATTTGGGAGCTGTTGGATAGTGTCAGTTAATATTTGCCAAAGATGTAGCTTAGCTGATGTTGAGGTGGGCCCATAAAGGTTGATTATAAAGAAGGAAATATTAAAGTGCTTGACACTAAATAATTTCTAGTTAGAAGCCTCTTGAAGGGGGAACATTGAAACTTTCTTAGCATCCTATAAGACGGCCAGGCCACCTAAAGCACCATTAGCTGGTACAAAGGAACTCTGCCAAGTATTCCATCTACCCGTGGAAATATTAAAACTATGAGTAGACAATTTAGTTTCTTAAAGAAGGATAATATCACCCTGAGAAGAATCAAGCCTTTTCTTGATTTTTCTTCTCTTGTCAGAGGCATTAATGCCTCTGACATTCCGAGAAAGGATTCTCATTGCAGACAAGGAGAACACTTAGTTCTCCTTGTCGAACTTCTCCTTGAAGTGGAAAATTTTTTATCCAAAGTTGACTGAACACCAGCCTCTATCTCTTCCAGAGCCTTAGTCGCTCTAGATTTCCTGCTAGTATAGTAATTTTAATATTTTTTATTTAAATTTTAAAATTTAAAATTATCTCCTAAACAAAAAAGAAAAAAAATAAAAAAATATTTAAATAAATTAACTTAAAATAAGGACCAATAAAATTTAAATTAAATAAAAAATATAGTATTCATTTTTGTGTAAAATAATCTATCTTCTTAGCAACTCAAAATTTTTGTGCATGTCTGATTGGAACTTCTAAACAATTCAAAAAATTTGTACGGTCTTATTTGAAGTACTGTCAGTTGCACACATGCACATAAGCAGTCAGATAATGGCATGTATGGCCATGAGAGAGGGATGCTTGGACCGGTTCAAATATGCTACATTGTAGCCAATGCCTCTCACATCTATAATGGTAGGCATTCCTAACATATCTATCATTAGTAATCATTTGTTGCACCTACCATCACACACATATTCACTATTACTAATCATTCAAATTCGAGTAGAATTATAGAAGATGAAAAGATTATATTCACAAACTATGCTTTACTACTTCACACACACACACACACACACACACACACACACACAAGAGTGTTATCTCCTAAATTGTCAGAGAACTACTATAACCTCCTCTAACATTTCTTTCTATAGACAAGTTGTTCTAACAACTTGAATATTACAATATTAAAGCGAAGAGATTTTCATAATCTATGATAATCATCTACAAGATATTATAATCTTGTACAATATATCTTCACATAATATTCCAATATTTAAACTAACAAACCATACCAAGTAATAGAATATTAAACCCCCCACAATTACATGAGTTTTTATTACAAATCACTTTACCTCACACACCACATTATTATTTTAATGCATTTGAAGACTAATTCCTTACACCCCCCCGTAACATGGGGAGAAAGAACATCACAAGAGTTGGAAACAAAATCATATGCATATTGCTATTAGAATCTTGTTACACATGATCACCTACATAAAAGAACTTATCTTGCTTCACTTCTAGTGAACTCATCTCTAGTAGGCCATACTTCCAAGAAGTTTGATAGTCAGAGGACCTCTATGGTCAGCTATTATCCTATACAATTGCTTCCAATATCAATGATATCAATATTCTCCTTTTTAACACTTCCAACTACAGTAAGCCAACTCATGTGACTCTTGATCTTGATTCAAATGAAAGTATCTCTCCTTCCATGGTTTTAAACATGCTTACCACAAACCTTGACATGAACAAAACCTGTCAACAATCCACCTTGTGTGGTTTTTTAGATCCTCTTGCAAACCCTTTCAGGATCCATGAATTGACTTACAATGGTGCTTTTGTTTTCCACTATGATTTTACATTAGGAGACTTATATAGAAATCAACACACACATTAGAAATATAAAAAAACCATAGTAGAAAATGATTCACATTACATTCTATAAGAATATGTAATGTTCTTAATTATAGTCATTATTTATCGACTGCTCCCACTTGATCTTGAACAACATAGACAACCACTACTGCCATTAGAAGCTACCCTTGAATTTAGTCATTTTGACATGAAATGTGAATAGAACATTGGTTACGAGTCCCCCCCCCCCTCCCCCACAATAAGAAATTTCTATTATCCACACAACCAAGAACACTGAAAAGAATAGAAATTGAAATGCCACCAGAGTTGATGAGCGGCCCCTTCATTGGTGTCTGATAAGAGGATGTTAGGGAAGGTGATAAGATGTAGGAGGATGAAATATAGGTTGTTGGGATCAAACATAATAGACATTCAGACCTCAAAATCACCATTTAATAGTTTCTAATCAATCCTAGAGCCTCTAATTATGGCTGTTACTTTTTAGGATGATACACTATAAATATTGTTAAGGAAGAGATTACTTTTATACTTGATTGGATTTAAACCACCTTTAGTGCTAGGGTATTTTACTTAAATCATTCTACTTACTGTTGGAATACTAGAATCAATGAGAGGGGGGTGAATTAGTGATCTATAAAACAAGAAGATCCTTAACTATTTTGTACTTTAACTTTAAACCATTAGCATATGTAGTAGATCATATGATAATTTTAACAATATTAGATGTATGCACATTAGATATAAGATAACATAAACAATAAAACATATGCACACATTTATCCACTTGACACAATATTTGATAATGGAAAAAATATAAGGGTAAACAAACACTTTATGATTATTTTTATTAGGCACCAGTAGCCAAAATTTAGAGCACCCACTCTAGGAGCACTAACCCCTGACAATTTTAGGAACACCCATTCCAAGAAGGACCAACACCTTACTAATTTTAGGAACACCCATTCCAAGGAGCACCAAAACCTTACTAATTTTAGGAACACCGGTCATTCCAAGGAGAACCAACACCCTACTAATTTTTTAAAATATTATATTAGAGGATCACTCTCTTTCCATGCATATCACTTGATACAAATTACCACCACAGAGATCTTGTCTCTATTTCACAACTCCCCATTTTATAATCTACATTTATTGAGAAACATAATCATGACAATGCATCAACCACCAAAAACCTCTATATTTCCACTTTTCATCTTATTTGCATCAATCAATGATAAACATGCTAACACATCATCTGCTAGTATAACATCAATATACAGTTATAATTTTACAAGATCTCAAAGTCAATGATTCAAAAAATATATAATTGGTTATGTTTCTAGACCCGATTCAAAGCATATTCTTCGATAGTCAATCATTGACAAATGATTAAAACTTGTTTAGTTACTAACTCCTCCAACCAATTCAAAAGTTAGCTAATCCTTTTCTGTTTAGAAAATTATTCTATGTCTTGTTGTCCCCACATACAGATCTCCCATCACCTAAATGACAAGAAGCTAAAATTTACATTAGACCATTTTCAAACCTTTGTAATATCATTAATTACTGGTCACTCTCCGCATGAGGCCCTTCCCATATTTTCCTTTATTTACCACTTTGCCTTTATATTCTCAAGTGTGATGAGCCACACATTTTGAACCAAATGGGAGGTACTATGGCCCAGGTTCAATACATGTTAGCTTTCTTTACACTTCTCAAATTTCTATTCAATAGAGACTCAATACTCAAACAAGAGTCATAATATGTACATATGCACAATGAACCTTGAACTGGTGAAATTTCAAACTTTAATTGTGAGGTTCAATCAGAAGGTTCAAAATTACATACTTTGGTATACATAATGACAAAAAGTAGAAGGATTTTTCAATAATAGAACATATCTCTTCATCATATAGATACATATTAGACTTGTTATGAATCCTTTGATCTATTACATGCCATCTAGTATACCATGTTAAAAATATCTATTCATCATAATTCATTTCTAGCATCAGAAACATACCTTTTGACATCAATGAAAAACATTCCAAAGTCAACAAACTTGCCCTTTGGAATTGATGTCAAAACCCTCTTCCTTCTCCCACTTTTAACAACATATGAAAAAGGGATTATAAATCTCTCAATCATCTCCCCCATAGTGTGAACTTGTAGAAATATCTGAAACACTTGTCTCTTCTTACAAATGAGTGTTACTTTTATCTTTGTAACCATTATCTTATTGATAATGAAAATGTAAAATAGTTAAACTTGATTTGAAGACATTGTGACTGTATCATCAGAAAATGGAAGCACTTCCATTTAGGACTGGTTTATCTCTCTGAGTAAGTGGTCTAGGGTCATGTCAAGCACCTTGAGTGGGTTTTTGACTAGTTTTGTCTTTTTCCCCTATTCCACTTCTCTCTCCACCCGTTTCTAGCCTTTTTCTGGCACCTTATCTTGAGAATTTGAGAACTTTGATCTCAGGGTCAAGGATGACCTTATGGGTCAAGGTCGACCTTGAATTTGACCTAGGTCAAGGATGAACTCAACCTTGACCTAGGTTAGAGTTGACCTTGACCCTGACCCTAGGTCCAAAATTTAGATTCCGAAGGTTACAGGATGTTGGGCGTCATAAAGTTTTATTTCCCGCTTCCAGGTCGTCTGTTTCAGATTTCTGAATGATAAAGTCTTAAATTGTATTTAATCTAGGTCCATTTCTAGGGGTTAATGCTTAATTGGAATTTAATTCTCCTATTTCAACCTCTCTAGAAGTTTGTGCCATTGACTAGTATAAAAAGAGTCCTTCCTCTCTCATTTCAATCCATCAATCAAGTGTGAAATCCATAATCTCTCAAGTGCAATCAAGAAATCATCAAGAAAGAAAGAAGGAGAAGGAAAGTGCTCAAGCATTCATTTATCCTCAAGCACTCAAGCACTCAAGCATTCAAGAATTCAAGATCCAATTCATCAAGGAGATCCATTGATAGCCATTGAAGGATTCAATCTCTTCGGAGCCCTCTTGTTGAAGATTCCTCCATCCACATTCATCCAAGCTTCTTCCTATTCCAAGATCCATTCAAGATTGGTGTTGAAGATCTAATGCAATTGATTTGAGACATCCTACATATAATTATACATTCATTTGGAGCATCCATACTTGTGGATTCAAGGATTCGAATCCTCCACAAGGATTTCAAAATAAGTAAGGTGAATAGTTCCATTTACTTTGTTTATATATTGCAATTTCAATTATATTTTAAGGTTGATTCCAAAATAGGGTTTGACCAAGGAAAACCTCTCATCCAACAACAAAAACCATTTTTCTTGTAGGTACAGGTACGGGACAACAAATTGCAGTTCAGATCTAAGTCCCTTTTCGACGAACTTTCAAGATCCGCGAATAGAATTTCCATCAAAATAGTGCAGGTCAAGGATGAATTTTTGGGGTAAGATTGTACCCTGGGGTAAGATCTTACCCATGTTTTAGGTCAAGGATGACCTTGCTCCAAAAATAAAAATGTTTCTAAGTTTCCTCTGTTTCTGCATTTCCAGGCCAAATCCGGTTGCAAAATTTCTTGAAATTGAACACAGACATCAAAAAATAGTATTTTCTAGATCAGTCCTATTTTTAGGTTAGTATTTGTCTTCAAATTCAATCAAGATTTCAATACATAATTGCTATAATAGAATATAAGGTTTTCTCCTTCGTTCATATTCTTCATAGATTGATTGTCTTATGCATTAATCACCTCTTTGTGGTTAATCAATTTGGATCTTTCCTTTGGGAATTTGGATTAAGAAGTATATCTTACATTCCCCCACATATCACTTCCATCATTACATCATTATTTTCCATATTACATTTAGGTGAACAATCTTTGTTCTCTTACATTTTGGTGAACAATATTTGTTCCCTTACAGTGATCATGAAGTGTTATCACCGTTCAAAATTATGTCTTGTAATAAAAAAATTAAGAAAATCATGTATTTCTTTTTAAATAAATATGCCTATTTTATAAAAAAAAGATCACAAAGGATGTCATAGATTATGACTCTCATTTCTACCAAAAATGTCACCTAATGCCAAAACTTTATACCTTTTTGTCATGCACCAATATTAACCATATGAACTTGATCAACCTATCATTGTTCTTAGTAACCATATCAATGATTTTCCTATATGATGAACCATCTTTATGAGTTAGGCAATCAAACCATCAATATTACCAAAGAACTACCATTGAAATTTCAATCTTAAAATTCTTGCAAGAAATATGTCAGTGAAACAAAGATAGTAAAGACAAATTTAGAAGATATTTCAGCACATGACACATCATGGTAGAAGAGTATTCATCAACCTCTATCTTTTCTATCACTACCATTATGATCATCATGAGAATCATATGCAAACTATCATATTTGATCAATTCAATAAGGATAGAGAAAAATAAAATTTAAGATTTACATAGATTTTCCTTAACACCTTATAACATCAACAACATATTCATTTCCATACCTTCTTCTTTTCTTCATAGGGGCAAAATATGTTACCATAATAAACTCCCCCTAAGTCTTCACTACTTCTCAGGACTTGGATGAGATAACATGTGCAAGGAGTACATAGCGATTTTTCAAGGATTCATCTTTATTTATTTTCTTGTCATCTTGATTGCACTTCTTCTCCACACCATTCTAGATTCTTTATTTTGCTTGTTCAGAGTATCTTCCTTTTTCTTGTCATTTCTAGATGGCTTATCAAATACACTTCTACAAAAACTTTCTATATGTCCAAGATTGTTACATTTAAATCACATTTTAATCTTATGTTTCAAGAACATATTTCTCTAAGAAGATTTTGTAGACAATCTACAATTTGCAACTTTATGACCAAAATCATGGCAACTATAACACATTTGACTCATGAAAGAATTTATTTGTGAGAAACCAAACCAACTTCTACTTGTAGACACCTAAAAATAGTCCACACTTATATGCCCCCATTTTTAACATGTCTTCTATCTTGTGTCATTTCTCACTTTATTGATTTCTAACATTTCTCTCATAATATCTGTAGGAGAACAAATAGAGTTTTCACCTAAATGTAATGTATGAAAATGTATAAGATATGGAATTGGGGGTACACAAATGTATTAGATGTGTGTGGGGGAATGTAATATCTACTTCTTAATCTAGATTCCCAAAGGAGAGATCCAAATTGATCAACCAAAATAGAATGGTTAATGCTCAAATGAATCAATCGATGAAGAATATGAAGAAATGAGAAAAAATTGTATTCCATTATAGAAAGTGTGTATTAGAAAATTGATTTAATTGAACACAAATACTAACCTCAAAATAGGATAAATCTGGAAAACACTATTTTCTAGTGTCTATGTTTAGTTTCAGGAAATTCTACAACTGGATTTGGCCTAGAAATGCAGAAACAGAGAAAACCCAGAAACCTTATATATTTCTAAGGAAAGTCATCCTTGACCTTAGGATAGGGGTAAGATCTTACTCTGGGGTACAATCTTACCCCCAAAAGTCATCCTTGACCTACACTGTTCTGATGGAAATTCTGTTCATGGATCTCAAAAGTTCACCGAAAAGGGTACTCAGATCTACATTGATATTCATTGTCCCGCACCTATACCTGCAAGAAAAAGGGTTTTTTTTATTGGATGAGGGGTTTTCCTTGGTCAAACCCTAGTTTGGAATCAACCTTGACATGTAATTGAAATTGCAATATATAAACAAAGTAAATGGAACTATTCACCTTGCTTATGTTGAAATCCTTGTGGAGGATTTGAATCCTTGAATCCAAAAGTATGGATGCTCCAAATGAATGTAGAATTATATGTAGGATATCTCAAATCAATTGAATTAG
Source organism: Chamaecyparis obtusa (assembly GCA_027943335.1). Lineage (NCBI taxonomy): Eukaryota > Viridiplantae > Streptophyta > Pinopsida > Cupressales > Cupressaceae > Chamaecyparis > Chamaecyparis obtusa. Next base: position 469,604 of record BSBK01005609.1, on the reverse strand, counting down.
ATCTTCAACACCAATCTTGAATGGATCTTGGAATAGGAAGAAGCTTGAATGAATGTGGATGGAGAAATCTTCAACAAGAGGGCTCCAAAGAGATTGAATCCTTCAATGGCTATCAATGGATCTCCTTAATGAATTGGATCTTGAATGCTTGAATGCTTGAGCATGAATGAATGCTTGAATTATTTAGTTCTCCTTCTTTCTTTCTTGATCACTTGATTGTACTTGAGAGCTTGAAGATAAAAGATCACTAAAGATACTTGATCGTGGATGTGAAAATGAGATAGGAAGGCTTCCTTTTATACTAGTCTAGGGCACAAACTTCTAGAGAGGCCAACATAGGGGAGTTAAATTCCAATTAAGCCTTAACCCCTATAAATGGACCTATATTAAATATAATTTAAGAATTTACCATTCCAAAATCTGAAATAGTTGACTCGAAAGCAAGAAATAAAACTTTCTGAAGCCCCACATCCCGAAACCTCCAGAATTTGAATTTTGGTCCTAGGGTTAGGGTCAAGGTTGACTCTGACCTAGGTCAAATTCAAGGTCTTCCTTGACCTAGCTCAAGTTCAAGGTCGACCTTGACCCATAAGGTTGTCCTTGACCTTGAGGTCAAAGATCTCAGTTTCTCAGGATAGAGTGCCAGAAAAAGGCTGGAAACAGGTGGAGAGAGAAGTAGAATAGGGGAAAAATCCAGATCCAGTCAAAGACCCACTTAAAGGTGCTTGACATGACCCCATAACACTTACTCAAAGGGCTAAACCAGTCCTAAATGGAAGTGCTTCCATTTTTCAATGATACAATATCTATCACCTTGGCCAAATTAAGTCACTTTCAAAACCAATTGAATCATCTCAAGTCCTTATCAATCATATAAACATCATTTAAAATATTTTCAAATCACTTAAAATTGATCCAATTAATTATCAATCCTTATCAAATCAATTCGACATTATCAATCTATTTTAAAATCGATCTGGGGAATTTTCAAATTTCATCAATGCCTCATCATTATAAATCCAAGGCATTTCCAAAGTTCATAGATGCCTCATCATTTTCAAATCAATCTAGAGAATTGTCAAATTTAATCAATGCTTCATCATTTTTAAATCATTTCAATCATGAATCTTATCAAGTCATTTCAAATCAGTTTTGAATGGATTCAAAGACATTGTCAAAGTTATCGATGTCATTTCAAATCAATCTAGTTACACATTGTCCAAGTTCATCAATGTCATTCCTAAAACTTTTTAAAACCATCAAAATCATTCTGAATCTTCATAAAAATCATTGAAACCAAATTAGTTTTGCATCAACATCATCATTTTGGTCAATAATCAACTAGTTTGTCCCTTAGGGGTAAATAACCCATGGTTTATCCCTATGTTCTACTTGGATAAATAAATAGACTTTATTTATCCCCTTTTCTCTAACTCTCACAATTAATTAATTATCGATCATTTTGAATTATGGGATTTTATATTCCTAATTCCTAATTTTCTAATTTGAGGGTTAGTTGAATTTTCAAAATTCAAAATCCCCTCCTTTTTCCACATGGGATTCAATCCCTACTAATTAGCCTTCATATCCTATTTCCTAGCCACCACCTTCCCTATCCATTTCTCCACTAATTTGACCTCCATATTTCCTATTAATTTTCCACCATCTTTCCCTTCCACTTTGTCCTTAATTTATGCATACCATTTTGTGCATTTAATTTTTCATAACTATGACAATCTTCGAATTTGCACACCTAATGGCCATTTCTGCATTTTGGCTTCTCATCTCTATAAATTGAGATATTTTTCTCAATCAAACTAACCACTATTTTTTAATCTTCTCACCATCACTATAATCAATCTTTTTTTCATATGCTAAGTGCATTTTGTCAATACGAGAGGTACATCCACTTATTTGGAGAAGCAATAAAAGACACAATTGTCAAATTGAGGGAGTTTTATTTATAGTTTGCATTTATTTGTTTCAATTTCTTGTGTTTGGATAGGATGATTGTGCATGCTTTAGAGTCTAATGGTTCCTCTTATGTCCATGTTTTCCCCATTTTCCTATCCTAAACTCTATCAATAGTCTTACAAGATGCAACCTTGTGACCAAATCCATTACAAACATAACAATATCCTTGAAAAGAATGATTTTACCTCATTGATTGATCATGCCAAGGATGTGAAGATATAGTGGATCTGAAAAAAATTCTCTCTCTCTCTCTCTCTCTCTCTCTCTCTATGAATGCCTTCAAATTATCTTTTGGTAGTAGCTTTATAACCCGATTTCATTGTTTCTTCACTTTTAGGTGCAACAACATGATGACTCAATTCAACCTTCTTCCTTGGTGTTTTCTTGACTATAAATTTTTTCCCATTTGTAGTAGAAAAAATTGTCTCATGTTTAGATCTTTGTCCAACCTCGTATCCCAATCATGTAGGATCCTTAGAATGCTTTTTCCTATCCAACATCTCATTAAACAAGTTAGTACTATGATCAAACTTTTGATTTTTCTCTGATTGAATCTTGAATCTTTGAAATTCTTTCCTCAATGTAACTACTTCTCCTTTAGGCTTTAAACATTCAATATTTTTAACCTCTATATCAGACTTTACTACATTTGTACTATCCTCTTATGTTATTCAATTTTAGTTTTCTAACTCATAATCATGTTGTGCTTAAGGGTTTGTTCTTTCAACAATGAATCATTATCTAAATTTTTCTTCAAAGAAGTAATCTCATTTTCTAGTTTATTACACAATTCATCCTTGTATTTTAACTTAGGTTCCAATTCCTATTCAATCCTTTTTATATCAACCATTTTAACTATTAGAAATTCAATAATATTTTTAGCTTCATCATGGTTTTGTATTACAACTTTGTTTATATTAATGCTTTCTTGTAAATGTACCTTGAGATCTTGATTTTCCTTTCTAATAATCTTGATCACATCTAGGGATGAAATCAATTTTTCTTCAAGTCCAATCACTCCTTCTATTTCCAGGTTAATATGAGTATCAAATAAATTTGCACCACAATCTTTAGAATCCAGATTGTTAGAAAAATCATCAACAACATGCAAATCAAATTTCTTTTTGGATGCATCTCTCATCTTCTTGTTCCTCCACATCTTACCCATAGTATTCATTTTACCAAGACCAACCAAAGTTTATTAGATGTCTTAAAAGTAACCTTTCTCTAATACCACTTGTTGGAATACTAGGATCACTGAGGGGGGGGAAAATCGGTGATCTATAAAAAAGAAGATCCTTAATCATTTGAATCTTTAACTTTAACCATTAGCATATGTAGCAGATCATATGATAACTTTAACAACATTAGATGTATGTGCATCATATATAAGATAACATATATAACAAAATTTTTAGGAATGGGAACACTTAGAGGGGGGGTGAATCAATGTTCACTGTATTTTATCTTTTTGCTTTATTCTTTAAACTGAACTTGAATGCTTAAGTACTGAAATGAATATCAACATAAATAAGAAACATGAACACAACACATAACACCAATGTGGTTATGGGGAAACCCAAATAGGTGTAAACCCCAGTGGGAATTGACACCCACTAATATTCTATACTAGTGTTTTATGATCCTTGGTAGAAGATCCTTAACCCTGTTAGGAGTTGCTTTACAATGTGTTTAGTATAGTGACCTTGTCAAGGGTCTGACCTTGTTAAGATTCTTTTACAATAAACCCTATAAGGGGTGTGGACACACTATCCTAGAGCTCACTGCTCAAGTGGTGAAGGCTACAACCTTCTGATCTCAGATACACACTATATCTGCTGGATGAACTGTCATTGTGACACTGCTTGTCTAATCAGTTCCTTTGATGTGCTGATGCTTTGACCTTTTGAAAAGCTCTAATACATCTTATCAAATCTTTTCACACTTCTTCTCTTCTTATCTTAACTCTTTATAAACACTCATGCCAATTACAATGGGCACATCTAATATTTATATGCGCATACAAAACAAATAACTAGGTCGACCCTTTAACCAATTACATACAATGCTTTCAATTGAATTGGCTAAAGTGTGTTTACAAAAAAAAAAAAATTACATGTTGGCAACCTAATTAAAATAGGTGCATAGCCTTTACAACATAATAATATAACTGCAAACCAAAATACCAACAATCGGATGCTTGCTCTGTTCTTCTCTGGCATTCATTGTCTATGCAACTTGAACTCTCTGTATCTTCCTCATACTAAATCTTCTAATCATGCAGTCTTAGACTTAGCATGAATATGATGTTACCAACTTAAATTATAGGGCACATAGCATAATTTAGTTTTATGCATGTGTGCTGACGCTTTGACCTTCAGGTACTCTATATACTATCTAGTCTTCAACACTTAGCCAATTTCTGATCTTCGCATCAAGTGCGCTGACTCCAAACCACTATATGACTTTATTTTCATAATGAAAACACTATATTAAGTCATATACACTAGTATAGACAACTTTCCAACAATCTCCCCCTTTTTCATTGATGGAAAAAAAGGAATATGGCACAGTTGCTAACTGTTCTCTTATACAAAAAACTTATATCTTATATCTCCCTTATACATATCTATGACTCCATATTTTATACATATCTATAACTCCATATTATATAAATAATCCCCCTTTGACATTAATGAAAAAGGTGTTTCAAAACTATATCTATAAATACTTACAGTGAGAGAACATCTGGATATGCTATCAGTAAGTTTTGGATCTCTTTCTTCCAAAATGTAATCAATGAATTAACAATTTAGAGATGGGCGCATAGTGCATATTGTAGCTTCTCCATCTTCTTCAAATTTGTGCTAGGACCAAGATCATATGTCACCATTGTGGCATCGATCTCCTTAATATTCTGATTAAGTATATCTATTGAGGGCACAAGAGCATTTCTTAGCTGAGTCTGCCTAGCCCTTATTTTTGACATCTCTTTTTCCACCTTCTCAATCTTGTCAATTTGTCCTTGATATGCATTATTGCACATATTTACATTAGTGGATGGGTCTTTCACTAATTTCTTTACCTGCTCTATCATAGCTTCTACCTCTTGTATCTTCTTGAAATGGTCATCAGTTAACTTGTCCTGATCCATATAGTCAGCAATGATTTTTCTTCCTTTTTCTACAAACTCCTTCAAAGATGCTTGTCCAATCTTTAGTGAGCTCAGGTCAAGTGTAAAGTTACTGACTAACTCACTGAGCCTCTTCTTCATGTACTTCTCTTCTACAACTTGAGATGCAAATTCTTCCAAGCTGGTAAAATTAGTCTTAAAGGCTGTGAGGATGTTGCTAACATCATCAACTGTACTGACCTTGGACACTTTCTTTTCTAAAGACAATAGGCTGTTCAATATGTTTATTGACTCAAAAAATAGGGGATTCCTCATTACCTATTTCTCCTTGGCGTTCTCCATAGCTAAGACACTGATCTTGATCAGGTCTTCTTCTCCCCATGAATCCAAACTAGCTGTGTCAGGTGTCAAACTTAACAACAATGCTGTTGAGGGTAGTGGAGTGATAGGAGCCCTATCCTCTACTTCTTGTTTTACTTTGATTAGCATTTCAACAAATGGCTTATTTGTTGGTTCACTTCTTTTTACCTGTACTTCTCCTTTTTCTTCTTCTAACTTTTCTTTCTCTTTTTCTATCTCTTTTCCTTTTTCTTCTTCTTTATTTTTGAATAGAGGTAAAATGGATTCACCTCTATTCAAATGAAAGGGGGGAAATATGAGATCTATTCTCAAACCTAATTCCCAAAGAAGAGATCCAATTTGATCAACCAAGAGGTTAATACACAATTGAATCAATTTATGAAGAATATGGAAGAGAGAGAGAGAGAGAGAGAGAGAGAGAGAGAGAGAGAGAGAGAGAGAGAGAGAGAGAGAGAGAGTAAATCCAATATTTCCCTATGAAGGAAATTATGCTTGAAATATGGAATAATTGAAATACAAATACTAACCTCAAATTAGGGCAGAACTAGAAAATGTCAAATTTTGATGTCTGTGTATATTTTTGGGCAATTTTGCAACCTGTTTCAGACTAGAAATGCCGAGACAGAGAAAACCTAGAAATCTTTCTCCAAGATGAGCTCAGGTCAGGTTTGACCCTCATAAAAGGTCAAATACTACATTCTTTATTTGAAGTCTAATTCTGATTCTATTTGCAGATCTTGAAAGTTTGCCGAAAAGGGTATCCAAATTCACTCTCAGATCTAAAATTCTGCACCTGCACCTACAAGAAAATGGGGGTTTTTGTTGTATGGGGGGTTTGCCTTGGTCAAACCCCAGTTTAGGAATTAACCTTGAAATTGAATTGAAATATATTGTGCATAAACAAAGTAATTGAAATGAATCACCTCGCTTATGTTGAAGTCCTTGTAGAGGATTCGAATCCTCAAATCCACAAGTAGGAATGCTTCAATGGATGTAGGATGAATGTAGGATGTCTCCAATCAATGGTATTTGATCTTCAACACCAATCTTGACTTGATCTTTGCATATGAGAAGGCTTGAATGAATGTAGAAGGATGGATCATCAAAGGGGGCTCCAAAGAGATTGAATCCTTCAATAGCTAACAATGGATCTCCTTGATGGATGAATTCTTGAAAAATTGAATGCTTGAAGACTTTCTTGAGAGCTTGCAATGAAAACTTGATGTGAATCATGGATGTCAATAATGGATGTCAATTTCTTGATTGTGGATGAGAAAATGAGAGAGGAAGGCCTCCTTTTAAAGTGAACTAGGGCACAATCCTCTAGAGGGGCCACCTTGGAGAATTAAATCCCAATTAGGTCCTAACCTTTAAAAAATATACCTAGATTAAATGAAATTAGAGGATTTACCATCCTGAAACCCGAAATGGCCAACTTGGAGGCGGAAAAATAAATATCCCGAAAGCTCGATGCCTAGAAATCAAAGAAATTGGAAATTTGAATAAGGGGGGCAAAATCAAGGTTGGACCTGACCTAATCAGGTTTGACCTCAATCCTAACCTAGTCGAGTTTGAGCTTGATCTTGACCTAGTCAGGATCAACCTCAAATTTGACCCTAGGCCCAGATTCAGTCAGAACCAGGTCGGGAGGTCCCGGGGATTCCCAGAAACCTAGAAATGATATCAGAATAGGACATAATGCCAAGGATAGACATAAAATCCTATGATTACTATGATGAAGGCTAGGAGGACATATTTCTAAATCCTACGTAGAAAATAAAGCCATGGAAAAGCTAAATGCTCTTAACATGGAAAAGCTTCCATTTTAAGATGATACATTAAGCCCCCACTTTAGCAAGAGTATGGACTCGATGCAAACTCTTGGTAAAGGAGATCAAAATCAAAAGATAATCTTATTGTAATCCAAGGGACAAAGAGAAACCTTAAGCCCCTAGGGACTCAAGTCTTTGTCAACTCCTAGATCACAATAAGAGAAACATCTCTAGCGAAGGAAAGAAGGTGTGATTACCTCACCCAATGAGAACTTATGTCCCATTGTGAACCACACAAAAAAATGGTGCAACTGGAAAGATGGAATTGAACCGCCTAGTGAAAGTGGCTACTCACTAGTCAATCCATCAAGCATTCATCCGTAGGAATATTCTATTCCATAAGAATAAAAATAAAAACAAAAAGAGATCCAGTCTTAAGGACACTTCCAACCTTAAGGGATCAAAATATATGTGTATTTGAAATTGGAGGGATCAAGAGATCCTAAAATATAAATCCATGTTTTAATGATTAATTACCAATCCAAAAAGGGAAAAAGTATCTTGAAAAATATGTATGTATTGGAAAGTGCGCGTGTGCAACAGGTGAGCAGAGTGTATGCCCCCACGTTAAAGTCATTGTTGACACTTTAACAGGAGCAATGACTTTAATAGAAACATAAACAACTCCACTGATTACATTTCCACGTCGAGATGCCCTTAGACGAAGACAAATCAAGGGAAATTTTAGAGAAACATACAAAGAACATAGAAGGGATCTACCTACCGTGGGGTCAGTATGATCATAAGATAATATATATATGATATTATTGCGAATGAATTGACATCATTCCCCAAAGAAAGTAGAATTACAATCACAAAGGAGGAAAGATCACATAAGATATACAAAGGAAAATCTTTTCAGACCATGACATGGAGACCAAAAAGAATTAGTGCTACCATATCTCGAATCCAAGGAGATTACACAAGGAAACATTTACAAATAATAGCACAGTTATGACATAATATTGAACAATGCATAGAAGAATAGAGATACACATAAAAACCTAAACAATAGTTTTGGTTCATTTATCACTTTGTACCAACTGAGTAACAAGGATCATCTAAAAGAATCTAAAAACATTTAGCAAACACAGTATGGGAGAAGCATAGTATAGCAGGAAAACACACAACAAAGCTACCATGAAGGACAAGCTAATCAAGCATGCCACCTACTTTCTGGATCTCATTGTATATCATCTAGGGAAGGTGGGTAACTCTCAAGAGGGACTATATCGAACATAGTAGGAATGATAGCTAGTTCCAAACAAGTATCCTCTTGAGAATCACAATGTTCGACACTAGGTGTAAGAGTTAATTGTGATGAAAGCATATTAGGTAAGTCAATGTCAATGTCAATAGTTTCATATTCATCATTAACATCATCAGTATCATCAAGAGTATCTTCCTCATCCAAATTAATCAAAATAGGATCTAAGATATGAATAGAATCATCATAATCATGCATGTGAACATCATTATTAATAACAATCTATTCTACCACATTATGCATAGGTTTATCCAAGGAAAGTAAAGATCTTTGAGCTTTAGCATGAGCATGACACTTTTTACGACATTCATTAGCAGATCGGTTTTGTTTTGATTTATTTGAAATAGGTTGAGAACTAGGAGGAACAATCATAGGATCCTTCACAGGTTCTTTAGGAAGATTAATAGGATTATTAACCATAGGAGAAACAATCATAGGATCTTTGATAGGTTCGGTAGAAGGAACTTGATTAATAGAGCTAGAAGTCATAGTTAAAGGAGGTATAAAAGGTGTAGGTAAAAGACCACGATTAAGATCCCTAGGAGGTGAAATTAATTCAAGAATTTTATGATGTTTATAAGCTTGATATGATCAAAAAAGATTATTAGGTCAAGGAGGACATGAATTAGGTAATGAAGGCCAAAAGAAATCTAGAGCAGCACAATCTCTAGGCCTAGAAGGTTGATATAGACTATGATTAATCATCTTCACTTCTTCATCATGAATGAACTTAGGACACTTATGGATAGGTGAAGCAACTGCATGCATGGTAGTTAACCAAGGAAAACCTATCTTAGCTTGAAATTGATCAGAAGTAGGAACAACAACAAAGGTAGTGTTCACAATTTTTCCACAAAGTTCAACTGGTAAAGTAATAGAACCAAAGGATGGATAAAGAAAACCATTACAAGTTTGAATCCACACATCTAATGTATCATAAAAGTAACATTTTAAGCTTTTCATAAAAATATTTTCTTCAGTGATAACATTGACTAACGATGTAGGATCAACAAGACAACCACGAGTAGGTTTCTGAGAAATCCTGGTAGCAATGTAAAGGGGACCATCAAGAGCTTTAATAGTCTCAGAATCATCAAAGGTAATCAAAAGTTCCCGAGGTCTTTTATTCTTAAATTGTTGTCAAGGTTTAGGTTGAGTTTTCATTTTAGATTTAGGTTTTGGTTGAGATTGAGATTGAACTTGAGGTTTAATCTGAGGTTGAGATTGAAGTTGAGGTTGAGGTGGAGATACAAATTGATCAACATGCTCCACTTGATTAACAACATGACTGAGATCATCCATCTTTGAATCATACACAATTTCCATAGCAGATGGTTGAGAAATAATATTAGTATCATACATAGGTAAAGGGTTCATATAGATTTGAAGGTTCTAATTAGGAGGAGAGATAGATTTATTCCCACTACTATCTAGATTATCAACAGATAAAGCCTTAGAATCAATTAGATCTTGAACCTTATGTTTTAAAGAATAACATTTCTTAGTATCATGACCACTCTGACAATGATATTGACAAAAAGCATTTTGATCAAAAGATTTAGATGCAATCATAGTAGATAAAAGAGGTCGAATAGGAGGTAAAGTAATCATATTAGCAGCTAAAAACCTATTCATAATAGCATGTAAAGATTCAGAAACAGGAGTAAACATACAATTTAATCAAAAAGCAGTGGATGTAGAAGTGGCATTGTGAGATGCAACAACAACTTGATCAGCAACTGCATTCACTTGTTTGTTTATCTTGACATAGTTGTTGAATTTTTGAAACTTGTTTGAATTAGGAGCAACATCACTCTTATCAACTGGAACAAGAGCCATTGGAGTGTTGCTCTCAAATTGACTCACTTGTAATTGATAATGATGAAGCACTGTACAAAGTTGTTGAAAAGAGGCAAATTCAGTAAGTAGAATCTTATCTCTAATATCCTTTTGTAAATTTGAAATAAACATACGTTGAATATCAATATTAGGAACATGATAGGAAATCTGAGCATACAAATGCTTAAATCTACTAATAAATTCAGTCAATTTTTCGTTAGCACTTTGTTAACAATGCATCAAATCAGTCAAAGACACTTGCGGGACAATGTTGTTTTGAAATTTTTGAATAAAGGCATTAGTAAGTTGTGGAAAGGAATCAATAGAATAAGGAGGCAAGGAAAAATACCATTGTAAGGCCTTGTCATAGAAGGTTCTAGCAAACATTTTGGCTAAAATCCTATGGTCATGAGCATAATCACTACAAAGGATTTGGAATGTTTTAACATGATGAACAGGATCTCCTTTTGCATTATAATTCTCAAGATGTCTTAGTACAAGGGACTTCCCATGTCACATGTAGGAATACTAAACTTGTTTTGAGTTAAGGAAGCAAGTTTTTGTTGTAAGGATGACACAGTCTGAGCCAAACTGATGATTGTTGAATCATTAGAGGAAATAGGAGGAGTAGCAACATTAGACACACTAGGTAAAGTGTAAGAAGCTATAGGAATAGAAGACACAACTAGAGGAACACTAGGAAATACAGTTGGAAGTGGGATGGAATAAGTGAAAGGAACATTATGATATGAAGGTTGTGATGTAGGAAGAGACACAAGAGGAACACTCATAGGAACAGAGGGAACTATCATAGTCACAAAAGGAGTATAGATAGGAATACTAGGTAAAGGATTAGAAGGAGGTTCAACACTAGTGATAGGAGGAATCAACCCTAAATCTTGAGCTTCTTGAACTAAAGGTTTAACATTTGAATGCACAAGGTGAGTAATACCACTCAAGAGGTTAAAACCTTGATCATTATCTTGGAGAAATTTCTTAAGAGCCTCTATAGCTTGAATGGAATCTTGCTTATGGTTCTCTTGAAGAAGCCAATTACCCATTTTATCAAGTTCAGTGGAAAGTTTTTGGACTTGCTCAGGAGGAACTCTTAAAGCGTCATCCTCATCATGAGATGAGTAAAAAGAGTTTTTCTCCATAGTAGGATTGGAATCATGAAGAATCAAGTTATCATCTGGGATCCTAAGGAAAGGAGAGGAAGATTCAGGATCAAAGGCACCCATGAGTCTATGACTTCTTCTAATTGGAATGTTATAAGTAGGACTAGTGGTAGTAAAGCTCATAAACTAATGTAATGAAAATGAATTAAACTAAGAAGACATAAAGCATGAATATAAAATCTAATTAGCATGCAAGATCTAGCACAAAGGAAAAATCAAATACTAACAAGATAAAAGGAAAGCACAATATGATATCTAATTCCACAAAAGAATAGTGAAGGTGAACACACACAATAAGACAAAGGGAAATCCAACACCAAAAAGAAAGAGAGCAAGCTAGTTGGGTTCACCAAAATAAATAGAGGTAAAATGGATTCACCTCTATTCAAATGAAAGGGGGGAAATATGAGATCTATTCTCAAACCCAAATTCCAAAAGAAGAGATCCAATTTGATCAACCAGGAGGTTAATACATAATCGAATCAATTTATGAAGAATATGGAAGAGAGAGAGAGAGTAAATCCAATATTTCCCTATGAAGGAAATTATGCTTGAACTATGGAATAATTGAAATACAAATAGTAACCTCAAATTAGGGTAGAACTGGAAAATGTCAAATTCTGATGTATGTGTATACTTTCAGGCAATTCTGTAACCTATTTTGAACTGTAAATGCTGAGACAAAGAAAACCTAGAAATCTTTCTCCAAGATGAGCTCAGGTCAGGTTTGAACCTCATAAAAGGTCAAATACTACATTCTTTATTTGAAGTCCGATTTTGATTCTGTTCACAGATCTTAGAAGTTTTCCAAAAAGGGTGTCCAAGTTCACTCTCAGATCTAAAATTTTGCACCTGTACTTGCAATAAAATGGGGGGTTTTCCTTGGTCAAACCCTAGTTTAGGAATTAACCTTGAAATTGAATTAAAATATATTGTGCATAAAAAAAGTAATTGAAACAAATCACCTCACTTATGTTGAAGTCCTTGTAGAGGATTCAAATCCTCAAATCCACAAGTAGCAATGCTTCAATGGATGTAGGATGACTGTAGGATGTCTCCATTCAATGGTATTTGATCTTCAACACCAATCTTGACTTTATCTTTGCATATGAGAAGGCTTGAATGAATGTAGAAGGATGGATCATTAAAGGGGGCTCCAAAGAGATTGAATCCTTCAATAGCTAACAATGGATCTCCTTGATGGATGGATGCTTGAACACTTGAATGCTTGAAGACTTGCTTGAATGCTTGAGAGTGTGCAATGAAAACTTGATGTGAATCATGGATGTGAATAATGGATGTCAATTGCTTGATTATGGATGAGAAAATGAGAGAGGAAGGCCTCCTTTTATAGTGAACTAGGGCACAATCCTCTAGAGGGGCCACCTTGGAGAATTAAATCCCAATTAGGTCCTAACCTTTAGAAAATATACCTAGATTAAATGCAATTAGAGGATTTACCATCTTGAAACCCAAAATGGCCAACCCGGAGGCGAGAAAATAAATATCCCGAAAGCCCGATGCCTGAAAATCAAAGAAATTGGAAATTTGAATAAGGGGGGCAAAATCGAGGTTGGACCTGACCTAGTCAGGTTCAACCTCAATCTTGACCTAGTCAAGTTCGAGCTTGATCCTGACCTAGTCAGGATAAACCTTGCATTTGACCCTGGGCCTAGATTCAATCAGAACTAGGTTAGGAGGTCCCGGGGATGCCGAGAAACCTAGAAATGATATCAGAATAGGACATAATGGTAGGGATAGACATAAAATCCTATGATTACTATGATGAAGGCTAGGAGGACCTATTTCTAAATCATACCTAGAAAATAGAGCCATGGAAGAGGGTAAATTAAGGAGAATCATCGGGATCCTAATCCTAATTTCACCTAGAATGAAGAAATCAAGTGCAGGGAAGAAGTGGAAAGCAGAGAGAAAGCCAAATACATGCAAAGACCTGATTAAGGCACTTAACATGACCCCAAACCACTTACTCGGAGGGTTAAACACTCTTAACATGGAAGTGCTTCCATTTTAAGATGATACACTTTTGTGTTACATCCTTAATCAGTACTTCTTGTTGATTGGGAGGAGTGTTACTACATAAGTTCTCAGCCTCTTGAGTGCTTACAAAGGCTTCTTCAAACTTGTCCAAATCCATGTCTGTGGCCTCCATAGTAACTTTTATATTGTCAAAAAAAATTCAGTCATCCTTGAGTGTCTTTGTCATGGGCGCAGACTTATCCGTCTCTGTAGATGCATCAATTGCATGCGTTGAATCTTGTGGACCTGTAGATGGTACATTTATGGTCTCTGACTCTTTTGAAATATTTTTGGGTACTTGAGCTTTAGGTGTAGTAGATGGGAACATGTGCCTATTCATAAAAACCTTCTCAAATGCTTTCTTTGTTTCCTTAGCCACCAATTCATAGTTCTTGTCCATTATATGCAGGGTCCTTGACTTGGTTCTAAGATGTGGCTTCACCAAATCTAACAATAACTTCTTTTCTTCTAGCAAGCATACTGGGAGGGTTTAATCTATAGTCTTTTCCCTTATCCTTAGGTCCTCTTCAATGGCCTATTTCTTTAGGAATTCTAGGATGTTCCACACATTATCTGGAATTGTATTCTTCAATTCTAGGACTGCCTTTTTGAACTTCAGCATATGTTTGACAATCATTCCATGAATTTTTGACTTTTCAATTTCATTATATTTTTCATAGAACTTCCCTACTTGATCTATCCTACCTTCATCAGTGATCCTTGTACTCGATACACTTAGACTGGGTTTGAAGCTTACTTCTGGAGGTGCTTGAGTATTCTTCCTACTCCTTGTTACTTGTGAGGATGGATGACTAGTGCTGGTCTATTTCTTCCTCTTAGGCATTGCCTTATTCTTAGGAGGAGCAGTAAGGTCAATTGTTATTGTAGGTGCAGGAGGAGTAATATCAGTTTTACCCTTCTTGTAATCTAATTTATCTACTTTCACCTTCTTCATCTTCAAATGCTCAGATTCTATCTCTATTTACAAAGCAATCTTCTCTTGCCTTGCTTTGTCTAAATCTTCTTGTGATACTCCATGAATTCTCAAAATCTCTGAAGTAACCTTGGCAACCTTCCTTTTTGTTGCAGCGCTATTCAAAATTGCATCAACTTCTCTTGTTTTCTCTTCATAGGTTCCCCATCTAGGTTCATTAGGGTCTTTAGGGGCTGATAGCAATACTTGTGCATATGCTTCTAGGACTTGTTCATCAACCTCATATCCAAGTGGATGGATCCAATTTTTTCTTGGCTCAACTACCTCCATGCATGTTGTATCAGTCTCAACCATGAAACAAATACTATCTTTATATTTCTCTACAATACTCTCTGATATTCTATATCTCATCTACATCTTAACCCTGAATGTCTTAAATTCCAATGTTATGTAATCCCTTTGTGTACTCTTAGTAGTTTCTTTAAAGGATATCTATGGCATTGTAGGCAAAATCTTGTCCAAATACAAATCTAACACTTTTCCTAGAATGTGGAAGTACATGTATATTATCAAAGACCCAAATTTGAATATCTTGGTCTTATCATGTTTAATAGCTTTGATGTTGCCTATTAGTTGTGCACATAAGATCTCGCACATATTGAACTCTCCATTCTCTCTCACAAGTCTTATTCCTACGAGAATTATGGTCGCAGACACACTGTTCACCCTGCTGGTGTGTTGAAACCTATACCCTAGTATCATAGATATCAATTTGATGTCATTTTTCTCAATAGGCTCTATAGTCATTCCGCGCCTATCACTTCCTAATTTGCATATTTTCTCAACAAGTTTTCTCACATCCTTGTCTGCTGGAAGAATGATGCCTATCCTTGAGAGGCCTATCATCTCATGAATGAGGTCTCTTGTAATCCTAACTGACACTTCACCTATCCAAAATAGGTCATCATGGATCCTGCTAAGTAGGATCTTGATCCATTCCGACTTGTAGAACTCATATGTCATAGCATATTCCACTACGCATACTCATCTATTAAGGTTTAATGAGGTTTCATCATCATTTCCATGTGCACTCTAATTCTATTGAAACCTACTGGTTCCTTTCTGTAATGTATGTATGCCCTAATGTCTTCCACATGCATAACACCCATAGGAGTGTGGGAGAATATACCTTCTAGGTCATCTAGTGTGGATTTAAATGGGTGCCTCTTAAAAACATATCTCTTCTCTACCACATCAAATACAATGGGAGTAGCCATTACTTACTTGTATATCACTTTCCAAATGATCTTAAAGACTTCTGAATTGACTTGATTAACTAGGGTTTCCGCAAATGATCAAATGCACTACTAATCACTGATGAATCAATCTGCAATCCTCCATAATAAAATGCTAGGGCTCTTTTTCTCTCCACTCACTCTAAATTCGAATGCAATGAGAGGTCTACAAACTTCTATGTACTTTAAAGTGGAGATTCTGCCATTAATTATTTCCACGTAAACCAGGCTGTCACTGAAAATTTCTAACTTTCATTATGAAAACAATCAGCTAGTGTGCTCTTGCACATACGATCTGTTAGTCTCCAAAATCTTAAGTTCAAAGGCGTATACTCTGAGGGTGAGTATACCAGCCATGGAGGGGTCTAGAGCTAAATTAGCTCCCCTTATGACCCCGAGGGCCATTCATCCTAATGTGGAGGGTGCATCCACTATGGATGCATCCAATACATTCTCATCAACCTTATCCTTCTTCACCTCTAACCAAATCAAGCTCTCATTCTCTGAAGCTTTCACAAACTTGACTTCTCCTTCGGTATCCAATACTGGTTCTTTGAGCTTTTTAGGGCTTTCCTGATCTTGCGTCCTTGATCTACAAAACTTTGAGATGTGTCCAGCCTTGTTACAAGAGTGACAAATGACTGGAGGCCTTATATTCCTCGACACATTGACATGGGTCACCATTTTATATTTTCTTGCTGAGTGATCATTATAGTTACATATTTGACATGTAATATTCTCAGAACTTCTTATATTAGGCTGATTCTAATTTCCTTGATTGTGTTGAGTCTTGTTCTTCTGACTTGTCTTACAATTCATAGCTCTATGACCAAATTTCTTGCATGAATAACAGTAACAATTGAAAGGTCTTACCTCTGTATAGTTCCTTGCTATATGTCCATGCTTGTTACATGCATAAAAATTTCAATCTACTAGCTTGAGTTCATTCTTGGATGTTTCAACATGATATTTAGTCTGAATTCTACTCTCCTTAGCATCTGAGGTGTTTTCTGGTGCTTTCATTCTTGCTCACATGTTGTCAATCTGATTTTGTGCTTCATTGTATCCAATGCAACTAGTATCTCCTTTAACTCTTCTTGCATACAACTGAGATTCTATCAAATTAGAACTAGTGTGCAATTTATCAATGTGATTCTTTTCCTCTTTCAATTCAGATTCCAAGCTTTCTTTGTTGTTCCTTAGATCCAAGATTTCCATGATTGCTTGCCTCAATTCTTCATTGAGTTGAAGGTTCTCTTTGATTTGTTCATCATAGACTTCCTGATTGTTAGTCATCTTATCATCCAATTCTTCAATCTACTCTTCTAGAGATGAATTTTCTTCATTCAGCTTCTTGATCATTATCCCTAAATCACTGGTAGAGCATTCTTTCAAATCCTTTCTTAGCCTTTTGATGACTACTTGAGCATCACTGACTTTTTCTTTTAGTTCTTAAATTTCTTTTTCAGATCTGTCTAGGTCTTCAAGAGAAGCTTCAAGATTTCTTTTTAGATGTTTCATTTCTACTTTTTCCATGATCTCCTCAACTGGTTAAACTTCTTTACTAAGGACCATAGCTCTTATACTAATTGTTAGGAATAGAAACACTGAGAGGGGGGGTGAATCAGTGTTCACTGTATTTTATCTTTTTGCTTTAATCTTTAAACTGAACTTGAATGCTTAAGTACTACAATGAACATCAACATAAATAAGAAACATGAAAACAACACATAACACCAATGTGGTTACAGGGAAACCCAAATAGGTAAAAATCCCGGTGGGAATTGACACCCACTAATATTTTGTACTAGTATTTTATGATCCTTGTTAGAAGATCCTTAACCCTATTAGGAGTTGCTTTACAATGTGTTTAGTACAGTGACCTTGTCAAGGGTCAGACCCTGTTAGGAGTCTTTTACAATAAACCCTATTAGGGGTGTGGATGCACTATCCTAGATCTCATTGCTCAAGTGGTGAAGGCTACAACCTTATGATCTCAGATACACACTATATCTGCTGGATGAACTATCACTGTGACACTGCTTGTCTGACTAGTTCCTTTGATGCACTGATGCTTTGACCTTTTTCAAAGCTCTAATATATCTTATCAACTCTTTGGACACTTCTACTCTACTTATCTTAACTCTTTATCAATACTCATGCCAATTATAATGGGTGCATCTAATATTTATATGCGCATACAAAATAAATAACTAGGTCGTCCCTTTAACTGATTACATAGAATGCTTTCAATTGAATTGACTCAAGCATGTTTACAAACAAACATAATTACATGTTGGCAACCTAATTACTATAGGCCCATAGCCTTTACAACATAATAATATAACCACAAACCAAAATACCAACAGTCGGCTACTTTCTCTGTTCTTCTCTGACATTCACTGTCTGTGCAACTTGAACTCTCTGTATCTTCCTCATATTGAATCTTCTGATCATGTGCTCCTAGAATTAGCATGAATATGATGTTACCAACTTAACTTCTAGGGTGCATAGCATAATTTAGTTGTATGCACATGTGCTAACGCTTTGACCTTCAGGTACTCTATATACTGTCCAGTCTTCAACACTTAGCCAATTTCTGATCTTCTCATCAAGTGCGCTAACTCCAAACCACTATATGAATTTGTTTCCATAATGAAAACACTATATTAAGTCATATACACTAGTATAGACAACTTTCCAACAAAAAAATATGCACACATTTAGCCACTTGACACAATATTTTATAGTGCAAAACCCCCAAGGGTAAAAACCCACTTTATGAATATTTTTATTAGGCCTCACAAGAGAAATTTAGAGCACCCAATCTAAGAGCACTAACCCCTTATAATTTTAGGAATACCCATTCTAAGGAGTACCAAAACTTTACTGATTATAGGAACACCCATTCCAAGGAGCACCAATACCTTATTAATTTTAGGGACAACCATTCTAAGGAGCACCAACACCTTATTTGATTTTTCTAAAAAATATTAAATCAAAGAATTACTCTATTTCCATGCATATCACTTGATACAAATTACAAGCACAAAGATATTGTCTGTATTTCACAACTCCCCATTTTACAATATGCATTATTGATAAAGATAATCAAGACAATACATAGACCACCAAAATCCTTAGTGTTGCCACTTTTATTCTTACTTACACCAATCAATGATAAACATGCCAACACATCATCTGCAAGTATGACATCAATATACATTTTTACTTTTGCAATCTCAAAATCAATGATCTAACCTCTCAAATAACCTACAACCATAACCCTATCACAAAACATTTGTAGACTATTAAGATCAAACAACAATATATTGTAAACACAGAGATAACATTCATCTTTATTATCCAACTTGTCCTACTAATCACACTACACAATCTATCATGGAAATCCACATTATATCTATGAGAATAAATATAACATTCTACTTTACACTTTCAAGAATAACATTGGTACTCTTCTTTATATCTAGATCTAAAAATGAGTAAACAAGAAATCAGTAGTGTTTTGCAAAAAAATTACATCTGTATGTCATAAATAAATAATCATTCAAACAATCTCTCTACAAGTAGTCCCTCGTTGCCTATACCAAACCATTTCTCATATTTATAGAGAAACCCTCACTTATTGTTAAAACTAGATTTCCTTGGTGATTATTGTGTGTGTGAAATTTGATCTTGCAAGCTGCAATCAAAACATTTTAATAGATCATTAGATGCATAGTTAGTCAAATGATATCAGATAAATGAATGCATAAAACCATAACAATTCAATCTATTGCCTCCTAAATGATGTTGTTAGAAATAGGGAATACTGAGAGGGGGGGGGGGTGAATCAATATTCTACAAACTTTTACTTTTTCCCAATTAAGGATATAACAGATTAACTTGATACATGCATAACATAGAAAACTAAAGAATATGCATAACAATAAAGCAAATGAGCTCATAACACATTATTTGTTCTCGAGGAAAACTTGTCCAAGGGAAAACCCTGGTGGGGATGGTACCCACAAAGATCCACTAATCAAAAGTATCTTGTTAAGGATGTTGACCCTGTTAGGAGCCTATTACATGCATATAGTGTCTTAGTCCTAATTAAGGGACTTTAGGCCTTCTTAGAAGCCTCAACCCTACTAAGAGTTGGTAGTACACAAAATATGATTACTAGATGAGTCGACTGCCCAAACAAGTAATGTATAATTATTATTGATTAAAAAATATGGCAAGGTACATAACCTTATACTGCTTTCTTTCTTTCAAAACTTTGCATCAATATCTCTTCTCTATATGTTCAGTATACCATCTATATCATTACAATTGCTTATCTTTTTTGCATTTACAAATGCCTCATATTTATACAAGTTATTAAGGCTAATAAATCGTACAGTCGGCTTAACAAAAACATTATATAAAATACATATTTACCCAAGGGTTAACATCTAGGATGTCATCCCTTTATATTATTAAGACATTATTTTGATAAACAAAATAATCCCTTAACTCTTTACCAATTTTGTCTTCATATTCTGTCTTGTCGGCTTAACACTGTCTCTGGTAAAATTGTCACAACTTCTTCTGTACATGCCATACTAACTTGCACTCTTAGGTGAGTATTCTATAGTCATCATAGTATCTTTTTTCAAGTGCACAAGCACTTAACTTACTCCAATCATCATCGCTGATCAAAACTATCTCCGGGTACACTGGAAAAACATTGTCTCATACTTAGACAATTTTTCTTTGCACTTTGTCATACTTGCTCTCTGTCCTATGCAATCTTCATGTAGATCATATGTTGCCATAATGACAACATCTAATTATCTAACTCAGCCAAATTTCCAAAAATCTCCCCCTTTGTCATTGGTGGCAACATATGAGAAAATTGGCTAAGTCATAACACTTCAAATACTCAAAATTGTGGCCATAACAAAAATATATATCCGCTGTCCTTATAACTAGATATATCTTAACTATATCCTATACTCCCCCTAAGAATATACATTCTTATCATATATAACATTTATCTGCTAAATATCTCTCCCCCTTTGACAACAATGACAAAAAGGGTGCCAAAACTATGCTCAAACAAAAATGTGTATACCTTGATTCAATATTGCAGAGTCGGTAGGCTTGCAACTGCAAAATTTATCTTGATGCTCTCTATCTCCTTTTCCCATGCCTTCTTAATGGTGTCTACAATAGTGAGTAGTGCACACAATCCATAAGATGTAATTTCATAGGCTTGAAGGTTTGCAAAACTAAACTTCTAAAAGGATGTCTCTGATGAAAGACATTCTTCCAATTGTCCTTCAACAATGCTTAACTTAATGGAAATATGCTCTCTTAGAAGAGCGAATATTTTTAGTTTCCTATCCTTATCATCAAATAGAATCCTTATTTCATCGTTAATTCTACTGATTCTCTTCTCAATGTCCAATATCTTCACATTGGGGCTGACTAGAAAATTTACCTCTATCTAAATCTCTGCTTCTTTGTCTTTAATCTTTTGAATTTATTCTGATACAATATTCTCATATTTTGTACACTGAATGTACAAAGTTTAACCTCTGTCCAAGTTCCTTCTGAAGTATTTTATACAGATATCTAGGTTGTTGATGTCATTCCTGATATTCTAGCTTATGTCTAGAAGTAATTTGGCCTCATAGGCTTGATGAACTACAATTGATTTAGAACCTAATTGAAGATCTATGATTAGAGATCACCGAGTTGCTGATTAGATATGTAATATGATTAAATCAGTAATATGTTGTCATTGATGTAAACTAGTTTGACAACACTTATTTTGTAAGTTACTATACTGAGACATTTGTAGAAAAGGAGTAAAAGAAATGAAGAATAGAAATATCTACATGAGGAAGATGTACATGACAGATGAGGATAAAGAATACATTGAGTAACTTGCTGATGAGTCTATGACCTTATGTTATTGACTTGATTATGTTTCATTCATCTATGATGAGGAAAAGATCTGAAAGACATAAGGCAGTGTGGTCAGTTGATGAAGCATCACAGTATACACTGAGTAGTGTAGTGTATACCGAGAACAGTATAAATTGAGCTTGTGTTCACTGACACATTTCTTTGTTAACCGAGCAGGAGAAAAGAATTAAATGATTATTTTAGCTGTTAAGGATTGATGAGCTGTAAAGTACATCAAAATAAGTGATGGAGATAATGTTTGTTAGGAAGATCTACGGCTAGCATAATTCAAGGAAGATCTAAAGGATGAAATCAAAATGTTTTACTGGCACAAGTGCCAAGGAAGGAATAAGCAAAAAAATGGATGAAGGAGAATAAGCGGCAAAATCTAATGGAGGAAAAGAAAATGGTTTACTTATCTATTTAAGAGACTAGAGTTTCATTGTGAAACTAATGCCAGAAGAAGAAGGACTACAGAATTATCACATGAACAAGCTTCATGCATGCCTGATCAAAATGGTTAAGAAGAACCGAACTATAGAGTTTACCGAGCATCAAAAAGCTATTATCGAGCGACAGTAAGTCATTGAATATTGTTGATACAGAATTGTAATACTGATTAGAGCATTTTGATTGAGCATAATATAGATCTGAATATCTGCAATTGAAGTTGTATTGTAATTAGATCAAACTATTGTTACATTTTAACCATTGTAAACAGAGAAATCTCTTAATAGAGTGGACTTGAAAGTCTTATATGTTTCATTCATATAATGAGCATTGTTATCCTATCAACCCTAGAGTGACTGCTAGTTGGATGATAATGGTTGGTCTAAAATCCTCTAACAAGGTCACACCTAACAGTGTGTTTGTAACCTTTAACAGGGTTGGGTCTTCACCGACCTCACTTCAGAAGAGTGAACATTTTTGGGTTGCCGGTCCTAGGTAGTTTTTCCCTTCATAGGGTCTCCATGTTAAATCTTTTGTGTTGTGTTCATTGTGGTGATTGTTTGTTATCATACTTTACATATTACATGTTGGATCTGGTCGGTAATCATTAGTTGTTAATTGACTGGTAATCGGTAAAAGCATAGACAATAAAGTATTTTATGTTACCAAGTTGTAGAAGTTTAAGGAAATTGTTTTGGATTATACATTTTGATTTGGGACTGTGGATAACTAATTCACCACCTCTCAGTTATTCTAAAAGCTGCTATCAGAGTTGTGGTTGCTTGGAATAGAGTCGAATGAAGCTGCATGTATCTAGGATTGGGAATTCTACCCTAGATATGATGGAGAATGGATACCTTGTACCACCCACTGGTCCCTTGACCCTTGATCAATTAAGGGACAAGAATGAACACAATATTACCATGATGGAGTTTGTTGCTGCCTATTTAGATGCCAAATTTGAAGATATCAAGAACTATACTAATCCTAAGTAGATGTGGGATAAACTAGCTCTAATTTATAGTGGTGATGTGAATGTCAAGAGCTAGAGCCGAAAGCTTGAGAGGAAGATTTGATGACATGAAGATGAAAGAAGGTGAAAACATTGTGCAGTTCAAAAATAGAATAAAAGAGGTAGTTCATGCTATTAGAGCATTAGATGGAGTTATTAATGAAGATACTATGGTAAGAAAAATTATGAGAACCCTATTGCCTATCTATGCCATCAAAATATCCACAATTCATTAAACTAGTCAGCACCTAACATCACACTCACTCTTGATAATCTGATTGGAAAGCTTAAAACATTTGAACTGAATAATTATGATAATAGTGTTGTACCCAATGTTGAATCCACTTTCATGACTTCTCTGAAGATTGGTAAGCCTAGTAGGAGAAATAAAAATGATGATAGTGATAGCAATACTGATGATGAGCTTGATGAACTTGAAGCTCTTATGGCCAAAAGGTTACCTAAATGAAAAGGAAGGTATAGAGGCAAGTTACCTATAGCACACATTAACTGTAAAGAAGTTGGTCACATTGTTGCTAGATGTCCACACAAGAAATATGATGATAGAACCAAAGACCGATCTAAAGGAAGCTATGGGAGAAGATACAATAGAGGCTACCAACACTACAATAGAGATAACCGAGATAATAATGACAAAGGCAAGAAGGTTTGCTACATTGTTGAGGAAGATGATATCACTGATACCAACACTGATGATGATGTGGTGGTAGTATTTGTGGCAATAAAGGATGATTCTGAAGAAGATGAAAGGTATGTAGAGACAACACTTATCTCTAAAGTTAATAAGAATGATACATGGATTATAGATAGTGGTTGTACACATCACATGACTGGTGATGAAGAAACATTTGATTATCTTGAAGAATACAATGGAGGATCTGTAAGAATGGGAAATGATGCACCCTATATGGTAAGAGGTAAAGGATCCCTAATGATAAATGATAGATTAAAATGTGAAAATGCTTATTGGGTAAGAGGATTAAACTATAACTTGCTAAGTGTGGCACAATTGAACAATTCAGGCCACCGAGTTGCTTTTGATAGAAAAAAGGTGAAAATATTTGATGATGGAGGAAGACTTGTTGGAACTGGTACACAATCTAGAGGTAATTTGTTTTATCTTGATAATGATCAATCCTCTTGTTTATTAATGAAAGATGAAGTTGCATGGTTGTGGCATAAGAGGTCATGTCATGTGAATTTTGATAACATGATTAGGATTAGTAAAAAGAAAAGAGTTAGAGGTCTGCCTAACTTATCTAAGCCAGATCATGTTATGTGTCATGAATGTCAGAAACGTAAGATGACCAAGTCTAGTTTAAAAAGAAAAGACTACTCAACAAAGAAAATACCTGAGTTGGTTCATACCAACCTATGTGGTCCTATGAGAACTTAGAGTTATTATGGAGACAAATATTTTATTCTTTTTGTTGATGATTATACAAGGTTAATGACTGTCATGTTCTTAAAAGAAAAATATGAGGCATTCAAGATGTTCAAGTGGTATAAAGAAAAAGTAGAAAAAGAGACTGGTAAAAATTTGAAATGCTTAAGATCTGATAGAGGAGGTGAATTTATCTGTGATGAATTTACTAATTTTTGTAATGAGCATGGTATTAAAAGAAAGGTCTCTGCACCAAGGACACCCCAATAGAATGGTATTGTTGAAAGGAGGAATAGGTCAATTGTTGACTGTGCAAGAACATTAATGATAGAAAAGAATATTTCTCAAACATACTGGAGAGAAGCCATTAGCACTACTGTTTATGTGCTAAATCAAGTGCAACTGAAGAAGGACACTAATTAGACACCCTGTGAGTTATGGTTGGATACAAACCCACTGTAAGTTATTTCAAAATTTTTGGAAGCAAATGTTTTATTTTGAAAGATGAAAGAAATGGAAAGTTTGACTCAAAAGGTGATAAAGGGATATTTCTAGGATATTCCAGTAAAAGTAAAGCATACAAGTGTCTGAATAGAGTTACAAATAAAATTATTGAAAGTACTAATGTTTGAGTTGATGAGTTTGATGATAAGAATGCAGAGGAAAGAAGAAAGGAGCTTGAGGACTACAATAGATTCACTTACATTGAACAACCTGAGTACCTACCGATGACACAGACAGTGACAACCGGTTAGCAGTTGAACAATACCGAGGAACAGGAAAAAGAAATCGATGAGTAGGAAGGCCCTACCGAGCAAGAAAATGAACCTGCACAGGATGAACAAGAAAGAAGAAATCAGATACTAGCGAGTTTTGTCAGAAGACACCATCCCGAGACATAAATCATTGGAGATAGACAAGTTGGCATGCAAACAAGGAGTAAAAGAAGACAAGGTACATGTCTAGTTTGTGAATATGAATCGAAGAATGTAAAAGTTGCATTAGAAAATGATCAATGGGTTAATGTAATGAAAGAGGAAATAGAATAGATAGAGAAGAAAAAAACCTAGACCTTAGTACCCCAACCTAAAGATAAGAATATTATCAGTACTAAGTGGATATTCAGGAACAAGCAGAATGAGAATGGAGAAGTAAGAAGGAATAAAGCTAGGTTGGTATGCAAAGGATATGCACAGGAGGAAGGACTTGATTATGGTGAAACATTTGCACCTATTGCTAGATTAGAAGGAGTGATAATGTTACTTGCATATGCTGCACACAAAAAGTTCAAAGTTTACCAAATGGATGTCAAGTCAGCATTTCTGAATGGAATACTTTAAGAAGAAGTCTACATAGAACAAACTGAAGGGTTTGTTGATCCAGAAAAGAAAGATATGGTATGTAGATTACATAAAGCTTTATATGGTTTGAAGCAAGCACTGAGAGCCTCGTATGAGAGGCTACATACTTATTTGTTAAGTATTGGATTTGTAAGAACAAGTGAGAACAAAAGTTTGTATATGAAAGGAGATACTGATGATACTATTCTTATTGCTTAAATATTTGTGGATGACATTATATTTGGAGGTCAAGATCAAATCAGTAAGTCATTTACTGATGAAATGAGAAGTGAATTTGAAATGTCTATGTTCAATGAGATTAAGTTCTTTCTAGGACTACAAGTGATTGAACAGAATGATGGTATATTCATCACACAATCCAAATATATCAAGGAAGTATTGAAGAAATTTGGCATGGAAGATGCTAAACCTGTGGGAACACTGATGGCTACTGGATGTAAACTAACTAAGGAAGATGAAACTATAGAAGTGAACCAGACACTATACCGATCTATGATTGGTAAGTTAATGTATCTAGTGCATAGTAGACTAGACATAGCACAAGCTATGGGAATTGTTGCAAGATTTTCTGCAAACCCTAGAGAGTCACACATGGTTTCTAAAAAGAGAATCCTAAGATACCTGAAGAAAAAAGAAGATTATGGATTATGGTATCCTAAGGAAGGCAAGTCTGAACTTAGAGTCTATACCGGCCCTGATTGGGCTAGAAATGTGGATGATAGAAAAAGTACCACCAGAGAAGCATTTTTCTTTGGTGAAAGACTTGTTACATGGACAAGTAAGAAGCAGGCTTGCATTTCTCAGTCTACAGCTGATGCAGAGTACGTTGCTACTGCTACAAACTATTCAAATATTACATATATTAAACAAGTTCTAGAAGGTATGAATGAGATAATCACTGAGCTAGTGATTATATACTGTGACAACACCCATGCAATTAACATTTCAAAGAATCCAGTGATGCACTCTAAAACAAAGCATATATCAATTAAGTATCACTACTTGAGAGAACAAGTATAGGAGAAGAAAGTTAAGCTAGAATTTGTTACATCAAAAGAACAACTTGCAGACATATTTACAAAGCCGCTACTTAAGGATACATTTGAGTACTTGAGGACAAGACTTGGGGTTCGTCCCCTATCTACCGGTCACTAATGTGATCTAGATGTTGTATCAGTCTAATCTTATCAAAAGATCATTCATGTTGATGTAGCATAGTTCACACTTTGGATCATGTCTAAGGTTGTGAAAAGTTTGGAGAACTGGAATAGATTGGCATATCAGTATATAGAGATACAGAGTATGCACCGGACAATAGAGAGTTACATGGCTACTACAGAGTTGTATGTTTATTTGTTTCTTTGGCATTATTTTCAAAGGGAGAGATAAACAATATGAAACAATATGCACAGATGAGAACTATCTAAGGGAGAGGTAAATTGAATAAAGGGAGAGCTCTGAAGATCAGTACTGAGAACAAAAGAAGAAATTCGAAGGCTAAAAAGATCATAACTGTAGAATGCCAAAGCTGCATTTGATAATGTTGTTGAGTAACATAGTGATTAAACATATTAAGCTAAGGGAGAGCTTGTACAACATTTGTTCACAGAGTTGTAGAATACATGTTTGGTATGTGTATGGTATATTTCATATTACTTGAGTTGCCATCAATTCCAAAGGGAGAGATTGATGAACTATAACTGATTTACCTAATTGAAGATCTATGATTACAGATCACTGAGTTTTTGATTAGATATGTAATATGATTCAATCAGTAATATGTTGTCATTGATGTCAACTATTTTGACAACACTTATTTTCTAAGTTACTAGACCGAAACATCTGCAGAAAAGGAGTAAGAGGAATGAAGAACAAAAATATCTACATGAGGAAGATGTACATGATAGATGAGGATAAAGAATACATTGAGTAACTTGTTGATGAGTCTATGACCTTATGTTATTGACTTGATTATGTTTCATTCATCTATGATGAGGAAAAGAGTTGAAAGACACAAGGTAGTGTGGTTAGTTGATGAAGCATCACAGTATACACTGAGTAGCGTAGTGTATACTGAGCATAGTATAAACCAAGCTTGTGTTCACCGACACATTTCTTTATTAGTTTAGACATTAAGCATTGATGAGCTACAAAGTACATCAAAATCAGTGATGGAGATAATGTTTGTTAGGAAGATCTACAACTAGCATAATTCAAGGAAGATCTAAAGGGTAAAATCAAAAAAATTTACTGGCACAAGTGCCGAGGAAGGAATAAGTGGAAAAATAGATGAAGGAGAATGCAAAATCTAATGGAGGAAAAGAAAATGGTTTACTTGTTTATTTAAGAGACCGGAGCTTCATTGTGAAACTAATGTCAGAAGAAGAAGGAATACAGAATTATTGCATGAACAAGCTTCATGTATGCCTGATCAAACTAGTTCAGAAGAACTGAACTGTAGAGTTTACTGAGCATTAGAAAGCTATTACCGAGTGACAGTAAGTCATTTATTATTGTTGATATAGAAATGTAATATTGATCAGAGCATTTGATTGAGCATAATATAGATCTGAATATCTACAATTGAAGTTGTATTGTAATCAGATCAAACTGTTGTTACATTTTAACCATTGTAAATAGCGAACTCTCTTAACAGAGTGGACTTGAAAGTCTTATATGTTTCATTCATAGAATGAGCATTTTTATCCTATCAACCCCAGAGTGACTACTAGTTGGATGATAAAGGTTGGTCTAAAATCCTCTAACAAGGTCACACCTAATAGTGTGTTTGTAACCTTTAACAGGGTTGGGTCTTCACCTACCTCACTTCAGAAGAGTGAACATTTTTGGGTTTCCAGTCCTAGGTGGTTTTTCATTTAAGAGGGTTTCCACGTTAAATATTTTGTTTTATGTGTTCATTGTGGTGATTATTTGTTATCATAATTTACATATTACATGTTAGATTTGGTCGGTAATCATTAGTTGTTAATTGAATTGTAATCGGTAAAAGCACAGACAATAATTTTTTTATGTTACCGAGCTGCAGAAGTTTAAGGAAATTGTTTTGGATTATACATTTTGATTTGGGACTGTGGATAACTAATTCACCCCCCTCTCAGTTATTCTAACAAGGCTTCTTGTGCTTTCACTTTAGCTATGTCAGATAAGTTAGTAAACTCATCATCAAACACATTCATAATTTTCTTAGCTCTTTCAAGTGGGTCTGCCTCTGTTATTTGTGTAGTCACAATGCTTTGCAACTTCTCTAATAGTTCCTTTAGTGATCCTTCAAGGCTTTTCACCTTCTTATTCAACCCAATTATCTTGTTCAGAGATGTGATCAATTCCATCTAATCATCATCATCAACTTCTTTTCCAAAACTTTCAAATATAGATTCAAACTGTGATTTCTTTGTAGTCTTAGGTGTAAGACTGATTTGTTCTTGACTAGGGGATTCTACTTGTTTCTCTATTTCCTTTTCTTCTTCAATCCTTGAATCTCTCTTCTCTTCTTCTCTGGCACTATCCTGCTCTTCAAAAGCCAAATTGTCAAAAATGTTTTCAAGATTCTTGAAAGGGTTATCATCACTATCTAAAGTAATCTTAGTTCCTTCCACATGCATTGATTCATCTTCAATGTTTATAGCTGGTGGAGAGGGAATTATCTGATGTTCAGCTTCCTTATCTTGCTTCATTTTTCCTGCTGCACTAGAGTGTCTTTCAACACTATCTGTCATTACTTTGACTATTTCTTTCTCTGTTTCTTTGTTGATCTCTTCATAATTTCCTCCCATAAGCTGAATGGTTCTTTTCTTTTTTCTCAGATGGGTGTTCAGTTCTTTCATGATATCCTTGAAATGTTCTTCATCTTTAACATCACATAATTTTACTACAAGATTTTCTTTGATCTTATTGTCTTCTTTTGTTGCTCTTTTCTTCCTATTCACTAATTTCTCATATAAATCATTAGGTATCTTGCCCTGAATTGTGTCAAAGTTCTTATTAGATAGTATCATGTGTTTCACCACTACATTTTTAAGATTCAATCTATCTGAATAGTCATAAAGGTCATAATACTTGTTCATCTTAGAAAAGTCTCCATCTTGTATGATTTGTTCATTCACTTTTTCAATCTTAGGTTTCCATGTTTTCTTTTTCACTGTGGTTTGTTCATCATCTTTTATTTCTGCTATCTTCCTCTTTACTGGTGGTACTAATGTTTTCTACCTTTTGCCTAGTCCAGTAGCAATTTATTTTATTCTTTTACTAGGTGTAGATGAGGATGATCTTGTGGATTTCCTAACTTCTTGATCTTTCTCAACTTCCTCCACTTTTACCTTAAAATGAATGTCTTCTGGCTATTCTACAATTGATGAAAGGGGTGGAACAGACAAAATTTCCTCTTGTCCTATATCTTTGATGGCTTCTATTGTCTTCTTAGCAATTAAAAATTCTTGTTCTATCATCCCTGTGTCCTTCAGAATATTCTTTGTTGTACTCTCCACTCTCTTCTTAGATTGTTTCTCTTCTAAGATAGACTTTGCGGAGTTGAAGTTTTCCTCAAAAGTCCCAAATCTATTACTATGAATATCCAACTTGCCCTTAAGCAATCTGCTCACATACTCTTTTGCTTCAACTTCATAAATTTCATAGCTAAGAGGGTCTATGAATTCTACTCTAGGTTCTACTGCTTTAATGAATGTAAAGTCAGTATCAACCATGAAACACATCTCATTCTTATATTTCTCAACTAAAGACTTTGGAATCCTTGATCTATTTTTCATTAAATTCTGAAATGTTTGATTACCAATACTGCACTCTCATTGACCTTGTTAATAAGATGTCTCCTAAATACTATGTTTATCCTTTCCATTGTGGTCTT
Organism: Chamaecyparis obtusa; assembly: GCA_027943335.1. NCBI lineage: Eukaryota > Viridiplantae > Streptophyta > Pinopsida > Cupressales > Cupressaceae > Chamaecyparis > Chamaecyparis obtusa. The sequence goes on along the minus strand of BSBK01005609.1, from coordinate 438,681 downwards.
TCCATCATTCCAATCATCACCAGTTGTAAATGGAAATATTATTAACAAATGAAAAAACATATAAGTGATCAATGATGAGAATCTAAAATGGGAGTTCTTGGTCTTCTTTATCTTCTCCAAGTTCTCAAATAACTAAATCAAAATTTCACACATGTCAACTTGAACTTTGTAAACACACATTAAGTAGGCTACATGTATCATTCCTGCTACCATGTCATCTTCTCTAGAGTTAGCACAAGACTTAACTATAAGGATCTTGCACAAATACCTAACATCATCCTATTGTATCTTGCTAATCACTATGCCTCTGCCATTGTAAGATGATTTTGTGTTGTCTAATACTATTTTTCTCATGTTTTTCTCATTCAATGGAATGAATCTAGTTTTAGATAAACCAGTTACTTCATGAATTAGGTCATCTATGATATCCATCACTTTGTTATCTAACCAAAACTTTCCATTGTGAATTTTGCTTAGAATTATCTTAGTGCATTCTTCATCATCAAACTCATACTATAAGGAATAATTTATGATTTCATTATCTTTCAAGTGTTCAAACCCTACTTTCAATAACATATCTTGATTGTAAAGCTTTTCATATTCTTTGGTATAATTACTATCATTGAGGGTTTCAAGCTTGCATCCCAAATAACTTCTAACATTCTCTAAGTGTAGAACTCCATCTGGTATGAATGATAAAGCTAACTTAGGGTCTTCCTACAAGGGTTCTACTAGTTCCCTTTTGATCTTAGGTCTATTCTTATCTCTTACATTATGAATCAATGAAACATCCATGACTACTACAAATTCTTTAACCAATTTATAGATCTTCTTAGTAAAATACGTCGATTCTGCAATTTAGGGGTTGCGTAGATTCGGCATAAAAATCCTTCACCAAATCATTGCAAACTACTTTCAATCACTACTCTTTCATCTCCTTAGCACTTGTATTCAGCTTAATGATCAAATAATACCGATCATAACCTTTTAACCTTTCAATCTCACAAAAATCTGACATCGCATTCAATTCTATTGCCGCTTCTTTCCAAAAAGCTATTTCTGCTTACCTGCAAAACTTAAAACTTCTTGCGATCTTGCATAACACAATATTATCCTATGCGCTCTTAATCATAGCATCAATACATCATATACTACCTTGCATTAACTGTGCAAAACTCAATTCATCCTATAATAACTTTTATACTATCCTAAATTCCTATTCTACTACATTTTTCATGAATTAAGTACTTTGAGATGGGTTAGGTAGAGATTCACTCTTACCATTAGATACTTCACCTTTCTGATTACCTTCAATGCTGAATATATCTCTTTGATCTATGGCTTTAGCAAACTTCACTTCTTTTGAATTACTACAACATCCTCTTTGACTATTACTTGCATTTTCATTTCTCCTTGCATGACTTCTAGGGTTAGAGTTAGGATGAGAAACCCTATTATTCATTCTGAAAAGCCTTGTTGTATGTCCAATCATGTTACATATTTGACAAACTATTCCATTATTTCCATATCTTGGTCCTGACTGGTTGATTTGTGATCTGCAATTTCTAGCAATGTGTCCAACTTTGTTGCATCTATAACATACTACTCCATTTCTCCTATTCATATCTTCAGTAGGTCTCTTATCTGCATGGTTAGTATTTCTAAACATTCTACTACTATTATTATTCTCAACAAATTTAGGTTTTCTACATTCAATAGCTCTATGTCCAAAACCATGACAATTATAACAATAACCATTAAGAGGTTTAAATTTCTTACCAGTACAATCTTTCTTCATATGACCAAAAGTATTACAACCAAAGCATCTACCTTTAAATTCTCTTTGCCTACCTTTAGGTGACTCTTCTTGTTTAGGTGGTTCTTCTTTAGGTGTATCTTTAGATTTGTCAACTTCATCAGATTTCTTTTCTTCTATGTTTTTCAGGTACTTTCAGATTTGGTTCCTTGCTCTCTTTACTCACTTTAGATGAGTTAAATCCAAGACCAGTTTTATCATAGAATGGATTTTGATAATACAATTGTTCATCAATCTTCTCACTTATTGAATATAGTCTCTCAAGTTGCTTCTTAGATTGAGTTAGTTTACCTTTCACAATTGTATTGTACTTCTCAAGTTCAACATACTACAATTTGGTTTTCTCAAGTTCAGATGTCACTTCACAAAGTTTAGATTTTAGATCTTCTTTCTTAGATTTTAGATTTTCATTCTCAGATTTCAGATTTTCTTCATTCTTGCTATTTCCATCTTTCAAACTCAACTTTAGATGTACTAACTTCAGTTCATGTTTAAGGATCTCATTTTATTTTTCTAGGTTGTCATCACAATCTTCAATTTGAATTGTAGATTCCTTTTCTGATTTCAGATCTTCCAACTTGTTTTTCAGTTTCTCAATGAGGTTCTTTCCATCATCATACTATCCTTTCAGAGTGACTTTTTCTTCAGTAAGAATATCAATCTATTCAAGAGCTTCATCAAGATTCTTTTGTAGCTAATCCATATCCATAGAGATCTTACTCAAGCTGCTAGGCTTTCCTTGAATGATTCTTTTTTGAGTAACTAAGCTCTAATACCAATTGTTAGAAATAGGGAATACTGAGAGGCGGGGATGAATCAATATTCTACAAAATTTTACTTTTGCCCAATTATGGATATAATAGATTAACTTGATACATGCATAACATAGAAAACTAAAGAATATGCATAACAGTAAAGAAAATGAACTCATAACACATTATTTGTTCTCGAGGAAACCCTGGCCAAGGGAAAACCTCGGTGGGGATGGTACCCACAAAAATCCACTAATCAAAACTATCATGTTAAGGATGTTGACCCTGTTAGGAGCCTATTACATGCATATAGTGTCTTAGTCCTGATTAAGGGACTTTAGGCCTTGTTAGAAGCCTCAACCCTGCTAAGAGTTAGTAGTACACAAAATATGATTACTAGATGAGCCCACTGCCCAAACGAGTAATGTACAATTATTACTGATTAAAAAATATGGCAAGGTACATAACCTTATACTACTTTCTTGCTTTCAAAAATTCACATGGATATCCCTTTGCTATATGTTTGCTATACCATCTATATCATTACAATTGCTTGTGTTTTTTCGCATTTACAAATGCCTCATATTTATACAAGTTATTAAGGCTAATAATTCTTACAGTCAGCTTAACAAAACCATTATATAAAATACATATTTACCCAATAGTTAACATCTAGGATGTGGTCCCTTTATATTGTTAAGACATTATTTTGATAAACAAAATAATCCCTTAACTCTTTACCAATTTTGTCTTCATATTCTATCATGTCTGCTTAACACTGTCTCTGGTAAAACTGTCATAACTTCTTCCATACATGCCATACTAACTTGCACTCTCAAGTGAGTCTTCTATAGTAATAATAGTATATGTGTTCAAGTGTGCAAGCACTGAACTTACTCCAATTGTCATCGCTGATCAAAACTATCTCCGGGTACACTAGAGAAATACTATCTCATACTTAGACAATTTTTCTTTGCACTCTGTCATACTTGCTCTCTGTCCTATGCAATCTTCATGTAGATTATATGTTTCCATAATGACAACATATAAGTATCTAATTCAGCCAAATTGTCAACAGATGCAAGTATGAGTGTTCTCAAAAATTTCAAGCAATATGAGTTACTTGAGTACATCGAGACAAAGGGTTTCTATATGAATGCAAGATTAAACTATATTTTTGTATTTTTTCAATGCAAATAATATATATGAGAAAATAAGAAAACTAAATGAAATCTATGCTATAATGATATGAAAATAACTAAGCAAGAATATGTAAACTCTTAAATTGATGCGCAAGAGCTCCTTCTCAAAACCTCTAAAATAACAATGTTATCAAAATCACGCATATTGAATGAGAAGAGGAGCCTCCCTTTTATAAGAAACCTGATAAAATCAATGGTAGAGATTTATTCAGATGAACGATCAAGATTAATCCAAAGATGAGTTACATCATATTTTTTGAGTTGATTTGAGAAATAATAGATAAAACAGTTGGATTTAATCTTTTATGCTCAAGTTAAAAACCTTTTTTCTTTTATTTGATTTAATAAATTATGCAACTCAACTCTTTTAACTCAAACTTGCCTTGTTTTTATCAACTTTATTTTTATCAATCTTTTTCCATGTTTTAATCAATTTCTCCTTAATTTTCATCAATTTTTAAGATAATCCATTGCTTTTATCAACTTTGAGGATTTATCTCAAATTTTGGATTTTTAAATCAAACTAATTCCATTTTTTATGTATAAATGGAAAATAGGTTCAATTTAACTAATGTTCTAGGACATTAAATTAAATTAATTGATGAGAATTGATTTAATTGCCAAATTAGGTTGATGTTTAGGAATCAATTAATTTTAATGATTTTCAATTTTGATGATCAATTCAGATTGAAAGAATTTGAATTACCTTTTGGGTTAGGACTTTGATGATTATGATCAATAATTGAGATTAGGGGCCCATGGTTTAGGAGACCAATTTTAGGTGATTACATGTTCCCTTATTTGAATTGATGTGTGAGAAACACATTGATTCAAAGAACATCTGATTTCAAAGCCTGGAATAGTTTGATATGAAGCGATAAAACAATTCTTGAGAAAGAAAAACTGATTTCAAGCTTGATTGAATGAAAATCTATTAATAATTTGAAAGATACTAATTTTGAACTTGATTGAACTAGAATCGATGAAACTAACTTTGAACTTGATGGAACAAAAACCGATTGATGATAAGATCAAAATATCCAGCTTGATGTGGTGCGATGAAACTAAATATTTTTCCAATGATCGATTGAGATAACTGACTTGATATGGGTCTTGATGAAGCCAATTACTAGATTAAGAAGACAATATTAGATTGATATGGGTCGTGATGAACTTGATATGCTCCTAGAGATTCAATTGTGTTGCAATAGATCAGATGTTTATTTGAGTGACTTGATGTGAAGTGATGAAATCACTCATTCAGAGGGATTGAAGAACCTCAATTTGATATAGATTTTGATGAAGTTAAGGTGCCCCTAGAAAGGAGGTCTTGTTTGATAGTTAGATTTGAAAGCTTGATCGTTGAAGAAGATTTGAATTTTTTTCTTGATTTGCAGATTGATCTTTGGTTAATGATCATGGATTGATGATGTATTGATCATGCCCCCTTGATAGGGAAATCAAAATATGATGAGGTAACATAGTGATTTCAAGCAATTCAATTGATGAAAAATATATCTTATTTTGAGTAGAAATAATGTTAAAAATATTTGATCTAATTTTTACTAAGTTCAATAGTTTAGGGATGCATTCTACACTTTTTTGGGGTTTCATTGACCAAGTTTAACCAAGTTTGAGCATGAGTTGAGAAATGATGAGGAAATATTTTGGGTTTAATTTGTGTAATGGAGATCCTTTGCACAAGCGGTCAACTACTTTTGACCATAAATTTGATTTAAGATTTTGATAATATAGATGATGTGATATTTTGATTTCGATCCCAAAAATGGAGTAGGAACATCAAATTAGGCAGGGGTACAATTTTTACTAAAATTGGAGCACTTTAAAATTAAGTCAAATTGATATAAAAGGGGTCAAAAAGGTTAACATCTCATGCATAAAATGTCATGCAAATGTACATGTACTTGATCATGTCATAAATAGGTCTAAAATTAATATATTGTGATAGTATGATTAATGCATTTACATGAATTTTTAGTTTAGAAGCTCCCTCCTCAGAAAATATACGTTATTTAAAGAAATAATATTACCTTTTTAAACACATCTTGAATACAAACTCTACCATGAATGAAGCCTAGGACTTGGTCACTGATATTTAATATGCTCTTTTTCATTAATGATCCTTTGGGATATAGAATATCGATACAACCCTCATTGGTGAGGCAACCATGAGGATATGAATAAGACATAGTCAGATTAAGTGTCAGAAGTAGACATAAGCACCAAGGCACAAAGAGCCAGGATGACCTCAAAGTCATTTCCTTTTGATATTGCAAGCGAGCATAAGCATCAGGGCATAAAGTGCCAAGATGAACTGAATGTCTCTTGCATACAAACACACCAAAAAAGATAAATATCCTTATTTTCCTATGCAATAGTGATTGTTCTGTCCGTACTGACCCTTTATCATTCATAACCTAGGATAGATTTAGCATTGTGTACCTGCAGTGACTCGTATGTTCACATCCTTGGGTAGATATTCAGATTCAATAGTAATAAGAAATAACTCATTAACATACAAGGAGAAGTTCAAACCTCTCTGAAAAATTCAAATAAAGAGGGTCGAGGTATATGCGATGTTCTAATCATGATAAAGGTTCTTACAGTAGACACCCAGTTTATGTGACACTTTCAAATCATCAAAACTAATCTAAAAGAAAAAAACTAAGAAAAAAGAGTATTATGCCCCCCAATCCTTTCTTCTCCAAATCAAGATAGACATCATCAAGTCTCTCATGGGGAATAATAGTAAAACATCCAATTGTAAGAGATAACATACAAATAAATTTTCAGTATAGGTCAAAGAGTTTGAGTGATTATTTTCATATCATAGATATGATTGCATGTGTTGTCTTGTGTGTTTATGATGTTAGTGAAAAAAACCCTTCCGTAGTTAGGAGATAAAAAACTGACTCAGATTAGATGAACAATAAATGACACACAGATGACTTGGTTGAACTTCTAGGACATTTCCCCCTATTACAGTTTGATTACCCCAAGACTAAGACATTGATCAATTTCAAGCCATGAAAGTTCTAGGAAGAACCAAAGGTATCATAGAAGTGATTGAAGGCTATGCACAAGCTAAAGCTGGATGCAAAAGCAATAAAGTAGGAAATGACAACACATGAAAGAAGAAAACTAAATGGAAGTAGCCAAAATATGCATTGATAGATGGAGCACTGAAGTACAAGAGGGGCCTGTTTACCAGGTTTTCACCACTTGGAAGATATTCTATTTTTTCTACCAAGATGCCTTTTTACCAAGTTGTCATCAAGGCACTTTTTCTTCATTTTGAATTTTTTTGTTCTTTTCTTTTTTTTGTATTTTTGAGCTTTTTGAATTTTTTTTCGATTCATCAAGGCATGTGTTTACCAGGTTTTCACAAGGATGATCATTTTTTTCAAGATTTTATATGATGTTTTTAGATGTTTTATGCTTTTCAATATTTTTTGATATTGTGTTTTAGGAGTTTTTGCAATTTTTAGATTTTTAAAGATTACAAGTTCTCAAGCAAGATCAAATTGGTTTGCCATCAATATCTAGAAAGTTGTAGGACATTAGAGAAGGATGGGAAAGATGATGGATTAGAAGTAGATAAGAAATATGATGGATGAAGCAAGTGAATGTGACCCTCAAGGAAAATCTCCTCAAGATTACCCAAGCTAGAAAAAAAGAGATATGACAATGTAAGCCAATGGTGCAATTATAGATAGCATATAGGATAATGACCTGAAGTCATGAAAGAAGGTGTGGTCCAAAAGAGTAGACATGTCAAGAGGCTTCTAAGAACCTATTATTCATTTTTATTAAGATGAAGTGGTCAATTTAGATAAGATATGGATAGGATAACACGATTAGGATAAGGGTCGATGGAAGCTATGAGTGAATAGTTTTGGGATTATAGAAAGTATTCTTAGGAGTAGTGAGGATTTTCTTGAGATAAGAAATATCATGATAGGCTAGCATGGATGAGAGAACATGAATAAGCTGATGGAAAGGATGGTGGATATCAGTATATGTGATGCTCATGGATCTATCTCAACCTTCTCAAGATCAAAGTGAAAGAGGGAATATGGAAGTATGTGGGATAAATGGTAAGGAATGGATGGAGAATGTGATGGATAAGGTAGTATGGATAGGACTTGACTCCAAGTGTAGAGTGTAAGAGGAATAATTACACATGGTGCATTTTTACCATATTTTCTTCATGGTACTTGTCCAAGGTGCCACAAGAGATGGTTTTCACCATAGGAAGGATATGCTTTGTTGGGCCAAGGAAGCTGAAAGGTATGCTCAATGATGTTGATAGGGTGAAGAAAGGAAAATGATATGGAGGGTAAGGATATTTAATGACTAATGATTTATGCAAAGGATTGGATAAGGGGATGGATGGATAGTAAAAGGAGGATAAGAAGCAATACATGATAGGGTATTGAAGGATTTGTGCAAGAGTACATGGAAAGGGTGACAAGATAAAAAATGACACACACCTTGAATGTTGGTGGGATGATAGAGTAAAAATAGAGGGAACAACTTGAGGCTTTGATGTAGGAGGTGATGGAAAATGTTTGGAAGAAGATAGAGTGGAAGCCTTTGGAAGCTTAGATGAAAACATTGATTTTTCTTTTGTGTCCAAGTCCTTTAAGAGAAACTTGGGAATCTACATAGCTTTTGATTTGTCTTTTCTTTTGAATTTTTTAGGATGCACTTCTTCAATAAGGGATTTAGGAACCCACATTTTCTTTGATATTTTTATTCATTGCTTGAAGGGGTTATAGGGTCTTTTGAATAGCTCTTTTTGATCTGTAGTCACATGTTGATTAGATGGGACATAGTGATCTTCATATATAAGTAGATTCTTATATTTTTGGTTTTTTTCTTTGAAATCCAAATTGCTTCCAAAAGACTTGGGAATTATGGTTGAATAAGGCTGATATGGATGGTTCATATAGATAGGTTGATATGAAGGCTTCAATGATGCATGCCTTTGTTGATCTTGATATGAGATAGGGTATGTGGATGACAATATAGTAGTGATAGGCATGGTGGATGATGGAATATAAGGACCCAATATAGATGGAAGATTTGAGGGTTTTAGCTTTGGGATATCATGAACAAGGATATATTTTAAGCATGCAAAAAGGTAATGTATAGGCATATCAACATCTTTAGAGTGAGTTGTATCACCGAGGCTCTCATTTTATGGTTCATATTTACACCAATATGCTCATGAGTAGATTTGATAGTAGAAATTTTGATAGGAGTAGTGGAAGCTTGAGGGGATTTCTTCTTATGAAAAGGATTTGGAAGAATAGGATATTTTTGAGTTGTATATGGAGTATAAAAAGAGTATGATGGGATACCATGATCTTGACAAGGATATTTGGATATCATAGGAAGAGTTTTGTTCACTTGATCTTTCTTAGGAAGTGGAGGGCTATGTGGCTCTTTAGATGGAGGGGTATCTTCTTGAAAGAAGGTAAAGGGTATGAATGGATTATCTTTGGATACATGGGAGTACCTTGGTCAATTGTTAGATGAGGATGGATTTCTTGATCTAAATATTCATTAAGACTAATTTCTTCACCTTTTGGATTATCCTCTGGATATGGAGCCACTTCCAAGGACAAGGCAGGATTTTAGATTTGGGTGAGAGAAATTTCAAGGGCTGATGAAGGATTATTTAGAATAGCTTTGATAGGTTTTGAAGCACACAAAAATATTGGGTTCCATTCTCTTTGAGCTATAGAAAAGACTTGAATCAAGAGGTAAGTTAGCTTGGATCTCTTTTAAAGGCCACCCTCTAGGGTAGAGATAGTCAACATGAAAAGAATTAGGACCTTTGTTCAATGGAGGACCTTTGGATAAATTAGATTCTTTAAAAGGTGAATGCATGTTGGAAGAAGTAGAAATTGTATGCAAACCATTACTAGACATAGTTTCATGATGTTGATCAAGCATGAGAGTAGTAGCTTCATTAGATGATTCACTAGGATTCTCAATTTGAATTATCTCATCATCAATTAGGTCTCAAATTTTATGATTTAACTCCATGCAATTTAAATTTCTATGCTCATTATTTATATGATAGGCACAATAGGTTCTCAAAAATGAGATTCCACATGATGTGGCTTGAGGTACCATGATGAGATTATTTTCAAGAAGATCTTCCAAGGATGATTCATAAGATTGTCCCAGAGGGACGAATGATCTATCCACTGGACTTGTAGAGATATTGGATTCAAGACCATGGGGATTTGATTTTTTGTTGTCATAGGAATAATATAAAAGACTCTTAACTAAATGTTATGGAATGTCCTCTTTAATCTCTTGGTCATAGTTTGGAGTATCATAAATATGTATAAAAAATTCTTGATCAAAATTTGGATTCTCTTGAGATCGTGAAGTAGGCTCTTGATCAAAGATGAGATTGATGTGAGATTGTGAAGTAGCATTTTTATTTGAGGAAGATGAAGAAATGAATGAATCATGATGATATAAGGAAGGTAAATTGATCTCAATGAGTACTTGTTGGATGGTGTATCATTTTATTCCTTTAGGTCTTGAAGTTGAGATCTCAAAGATTGGATTTGTCTTGATGTGTTTACAATAATCTAGTCTCTTCTTCCTTGCGAGGAGTGTTGGATTTAGCCCATTTATTTTCAGCCATTGTGAGGTTTTCTTTCTTCTTTCTCTTCTTAGAGTTTCTACGAGAGCTTCTGGTTTGGACAGGCATGAAAGATTGATGTGATTGATAGCTTGAGGGTGATAAAGCATAAGTAGGGTTTAATAATTATTAGTAGTTTTTGGGTATCTACAAAAAGATGAATATAGGTATCTTTTTGTAGATTCATTCATTCATCTTTCTGTAGATACCCAAAAATTGATAGCCTTAGTGATGCAAATCACTCTATAAATGTTGATATACCTATAAATTTATTCTTGTTATTTTGTTGTTTGTTGATATATATATATATATATATATATATATATATATATATATATATATATATATATATATATATATATATATATATATATATATATATATATATATATATATATATATATATATATATATATATATATCATCATCATTCATTCTTTTTATTTTGTTTTTTGTAGGGTTTAATTATTATTAGTATTTTTCTTGATTAGTTCGGTACTACTAAATTTTTTATTTGAACTTGTGTAGAATTTCCCTACATACATTTTTGGGTATCTACAGAAAGATGAAAAAATGATCAGATTGAGGTTTTATTATTAATAAAGCTGATAAGTTCTGATGAGAAAATAGGTACGAGGTATCAAAGTTAAGACTAAGCCACCTAAGTTAGTGAAACTCATGACACAAGTTTAGACAAAATGATTTGATGAAATATTGATCAATTTTATCAGCTCCAAACTTGATGGAACAAAAGGCCAATTGATGTTGGTTGGATGGGAGATGAGACAAGTTCACTCATAGATTAGGACATGGATTGACAAACTAGGTTGATGTGCTATCAAATCACAAGTATAATTTATCTAATAGAGACATGTATACTAACCACGGGACTATGTTGGACTGAAAAGGGAAAAATGGGTCAAAATATTATCTTTAATCCCAAAAGTTCACAGGTTTGTATGACAAAATGTAGGCTCATATGACACAAAAGGAGGTCCAAGAAAATAAACTAGCATTCTTGTATGAAAAATTTCTAGCAAGATAAAGGTGGAAAGTAACTCGTACAACATGATGCTTGGACATGATCAAGATGTATAGGACATGAGGGTTTTTCCACTAGCTTTTGAACTGTTTTGATCATTTTTATTTTGCAAGTTTCCAATTTTTTTAGTTTCCTAGTGTTGTGTTGGTTTTTAATTTTTTTTTGGTCTGTTTGTCAAATGGTTTAATGATTAACAAGGACATTAGACACACAGTATAAAGGGGAATCCAAACACAAGCTAGCCTAAAGAACTTGGTGTAGGAAGAAAACCTTTGCTTCCAAACTTAGGTACACACCCAATAGATAATCAAAATATGACCACTAGAGAAAAGACAATGGATCTCTCAATGCCATATTAGCCTACTCCAAATGCTAATGGGGGCATGATATGGCAAGTGATCTTGGGGGAGTTACTATCTCCCTTGCACAAAGATTATCAACCTTTCGGAGGTGAAGTAGGTAGCTTTTAACCTGAGGTGTTTAGTGAGAGTTTTCATTTGTAACTATCCCTTGTAGTCCTATAAGTAGGATTGAGGCCTATAGACCTATAAGTACTCAGATATTGTAATCTCATACACAAGATTGAGGCCTCTCATCCCTACACATATGAAAGTATATTCAGTCATAGTCTTGTAAATAGGATTGACACATGAGAATGTCCTATGAGTACCAAGATTGTTAATATAGGTACGATTACTAAGAGGGGAGGGGTGAATCAATAATCAACAAATTCATTGATTTTAACCTCTTTAAACTTTATGTTCCATAACATTCAACACGAACTAATATAGATAAAAAAATTCAAACATACATCCACAAATAATCAATTACATAATGAATGCACCATATTTTTCTCGTGGAAATGGGGAAAACCATGTGTGGGAGTTGGTACCCACTAAATATGTACTCTTCTAGAATACGCCCTATGAGGAGCTTGCCCTGTTAAAGGTTTACAAAATCATTGTTAGGTGCTACCTGGTTAAGGGATTTTCCTTTAGATTTGTTAGGATCTTTTCCCTATTAGAAGAATCCTTATGAGAGGAATTTAAACATTCAATATGTATGCCACCTTGTTAGAGGATTTACAATAAAGATATGTTTAGATCCACCCTATTAAGGGAATTTACTATTATAATGGTTAGAAAGAAACATACAGAATGATATGTGAAATTGCACTACCTGTACATAATCAGATCTTATTAAGCTTTGAAACTCTTCTACACACACTATACTCTTCCTTGGCTTGATCGCACTTGATAACTTCATTTTCTTTTTCACCAAACTCTTCTGCAACTCACAATCAATAACTAACTTCTTTTTCAACTTTTGAATATATAGAATTTTTTTCCACCGCCTTAAAATAAACCCTAGATTTGAGATACCAATGATCTAGATCAAATTAGGCAAGATAAAATATATCTAACAACTCATAAACCATTTTTCTCTGACTGTGTCAGCTTCCACATGGATTTCACCTTGGAAACTGAGCCATCTTCAACAACTTGTTTGACCAAAAGAAACTTCTTAAAGAATCCACCTCAAATGCATACCTTGGACAATGTGATATCAAATACTTTCAACAAATCATGGAACTTCCTTATTAATTCACTAAAAACATCACTGATCCCATTTTCACTTTGAGTTTTGTCACCAATTCACAAATCTTCATTACTGGTTGAAGAACTTTATCTTGTTTTCCTGTTCATTCTGTTTATACCACTTCCAGTCAATTAAACCTACTTCACCAGTCAACATTACGAGTCACAATACTCAACATAGTAATATGAAATTTTTATTAATTATATCCTATGATCGCTCCATCAGATAATTTAATTATTTTAAAAAACCTCCAAATCACTTACTGTCTATCATAGACTGTTTTAGCAGTTACCCAGTTTGATTTCATTCAAACATAACCAACTTGATACTTCATATCAAAGGTCACGGTTACAAACTTAAAATCACCCCACATATCTTATTCTTGCATTAGAATAGAAAATTTAGAAACATATTTCAACTCATGATTTACTCACACAATATTTGGTAACATACTGAAAATACTACATCAATCAATTGACATCAATGACAACCTAATAACTGATTCACTTGTCATTAAATCTATACCAATATTCATAAATACAATACCTAGTATCACTGCATTAGTTGTGCTAACAATCTCCCAATTTAGCATTGATGGAAATACTCACAAAACTCTTAACTTCTCTTAACTTGTAAGTTCTTAAGTTCTTCTTGGAAACACTATGTCTCTCTCATGACAATACTCTTACTTAATTTTGCAAAATGTTTCCACTTCTATCTATGCCTATGATCATTTTTCTTCTCGTGTTAATATTGTTGGATATTGCTAATGCATGGGGAGGTGATTGAGACATTTAATATGTTTAATCACTACATTATTGAATGGGCACTCATAGTGTTGTCATCTATATTTTGTCACTGATGTCAACATATGTTTCTGTGGGGAAAACATGTTGGTTATCACAGTGTATAGACACTGTACAGATATTTTAGATGTTGTGAAGGGGTGAACTCACAATAGTGGGTTACACTTTTTTGCCTGAACAGACACTAACTCTATATTTTGAAAAAAACTTTCAGATTCAAATGCATATTCTCGTTAAACTGTTTGGAATCTGAAGATGAAGTAAATTAGAGTATTTTAGGATTTTCTTTCTAGATTCTAAATATATATTTTATTTTTATTTTTGAATTGATTTTATTTTCTTTTTCTTTCTCCCACGAAAACTAGTATGTTGTTGAAAACATCATTTTCAAAGAGTTAAATTGTTTCCATAAAGCATAACTTTTTTTTATAAAATAGATATCAATGTGATTTTTTCAAATTTAGTTTTTTAACATCCATTTGGAGGGCATGCAATTGGTTTGATGAAATTATCATTATTATTTCATATTTTATTAATGTTTGAAGTTGACTAAACCATAATTTTGACATACCTTGACTACATAGCTTATAACTTGTGTATTTTTCCAATTTCAATTTTCTTTATTTGGATAGAAAAAGAGCTTCAATACCTAAGGAATAGATATTTTTTAGAATTTTTTTTCTCTCATCTACTATTTTTTCATAAGTGTCAAACATAGAGGTGTCTACGGTGAAATATCTATGTTTAGTAAAACTAAAAATATAAAGTCATAATAAACTTAATATATAAAAATATTATAATCATTTGAAAGAGTTTTCTTAGTAGTACCTTACTACATAGGTAAGTTTTTCAAATGGATTCATTTGATCTGCCAAAAGATAGAGTCGAAGTGATTTTTTGTTAGCATTTTAATAGATGTGAAGGAGACTCCAATTTAGGTATAATGAGGAGTATAGATGTTATATCAATGTTTTTTTAATCTAAGAGGCTTTGAGCTAACCATATGTAATTAAATCCTTCAAATGGAACCTCTCAAGGCTTAAATGATCATATTTTATTAAAAATCTGTCATTTCAGCAAAATCAACATGTCTAAAAAAGTGTAACCCACTATTGTGGGGTCACCCGAAGATAGATGAGAGTTAGGAGGATGTTGTGATCTTATATCCAAGATCACATCATGTAATGTTTCATATTGGATGAGTTACAAATGTTTTTGTGAAGACTATTCATTGGACTGTAACAATCAGAAATGTCAGAGTTAGTCTCTATGTTTTTGGTATATATTCCAGATGATATTGTCATGCCTCGCAAGGGAACCGAGGAAGAGAACAAAGATTCTTTTTGCAAAATAAAACCTAAGTAAAGTTTTATGAAAAATTTTGAATTTTTTTTAAAAAATGAATTAAATAAACAAAACATAGATTAACTTAGATTCCTCCAAGGTTCCCTTTTCATTTAATGTACAAATCATTAAGTCCATATAGTGTACTAACAACTTGATTTATTTCTTAAGCAAACTACACCCCAACATTTCTAGATTCTTTATAAAGAAATATAAAGTACTTTCAATTCAATTTTCCATTTAAATCCATCTATATTCCTAAGTGGCCTTTATGAATGATATAACATTTAAACATTAATATTATATAATAGAGTCATCTAAACACTTGATACATTGCAAATATTACATTTTTTTTTCAATAGCTTTTCACTTAATCAATAATGAGAACATACTACTTTACTTGAAATGTTACAAAATCCTTTTCTTTTCAAACATACACCTTATACATAAAGTTCACGCTTTCCCTTTTTCCTTTTTCCTAAGTCTACCCATTCCAAATACAACATTTTGAAATACATTAATGATTACATTACATTCATCTCCTCTTGAGGTAACAATAATTTTACATCATGGAAGATAAATACAAGTCTTTATTCTTCAAAACTGGAACAATATGCAAGCATGAATCCTTAAGCACTGCATTCACAAAAAGTACCTCGATAAAAAGATTTACCACCCAACCACATGGATACCAAAAGGCCCACTCCCTCGTGCTAGGAGATAAACACCAAGGTCCAAAAAGAAGGAATAGCTAGGCCATACCTAGGGTTGGGTAACCTTTCCCAAATAGAAAATGAAAAGAAGATCAAAGTATAAATATTTTCCCAAAGGTTCTAAGGCTTGGTAGAAACTCTAAGCAACAACCTAAGTGAATGTCATCACATAGCCCTCACCCCTTGTGTTCTCCTGGTCCTAGCCACTCCGAGCCCCGACCCCCAAGTAGGCACATGCGGAACTGAATACCTTTCATACAAAAAAGCACCATTCGATTGTACCTATGCATAGGCACGTTCTCCCACTCCCATCCATAGCCTTTACTAGCACTAATGGCATGGGTGAGGCATATATTAGTATTTTTATTGTTTGAACCCATTCCCATAAGTTTTAATTACATTATCACTTGTTAAAACAACTCTCAGTCAGTTATCCTGGTACTAGCCACTGAGGGCCCCAGCCCCACACTGAGAGCCACTCACTTGATGTTGTTAGGTTTTCTACCATTAACCCACACATCAAAAATACATCATACATGTATAAAAACACATCATAAACACATTTGAGAACTGTATCATAGAATAAAAAATAATAGGATAGTTTGGGGATGTTCAAGAAAATTAGGAATGTTTAGGGAGGCCTAGAGTGGTCCTGATCCTCCTAGACAATCCTAAACCCTAATCATGTTTCCTACACACATTCTACCCTATTTAACCCTCTAAATACACCATGTAACCTACATCAAGTGAGAAATGAACATATATAGTTTATACAAAAATTCCATATAGTTTATACAAAAATTCCATATTGTTTATACAAAATCCCATATGCCTGAAATTTAACAAAGTCTGATTTTTTGGAAAACTCAAAAATTAGAATTTGCATCTTAACTCTTATGAAGCTGAAACCTATCTCAATCATCCTAAAATGTATCAAATTTATTTATATAGATATAACTTAGAGTATAAGAAATTAAAGTATCAAACTTATACTTAAATGTTACATTTGTATAAATCCTGCATAAACCCTAACCTGGGATCAAACTAGACATTTGTTTTGCAGTACTGCACATTCATTTTATTTGTATAAATCCTACCTAAACCCTAACCTGGGATCAAACTACACATTTATTTTGTATTCCTATACATTCATTTCCTGTACCTACACATTTGTAAGGTAACTGCGCATTTGTTTAAGGTAACCACGCATTTGAGTCAGGTCACTGTACATTTGTGTAAAGTAACCGTGCATTTGTGCAAGGTAACTGCGTATTTAGTTTTGAGGTAACTGCACATTTGAGTTAGGTTACTACACAATTGTTTAATAGAGCTATGCATCTAGTTAAGGTGTATGTATAATTATTTTATGTAACTCCGTATATGTTAAAGTTAACTGCGCATTTCTACAGAATGGCAAAAAAATGACTAACAAATCCAACTAGACTATAGTGAAGGAAATAATTCTTCACTATCCAAAATAATATTAATTATTTATTATTAATAATTTCTTCTACACATAGCTTGCATAAATGTATATGTAATCATAGGCATATGTGTGCACCCATATGCTTATGTGTACATACACCATAGGTAAGACACATTATTACTAATATTATAATTATTTATTTTAATGTCAATATTATCATTTAAATCAGATACATAATTATTTAAATCAATTACAAAATTACATTCCATATAATTTACTCATGATATAAGTACATATATATGTATCTATATATATGGATATATTTACTAGCATAACATAAAAGATACCTTACATACATAACCCTGATCACAACATAAACCTTTCAGAGAAGTAAGCAACAAATCCACATAATCCATCAAACAAAGATGCATCATCCACACAGAAGACTAACTCAGGGCTCCTTGCCTAAGGATAAAAGGATCAGAGGTAGAGTTCCTTCCTGTGGAACCTGGTGATATCTCCATAAAAACAACAACGATCAAGGATTTTGAGGGATCGCTCAGACTTGTGAAGCTAGGTGGAGACAATACTCAGTACGTGCAATCCTGCATCACCAAGAAGAGATACATATACACATATGGATATACATAAAATTATATATATATATATATATATATATATATATATATATATATATATATATATATATATATATATATATATATATATATATATATATATATATATATATATATATATATATATATATATATATATATATATATACAAGTAGATGACCAGGATCGATACATCATGTGGACCTCAACTAAGTAAGTAACTACGATTTCATCTTGAGTCATGAAAACACATCAGACACAGATCCATGAGACATAAAACATCATGATAATGGTTAGATTGAAATCCTTGGGTTAGCTAGACATAAAACATATGAAGATAGATGGTTTTCTAATTTCATAAACATATAATTGATAACCATAAATGAGCATATTAATCATCTGATAAACATATCATCATCCACAAAACATAAATGTAAATATATAGTTCTAACCATCATAATAGAATGTCCAAATTAGAGAGTTCAAGTATCACTATAAGAGAGGGTATTACATCCTCCCCCCCTAGAGTTAGGCTTACTCTCGGAAGCCTACAAATAGATATGGATAAGCACCTCTAAGTCTAGTAGCATCTTCCCTTGTGGTGGAAGAATCATCATTGGGGTCCCATTGGACCCTTTCTTGCTCTATGGTGCAACCCCTGAGGGTCAGTGTCCACTGCTACAAAATGTGTACTGGCTCTAAAGCCAGCTGCCCATCTGCTACTTGTAATGCATTCCAATCCAAGACGTGAGTCACATCAAGAATATACTTGCTAAGAACTGAAACATGAAATACATCATGAATACGAGCAAGGCTGGGTGGAAAGGCAAGCCAATAAGCTATTGGTCCTATCCTCTCCATGACCTCAAAAGGGCCAACAAATCAAGGTGCCAACTTGGAACCTTTTCCGTAATGGATTGCACTCTTTCATGGATGCATCCTCAAAAAGACTCTATCACCAAGAGAGAAGTGTAAATCAGTCCTATGAGCATCAACATACTTCTTCTGTCTATCTTGAGCTGTCAAAATATGCTCTCTCATACGCTTGACCTGCTGCTCCATATCTTGTAACATCTCAGGGCCTAGAAGTACCCTATCCTCCAATTGGTCCCAACTTAAGGGAGTGTGGCATGGACAGCCATACAAACCCTGAAAAGGAGACATACCTATGGAACTGTGATAACCATTATTATAAGAAAACTCCACCAAATATAGATACTCTTCCCAATGGGTCTGTCTATCCATAACATACATTCTGAGCATGTCCTCAAGAACCTGATTGACTCGCGTTGTCTACCCATCTGTCTTGGGGTGATAGGCTGAATTGAAGTTGAGCTGAGTCCCTAAAGTGTGCTAGAGTGAAGTCCAAAGAGCCAATGTGAATACTGGATCATGATTAGATATGATTTTCCTAGGAATACCGTGTAGTCTTACAATGTCCTTCATGAATACTCTGGCTATAGAAGCTACTGAGTAGGAGGACTGCATGGGAGAAAAATGGGCTACCTTGGTGAGTCTATCAACTATTACCATGATAGCATCATGTCTCCTGGGAGTAACGAGAAGTCCCATAATAAAATCCATGGAAATAATGTCCCATTTCCATTTTGGCACTAGGTGAGGTTGTAATAGACCAGTAGGGTGTTGATGTTTTTCTTTCCTTCTCTAACATTCCAAACATCTAGCCATGTAGTCTCCAATATCCCTCTTCATTCTTGACCAATAGTACAATTGACGTAGGTTAGCATACATTTTCTTCACCCTTGGCTGTGCCGAATAGGGAGCCTTGTGGCTTTTTGAAAGGATAAGCGAACGGATATCTCCTACCATGGGCACATAAATTCTATTTTGTTGTTGCAACAACCCAAGGGTATCTAAGGAATATCCTGAGAAGCAACCTTCCAAGGGTCTTCCTGACTCTATTTCTGCCTTAACTTCCTAAAACCAAGAGTTAGAAGTGAGAGCCTCCTTGATTCTTTTCTCCAAATCTGTGCTAAGGGATAGTGCTGATAAAACATGTCTACACCTTCTCAAAGCATCTGCCACCACATTTGTTTTCCCTTGGATGTACTTAACATCAAACTCATATTCACATAAGAATTCCATCCACCTACATTTTCTAGCATTGAGGTTAGGTTGAGAGAAGATGTACTGAAGGCTTCGATGATATGTTTGGAGTTCAAATTTATGACCCAATAGAAAGTGACTCCACTTTACTAAGGCATGAACTACTGCTGCATGTTCTAGATCATGGGTGGGGTAGTTGAGCTCATGATCTTTAAGTTTCCTAGACTCATAAGAAACAAATTTTCCCTCTTCCATAAGAACCACCCCAATCCCTTCTAGTGAGGCATCTATGCATAATACAAAGTTTCCTGATGGTTTGAGAACCACCAAGATTGGAGCACTGGTTAATATTTCCTTCAAACATTGGAAAGAGGCCTCATATTTTTCTGACCAAACCAAATTCTTACCTTTCCTTTGCAATGAAGTAATGGGATGAGCTATTCGAGAGAACTCTCTGACAAACCATCTGTAATACCCAGCTAGTCCCATAAAACTATGAACTTTAGGGATGTTAGTCAGAGTTGGCCACTCCACTATGGCTTGAATTTTGGCTGGATCAATAGCGATGCCATTTCCTGAAATGATGTGTCCGAGATACTTAACCTTTGTCTGAAAGAATTCACACTTTTCTGCATTGGCATAAAGTTGATTTTGTCTAAGGCACTACAATACTTGGTGAAGATGCACCTCATGTTCTTCAAGAGTTTTGGAGAACACTAAGATATCATCTAAGAATACTATCACAAATCTAAACAAGTAGGTTCTAAAAACCCCATTCATTAAGCTCTTGAATACAGAAGGGGTGTTCGTTAACCCAAATGGCACCACCATGAACTCATAGTGACCATACCTGGTATGGAAAGCTATTCGATGAATATTGGCTTCCTGAATTCTAAGTTGATGGTATCCTGACTTGAGATCAGTTTTTGAAAATATTTTTCCCTTTCATTTGATCCAATAGATCACCAATGTGAGGTAAAGGATACCGATTCTTGTTCATGACTTTTTTGAGTTGATGATAGTCGATGCACAATCGAAGAGAGCCATCTTTCTTCTTCATAAATATTATTGGTGTACCCCATGGTGACACACTAGGTCTGATAAATCATTTTTCCAAGAGTCCTTCTAGTTGAAGCTTAAGTTCCCCAAGTTCTTGTGTGGTCATATGGTATAGAGCTTTGGAGATTGGTTCCACTCTTGGAACCAACTCAATTTGGAAGTCAATGTCCCTCTTGGGAGACATTCCTAGAATTTCCTTGGGAAAAACATCTAAGTACTCCTACAATAGGGGATGATCTAATGATACATCCCTACTTTCCCCTTGCTCCAAGTCCTGTACTGAGACTGAAAATAATTGGCATCCTTTGCACATGCACTTCTTGAGCTGCATCATAGAAATCATACGGAGAGAGATGGGTAGTTGAACCCCAAAAATCTTCTTAGGTTCTCCTAAGTCATCTAAACACTGAATGCTTTTTTTTCTACAATCCAAAGTGGCTTTGTGAGCATCCAACCAATCCATACCCAAAACTACTCCATACGAGCCTAGAGGAATTACTCAGAGCTCTACTAAGGTGGAAAAAGGTCAAAGTTTTAACTTGCAACTCTAGACACAAGAGTCAGAGGTTATTCTTTCCCCGGAGGCTGGCTCAACCTGCCACCTATCTTCATGCCTTACTGCCTTCACCCCACATCACTCTACTAAAGAAGGTGAAATAAAAGAATTTGTTTCTCTTGAATCAAATAGTATGGTGGTAGAGATACCCCTTAACAAACCTAGGGTTTTGATGACTACTCCCCTGATGATTGGCTTGTCTATGGTGTAAGGTGGCAAATACTTGGTGAGTTCTACCTATATTACCTACTATTGGTTCTGAAGAGGCCTGTCTATACCTAGCTACTGGGGTAGATTTCTAAGGGCAATTAACTGCAATGTGCCCATATTGACCACAAGAGTAATATTTGGTGTTCTTGAAAAAATTCCTTCCTGCAGAAGGTGCGTTGGACTGCTGATAGCTACCCTGACTAGAATTCTAAGGCATACTCTAAGTTGGCCAAGGGTTCAGGTATCACTTTGCACGCTGCCAGTTGTGAGAATTATTGGATTGAGAAACCCCATTTTTATTATTGTTGCCATTTGTGTGCTAAAATGTTGTCACACTTCTATGAATCCTTACATGCAAGAAAACTCAAGAATGAGCCCTCACAAATCAATCCATAGCTTCCTAGGCATGGAGTGCAAGGGTTTTTAAGAATGCTCTCAGCTAGAGCTATTAAGCCTATAACCTTGCTAGTAAACCATGCAATGGGAGATTCAATGAAGACAAGGGCAAGAATGCCAATATCCTCAAGAATCAAGAATGAAATGCAATGCAAGCTAGATTAAGAATGGAAATGCAAGCTAAACTATGGAAATGAAAGATACAAGTATTACAAAGCCTCCTAGTTAAACTAGATGAATTAATCTAAAGCATAAAGGAAATCTAAGCTAAGAATGCCATGAAAATGAAGCTACTATGCAAGAAATGAAATCTAACTATGAAGCAAGAAAGCCATGATGATGCAAGAATGAAGACAAGAAGATAGAGTGTTGATGAAGATCCAAGATGAATGCCAACAATGCTTCAAATCTTCAAACCCTAGATGCAAGAATATCTCCAAAAGCTCCAAGATGACCTAGAAAACCTGTAGCATAACAATAGCATAAAAATTTGTGTGTGCAAATGAGGAAGAGAGCTCTTCTTTTATATGAGGTGAAAAATCAATGGACCATGAAGATTAAGAGGCAAAAGATTTAATCAACGGTGGAGAAAAAAAGAAGCTTGATCCTTGTGCACAAATATCCTCCAATAGGAAAATTAGAAGCATTTACTTTATGTTGAGCATTTACTTTATGTCCATGTGAGACAAAAAGTGCTTTTCTTTTATTTTTCTTTATAAATAAGAATTAAATACTTTATTTGTGCAACTTAGGATAAGAGGAAAAGTGGGGCTTTTTATT
Source organism: Chamaecyparis obtusa (assembly GCA_027943335.1). Taxonomy (NCBI): domain Eukaryota; kingdom Viridiplantae; phylum Streptophyta; class Pinopsida; order Cupressales; family Cupressaceae; genus Chamaecyparis; species Chamaecyparis obtusa. The sequence goes on along the minus strand of BSBK01005609.1, from coordinate 415,605 downwards.
TAATAAAAGGGGAGGAAATATTCCTTTTAATAAATAAAGACTTAGGGTAAGATGGTTAGCCCATAGAAAATAATCAAATAAATGATAGGACTAGGATTTGATCAAGAACAAGCAATTGATGATTTAGCAAAAGGGACTAATAGTCTAGATGACCATTTTTAGGTGTATACATTTTCCACTCTTTGACTAATGTGTGATCGATTTGGGAACACATTACGTCAAAGAATAGATCAGCCAAGAAGGCAAGAGATAGCCAACAAGGCAAGCAGATAGCCAAGAAGGCAAGCAAATAGTGATCTGACTCCAAAGAATGAAGTGCAGAGAGATAGCAAATCCTGCATGGTCAGCCTGGTAGCGATAGTACTGAACACTTAGGAAAGAGATAGCCAATAAGATATGATGTGTCTACCCCCTCGGGATCGAAAGTAAAATCAGGTAGAGGGATTGCAGAAGCAAGAGCAACATGATCAAATCACTAGAAATCATAATCAAAGAAAGAGGATAGAATAACCATCAAGCAGTGAGGGTATGCCCCACACATGAGACACGGGGCACAAACCTATTGGTCCCTCAACCCGTAAACACCACGGAGGGGGATTTGAACTTGGGATTTGAAAGTGAATGAAAGACTGGAAGTTGAGAGAGATGGGGATGAAGAGGTGAAGAATGCCCCGATGAAGATCGAAGGATCAGGCCTCAAAAGGTTAACCAACTACATGGAAGAAGGAAAAAGATGAGTTGGGTGATCAAGGTGAACTCAGATTTTGGTTTGGATCCCAAAATGAAAGGAAAATGATGTGACATGAAAGACAAGAAGTGAAAGACATGATTGGGAAGAAGCAAAAGGTGAGCGTAGTTGATTAACAAGTCCATGAAAGATAAAGGAGAGCTCTCTCCATATGCAAGATGCAAAACTAACTAACATGAACTTAAGAATGCAAGCTACATGAAAAGTGGTTTACTTGCAAGGTCACAAAGCCAATAGACATCTAATATTCATCATTGAGCATTATTGGTAGCATCGCAAGATCATACAATACACATTAGCATAACTATGTGGATCTGAATATGATCTATATCAGATAGAAATGTGGGAATCCCACCTAAGCATCAAAGACATGCAGGTCAAGATGACTAGTGTAGTGAGATTACCTAAGTTTGATATAGCAAGATTATGCTCGCATCAAGACACAAGAAAGTCAAGATGACTATAAGTATGCACTTGCAAAATAGTCAAGGATAATACCTTGTAGGTCCATAGTGTCAAGTAAGACCAGCATAAATGCTCATGACAATGAGGACCAACAAAATATACCCACAAGAAAATAAAGAAATAAAACATGTTCTCATATCCTCAGTCTTCTAGCTATGCATCATCAAAAACTTCTCAGGGAGAGACCACTTAGCAAAGAAATCATCATAGACAGCACACAAAGAAATAAAGTCAAACAAATCTCAGCGAGTCAAGTGCGTGTGTGTAGGGTCATAGAGTCAAACTATGAGTATCACATCTGCCAGTGAGAAATATTGCATCATCCAAGACGACGGGAAGGATATCTGATAAGTGTTAAGAAACACTTGACGCTAGGGTAGTGTTGAAAAACACAGTTGAGGTGGTGTTGAAAAACACCATTTACAAGGTGCCTAAGAAACCCAGATGCACAAAGAGACCCAAGATAAGCTGAAAACAATAGATGTCCCCTAGACTAAGACAAGAGTCAATTCTAGGCTAAGAGAGGCTAAGAGAGAAGTGGAGCGAAGGAGTGCCACGCAAGATTGATAGACATAGGTGTAGAGGGTCTCAAGCAGCGCTTGTTTCCAAGTTTTCACCACTTGATAGATTTATTGCAATTTTTTCAGGACTTTTTATTATTTTTTTGTATTTTTGCTACCAAGGAGCCTGTTTCCAGGTTTTCACCAAGGCACTTTTTCCATTTTTTTTTTTGATGTTTTGAATTTTTTGATTTTTTTGGTGAGACATCAAAGCGCATATTGCTAGGTTTTCACTAGGATGCTCATTTTTTTAGTACTTTTTATGATTTTTATGATTTTTTCAAGATCAATAAGATATGTACAAAGGATGCCCCAGACAGAAATGGGCATCAAGAATCTGCTTCCTCTGATGTAGAGAACTGATAGGCCCCAGGCCCAAATGCTGCAACTATGACGATAGGAGGTCTCAACTAGTTCAACCAATAATAACCAACCCTAAGCAATGTCTGAGCTAGCGAAGGATCATTAGAATGTGATCCACATATGCCATCGTGGATTTTAGTTAGCACTTTTTCTGACTCCTCTATTTCTAGACACTTAAGGAGAGTTCCATCTAGACCCTTCCTATACAAGTCACCAGAGACAAAGGCAAAGTGTAAGGGATGGTGAAAAGAATGGCATGGTGGATTTGCAAGAGGAATATGAGGTGGAAGATATGAAAAGATGGTAGGATTGTAAGATTTGTGAGTAGGATAGCGTAATTCATCCACCAGGAACTTGAAGCAAAATTTATGCTTTTTCATTTGTAAGATGGATGTTGAAGTAACCAAGGCATTACCAACTTTGTTCTTAGCTCTAGGAATGGGTTGAAGTGTAACAGATATGAGATCATGCTTGAAGTAGTGCATCATTTTTTTGTAGAGAATCAACTTGTCATCTTTTATTTGAGAAACTTTATTTTTGAGCATATTTTTATTTTTACTTTTCTTAGGTTCGGATACTACCACAATGTGGTTTTCACCATCTGACCATTGCTCTTTTCTTTTTACTTGATGACTGTGATGTTTGATTGCTGATTCAATCTTTTTTGTGGCTAGTTCACTGGTGGAAGAAGTAACAGGTGTTGATGCAAGATGAAATGAAGTGACCAGTTCAATAGCATTTATGCGAGGGGTGTCATCTCTAGTAACAAAAGAGGTTGAGCCTATAGGGTAAGCTCCAAAAGTAGCTAGATCTAGACTTGTCATAGAAGAACCAACGTGGTCCACTAAGGCAATACAAGGAACAAACTCATCAGACCCCACACAAGACCCATCAACCACGTCAGGATGGTTACTACAAGAATGAACCATATCAACATCCATATCATTAGTAGATATACATTTTTCTCCCCAAAGAAGTGAAGTAGAGGGAAGATCATCTCCCATGTGAGCCATAGTGTGTATTGGTGACTCATCTCTATCTGTGTCTAAATTACTGAGCATGGGAGTATTTCGGGCATCTTCTCTATAGATCCACTTGTGAACAGCTTGTTCTTCTCTTTCAACTTCAAGGATCACCATAGAAGAAGTGGAAGGTTTCCCATATGACCTAGGAGAAATAGGTATAGAAGTAAAAGAATCCAGTTTATATTCATCCATACCAAGGCTCATCATCTTAAATGATTTGTCAGTAGCAACTAGAGATGTACTAGGATCATCAGTAGGTTCATTGTGAGGAACGAATTTTTCAGTAGCAGTAAGAGCATTAATAGCAATAGTATGGTCTCCAGGAATCACAATTTCAGTGCCATTGTATGGAAATTTGACATACTGATGATAAGTGGAAGGAACAGCCTGCATGTCATGGATCCAAGGATGACCCAAAAGAATTTTATATGCGAGTGGGATGTCCAATACTTGGAAGCTAATATCTTTCATGACAGGGCCCACTCGGACAGGCAATGTGACAAGACCTTTGGAAGATCTTTCCACTTCATCATAAGCTTTTATAGTAATCTTCTTTTTAGAATCTACAAAAAATTCTGACAAACCCAATTGTTGTATGACATTGAAAGGAACAATATTTAACCCTGCACCATTATCTATTAGGACTCGGCGGACTCGGGTATTGTAGACTAGAACGTCAATGTGTAAAGCTAGATTATGCGGGTGAGCAATAGATATGTCATCTTCTGCAGAAAAGGAGAGAGATAGTGGAGATGAAATGTGGTTGACCATAGCCTAAAATTGATCTGGATCAATGTCATTAGGAACACATGTTTTACGTAAAGCCTTATCAAGAATCTCTCTATGCGAAGGGGATAACCGAAGCAACTCAAGGATTGACATCTGAGCCGGTGTCTTGTGCAAATGTTGGACAAGATCATAGCTAGGGGTGGCTGAAGGAGCCGCTTGTTTGGAAGGTAAAGCTTGTTTGGGATTTTGCATAGTTTTAAGGACAATCTTGGCTTGCCCCCTAGTAACAACATTTAGTGTCTCACTTCGGGAAGATGAACTACCACGTGTTTGCAAGACCAACTTTGGCTTACCATGATTGGCTTTATTATCATCTTGAGACCTCATCATAAGAACACTCTCAATAGGCTCTACCATGTTGATCACAGGTGTATCAGAAGGATATGTATAATTGATCTTAGCATCATGATTCTTCTTATGTGCTTGAGAGGTTTCCCCCTTATCATGCTTAGGTAGAGGATCTTTGAAAGTTGTGTGATCAGAATTTTTAGTTAAGCCATCAGTGGAGATTGTGCCATTATCAATAAGATCCTGAATATCATCCTTAAGCCTAAAATAATTGTCTGTTGGATGTCCCTTGTTTCTATGATAATGGTAGTAATGATCCTCTCTCCACCAATTAGGCTTATTTATCGGATCCCAGTTACCAAGTTTATCAGGAAGCGTAAGATATCCATTGTCAACCAAAGTCTTGAGGATTACATCGTAAGGTTCTGCCAACTTGGTGTAGACTCACTTTCAAAATGACTTCTTAGGCTTATCTGCATATTGAGGTTTAAGAGCTCTATGAGCGTTGGCAGCTTCTTGTTGTTTTGCTGCATAGATAGCATTGGAAAGATTGAAAGCAGGCTCTTTAACTTTAGGAGCGTCAACAACCCCATCATTAACAACATACTTGTTCTTATTCCAAGGTTTGTTCTTGTCTTTACCATTGCCTTTAGCATCTTTATTAATAACAATATCCCCTTTTCTTATAGCTACATCCTCAATCTGATATGCACTTTCAACCATGTCATGGAAGGAGGAGAACAGTTGCTTCCTTAGATCATAAAATAGCTCAGGCACAAGTGTGTTGACGAAAATGTCAATCTTTTCTCTTTTGGGTAGCTGATGAGGATATTGAGAATACAATGACCTCCAACATTGTAAGTAAGTTGCAAATGGCTCACCTTGATGTTGTCTTAGATTACCGAGATCTATCACAGTGATAGGTTGTTGGATGTTGTAAGAGTACTGCTGGGTAAATCGCTGAGCCAACTCATCAAAAGTCTTAAGAGGTGGTGTCAATTTCACAAACCATTCTAAAGCTTGTCCTCTTAAGCTTCAAGGGAATAAGCATAGAAGATATGTGTCTTCGTGAAGAAAGTCCATACTAAGAGCATAAAAATGATGCACATGGTCATGAGGGTCACCATTTCCATCATACTTGTCATATTTAGGAACCTCAATATCCTTAGGAAATGGGACCATGTATAGATCTTTATCAAAAGGAAGAGCACAAATTGATTCTACAAAAGATACCTTTGGAGGATCTCTTTCTAATGCCATTTGGGTAAGGTGTTGATTTGTCTGACGTAATTCTTCTTGAAGAACTTCCAACTCAATTGGTACTCTTTGATGGACAATTTGTCTAACATCATAGCTGAGAGGAAGCTTGTATCCTCTAGAAGTCATATATTGAAAGTACTGATCACCGTTACGCTCTAAAAGCTTATGCATCATTTGTTGAGAGACTACATCTTGTTCAAATCTCATAAGATCCTCACTAGAAATCTCATCATCAACCTCTGCCTCATGTTGAGAGGGAGGAGGTCTAGGAGGTGAAGAAGGCATACCAAAAGTGGGTCTTGGAGGAGATCTTGGTGGCGTGTTGTTGCCATTGTTGCCATTGAAAAGAGATTTATGCTCATGATTACTAGTCTTAGGTTGCTCATGAAATGTCCCTCTATAAGCCATGCGCCTAGCAGCATCCATCCTTTGTTGATTGTGTTCTTTTTCTAAGCATGCTTGGTTATCCTTATGCTCAAAGTGTTCTTGCAAGAGTTGAAATTTTTCTTGTTCCGTCAAAGTGAGTGAGACACTATCTGTGTTTTTGGGGGTCTTGAATGTGGAAAAGAGGAAACCTCCTTTGTACCACAGGGTAGCTTTAGAATCCTCAGATTGGTCAGAACTAGAACTGTTGTTGCTAATGGGCACTCATGAGCATCTAGTTGGAGAAGGTAACTGTGTATAATTGAACGGAGGATGACTCTCCTACTCAAATTGAGACCGAGTTGTAACCGGCATGAAAAGAGATGTTGGTTGACTAATAGAATGAGACAAAGTTTCTAAGATTTGAGATAAGAAAAGATAATAAAGATCACTTGTCAAAGTAGAACAATAGAGAGATGGCTTGTCAAAAGTGCTCAAGCACTTACAGCAATCAATTGACTAAAGCCGAGCAGCGAGCAAGAAGCTCAATAAGCAAGTAGCTAGAGAGGTAACTGTGATGTGACAAGTGATCAAGAGTATCATTCGTTAAGCTCAAATCCAATAGTTTTATCTTATTTGTTTGAGTCTAGAACAAGTCTAAGCATGTAGATAACAGACTAGCTTCAGGTAAGAATAGAAAAAGACACTCTACGACCAGTTAAAATGCAAGTTTAGCAGCTCCAGATTGCAACAGCAACAAGACAACAAAAAGGTTTTGGGTGACACTGTTGTAGAGTCATACGACTCTATGACCAATGAACATAAAAATCTTAGTTTTGAAGCATTTTAAAAGATCAAGTAAGTATATCAATAGATTTTTATCATGGATCAAGCACATAAGACAACAATCAAGGATTTCAAGCCAGCAATTGTCTTCAAACAATGAGCAAGAGGCAAAGCAACCTTGCACATGAACAAGAATAGTGACTTAGTATATCTACTCCTTAAAGATTCTACTTGTGTATGTTCTTGACAATGTTTTAGCAGGCACTTAGAACACAACAACACCTTATCAAGCTATCTATAAGGATATACATGGCTTTCTAAAAGGAGTCCTTGATATACGCAAAGTACGTGAGGCCCAAATTCGTAGATGAGAAGAATCCAAAATCACACAGTCGGGGGGAGACGGTAACCCAAATCTCCTCCTTCACTTCTCAAAGGTATAAAGTTCTTTGAGGCTTAGCCAAGAGTGATATCAAACTCAATTCCCAAGAGAGGTGTCTTTCGATTCACCACCCGCTATTTATACTCCGCCAGAACATAGGAGTTAAGGTTGTCCCTTGAGGTGGTGTGTCCCCAAGCAGACCTTCTAGAAATAAAAATTAAGTAATTCACTATCAAAAGTATTTAGAGCACTAAAGGTGAAACACTTAACTCTTCAAGTAAATGCAAAGTGAGTCCAAAAGTGGGACACTTAACCCTTCAAGTGAATGTGAAGCGAGTCCAAAAGTGGAACATTTAACCCTTCAAGAGAATGTGAAGCGAGTCCAAAAGTGGAACATTTAACTCTTCACACCAACTCAAAGTGAGTCCAAAAGTGGAACATTTAACTCCTCACATCAACTCAAAGTGAGCCCAAAAGTGGAACATTTAACTCCTCACATCAACTCAAAGTGAGTCCACACCTTAGAAAACAAGTGAGTTCCAAAAAGCACAAAAGGGTTGCCTAGTGGAGCAATTAACGCTTCTTTCCTGTAGACCCATCCCCTTAAATGTAGTGTCGATCTTGCAACTACGGGGCAGAAATGAGGGGCCGGTAGATTAGCGATTCTAATAACCCAAGATAGCAATCTAGATCAATCACAAGTAATCTAAAGTTGCTTATCAATACTACTCACAAATGACAAAGGGTTGAATCAATGGAATATTTAACTTTCCAAGCAAAGATAGAGTGAGTCCACAAAGTGGTGCATTTAACTCCCTATGTAAACAAAGAATGAATCCATGCCCTCAATCACTCAATGAGATATTTGATATTGAAACCAATAATTACTTAAGGTTTAAACACAAACATTCACTTACACAAACTTGTATGAAAACAAATCTATGTTCATTCATTTCCCATTAAGAGCATCAATTGAAATGTGTTCTATGAAAGCATGTAAACACTCAAGCCAAACATATGAGAGATTCAATTTTAATTCTAAGATCCAAATGTTGTAGAGTTGTAACAAAATACCTCAAGTCCAACGCAACGCGCTTAGTAGATTTCACCCTTTTTTTGTTTATTTTAAGCATTTTTCATGAAAGCAAGTCATGCAACTTCAAATGAACAAGACAAGAAAACAAGCAAACAAGATATGCAATGTATATCCAACTTATGAAAACCCTAAGGTTAGATCTGAAAATCAATTGTTAGGAGCAATGATAACCAGAAAATAATCCAAATGATAACTCATATCATGCATTGAACAATGAAAAATAAGTGCATACCCATCACAAAATTTTATTTTTTTTGCATTTGACCTAGTCAACAATATCTGATTTTCACTACATGAATTTGGATCCTAAACTCAAAATGCAGAAAAAAGACCTCTATCAAAAAATAGAGAGCTTTCCAAAAATGTAAAATGTTTAGAAAAATCTCTTCATTTGTGCCCTAGAGACCCATTTTACCAAAATAGACTAGTTTTAATAAATTGACCAAATGAGCTATGATATGATTTCTAAATTAAAAACAAAGTGAATGGACCCCTTATAATATTCTAAGACCTTTCCAGAAATATAAAAATTTCTGAAAAATATGCTGATTTGTGCCAAAAATCAATTTTTTATGAAAAATCAAGAGAAAATCATAAAAAATACAAATCACCTCCAAAAATTCTAAAATTTGTTTTAGAGCTTCTCTAATATGTCTCCAACCTGAAAAACAATTTTTGGACCAAAATACCAAGCCGTTTGGGAGATATGATCAAATCTTTCAAATCTAGGGTTTTTTTGTCTCCAAACAAATCTGCACAAGGGTTAGCTCCAAAAATAATCAAAACCAGCATGTAAAAAGTGGGTTGCCCCACGGTGGGTGCCAAAAAATGTGTGCTAAAATATTATCACACTTCTATGAATCCTTACATGCAAGAAAACTCAAGAATGAGCCCTCACAAATCGATCCATAGCTCCCTAGGCATGGAGTGCAAGGGTTTTTAAGAATGCTCTCAGCTAGAGCTATTAAGCCTATAACCTTGCTAGTAAACCATGCAATGGGAGATTCAATGAAGACAAGGGAAAGAATGCCAATATCCTTAAGAATCAAGAATGAAATGCAATGCAAGCTAGATTAAGAATGGAAATGCAAGCTAAACTATGGAAATGAAAGATGCAAGTATTACAAAGCCTCCTAGTTAAACTAGATGAATTAATCTAAAGCATAAAGGAAATCTAAGCTAATAATGCCATGAAAATGAAGCTACTATGCAAGAAATGAAATATAACTATGAAGCAAGAAAGCCATGATGATGCAAGAATGAAGACAAGAAGATAGAGTGTTGATGAAGATGCAAGATGAATACCAACAATGCTTCAAATCTTCAAACCCTAGATGCAAGAATATCTCCAAAAGCTCCAAGATGACCTAGAAAACCTGTAGCATAACAATAACATAAAAATTTGTGTGTGCAAATGAGGAAGAGAGCTCTTCTTTTATAGGAGGTGAAAAATCAATGGACCATGGAGATTAAGAGGCAAAAGATTTAATCAACGGTGGAGAAAAAAAGAAGCTTGATCCTTGTGCACAAATATCCTCCAATAGGAAAATTAGAAGCATTTACTTTATGTTGAGCATTTACTTTATGTCCATGTGAGACAAAAAGTGCTTTTCTTTTATTTTTCTTTATAAATAAGAATTAAATACTTTATTTGTGCAACTTAGGATAAGAGGAAAAGTGGGGCTTTTTATTTAATAAAAGGGGAGGAAATATTCCTTTTAATAAATAAAGACTTAGGATAAGATGGTTAGCCCATAGAAAATAATCAAATAAATGATAGGACTAGGATTTGATCAAGAACAAGCAATTGATGATTTAGCAAAAGGGACTAATAGTCTAGATGACCATTTTTAGGTGTATACACCATTGTAATTGCTGTTGTTGTTGCTATGAAATTTTCTTTTCTAGTGGTTTTGACTTCCTTTGGGGGGATAGTTTTTAGGTCCAAGTGCTCCTTGAGATAGATTCCCTTTGAAACCTAACCCAGCCTGAAAGGAATTACCCCCTTGGCCACCTATTCGACCTTCTAATCCCAAGGCTATATTTTTTCCTCAAGGCAAGCTTTGATGACTGCATCATTAACTATTTGAGGTTCAAACATTGATAAGCTACCAACCAAGCAACCATTGAGTCATCTAAGGAAGTGTTGAGTCAGCATGGGTTCATCAACCTTATATCTTGAATATGGCTTGAGTTCAAAGAACTTCCACTCATAGTCATCATCTGACATAGTTAGCTACCTTAAGTTGTGAAACTCTTTGGCTCTTTCTTGTCTCCAGTGGTCAGAAAGAAATCTGGCTTGAAAGAGTTCTAGGAATAGTTCGCATGAAAGAGTGGTAATATCTATGTGAAGTTTCTCTTTCTATATTTCCCACCAATTTGATGCAAAATCTCTAAGGTGAATGACAAAAAACTGAGCCTTGGTATTGCTACTATAAGGATGCATGGAAAATAGCCTTTCTAGGTCTAGCAACCAAGTTTTTGCGGTAGATCCACCTTGGGTTCCCTTGAAGGGGTTAGTCTTAGTCCTAAGGAGGTCTCTCATGTGAGAAACATGTAGAGAATCTTTTTCCACTGCCTGATCTCTCCTCCTAGGACTCCTTTCCCTTTCCTCATGGTGAGTGTTAGTCTCCCCATGGTGGCCTCTATCCTACCCTGCCTCTAACCTCTGTAGAATCTGTTGTACCAATTCTATTAGTTGAGCCCCCTGAAAACCTCCTGAGTGGTTATCAAATTGGTCCCCCCTATCTTCTCTCTCAAAATTTTCTTCTTCTTGAGAAATTTCTTGATGAGATCTAGGAGGAGTGTTTCGGGCACCTCCCTTTCTACCACGGGTCATCGAAGGCATCCTGGACAAGTAAGGAGAAGGATAAGTTTAAGGGTCCTAGTCCAATTATAGTGTTTAATTATTTCCTTAAATGAATAACAAGTTTTAAGAAGCATGGGCCAAATTCCACCAGCCCCAGTGTAGCAACTTAGTGCTATGATACCAAAGATGTCATGCCCCGCAAGGGAACTAGGGAAGAGAACAAAGATTCTCTTTGTAAAAGAAAACCAAAGTAAAGTTTTATGAAAAATTTTGAATTTTTTTTAAAAAAAAGAATTAAATAAACAAAACATAGATTAACTTAGATTCCTCCAAGGTTCCCTTTTCATTTAATGTACAAATCATTAAGTCCAAATAGTGTACTAACAACTTGATTTATTTCTTAAGCAAACTACACCCCAACATTTGTAGATTCTTTATAAAGAAATATAAAGTACTTTCAATTCAATTTTCCATTTAAATCCATCTATATTCCTAAGTGTCCTTTATGAATGATATAACATTTAAAGATTAATATCATATAATAGAGTCATCTAAACACTTGATACATTGCAAATATTACATTTTTTTTCCAATAGATTTTCACTTAATCAATAATGAGAACATACTACTTTACTTGAAATGTTACAAAATCCTTTTCTTTTCCAACATACACCTTATACACAAAGTTCACGCTTTCCCTTCTTCCTTTTTCCTAAGTCTACCCATTCCAAATACAACATTTTGAAATACATTAATGATTACATTACATTCATCTCCTCTTGGGAGGTAACAATAATTTTACATCATGGAAGATAAATACAAGTCTTTATTCTTCAAAACTGGAACAATATGCAAGCATGAATCCTTAAGCACTGCATCCACAAAAAGTACCTCGATAAAAATATTTACCACCCAACCACATGGATACCAAAAGGCCCACTCCCCTATGCTAGGAGATAAACACCAAGGTCAACAAAGAAGGAATATCTAGGCCATACCTAGGGTTGGGTAACCTTTCCCAAATAGAAAATGAAAAGAAGATCAAAGTATAAATATTTTCCCAATGGTTCTAAGGCTTGGTAGAAACTCTAAGAAACAATCTAAGTGAGATTCATTGCATAGCCCTCACCCCTTGTGTTGTCCTGGTACTAGCCACTCTGGGCCCTGGCCCCCAAGTAGGCACATGCAGAACCGAATGCCTTTCCTACAGACAAGCACCTTTCGATCGTACCTATGCATAGGCACTTTCTCCCACTCCCATCCATAGCCTTTACTAGCACTAATGGCATGGGTGAGGCATGTATTAATATTTTTAGTGTTTGAACCCATTACCATAAGTTTTAATTACATTATCACTTGTTAAAACAACTCTCAGTCGGTTATCCTGGTACTAGCCACTTAGGGCCCCGGCCCCACACTGAGAGCCACTCACTTGATGTTGTTAGGTTTTCTACCCTTAACCCACACATCAAAAATACATCATAAATGTATAAAAACACATCATAAACACATTTGAGAACTGCATCATAGAATAGAAAATAATAGGATAGTTTGGGGATGTTTAGTAAAATTAGGAACATTTAGGGAGGCCTAGAGTGGTCCTGATCCTCCTAGACAATCCTAAACCCTAATCATGTTTCCTACACACATTCTACCCTATTTAAGCCTCTAAATACACCATGTAACCTAGATCAAGCGAGTAATGAACATATATAGTTTATATAAAAATTCCATATAGTTTATACAAAAATTCCATATAGTTTATACAAAATCCTATATGCCTAAAATTTAACAAAGTCTGAATTTTTGGAAAACTCAAAAATTAGAAGTTGCACCTTAACTCCTATGAAGCTGAAACCTATCTCAATCATCCTAAAAGGTATCTAATTTCTTTATACAAATATAACTTAAAATATAAGAAATTAAAGTATCAAACTTATACTTAAATGTTACATTTGTATAAATCCTGCCTAAACCCTAACCTGGGATCAAACTGCACATTTCTTTTGCAGTCCTGCGCATTGGGAGCTATGGATGCCTAATTTGGGCAAGACCCATTTGAGATCTCCTAGTTTCCATGCTAAAATGACCATTCAATTCTATTTACCATCAACCTAAACCTACTCAAGATCTAGGAACATAAAACATGCCTCTAAGCCAGAATACAACTGATGAAGGAAATAGAAGTTTTTTTTAAGGTCTGAAAATACCTTTAGAACTATTGAACATTAAAGGACATACATACAAAGTCCTAAGGAGTCTCTAGACTCTTCCAACACACCCAAATGCATTTACACCAAAACATAAAAGAAGTAGAATAATCGGTGCAACATAATACATTAAAACACCAATGTAATTATCCTAATCAACCAAGTAGACAAACTAACGTATACTTCTAACATTTAGCACATCATATAAACAAAGAGTAACAAGCAGAACAATATTCAAACACACAACAATCAATACACATAAAAGAAAGTTCATCTCTAGGATAGATTCCTACCTGGAGTCCTACAAAGAATAATCATTGATGGAGGATGATTCAGCTTTCTCAATCTCCTCCCAGCACTCTTCCAAATTTCCTTCTTGTTGCAAGTAGTCTCAAATAAATTATCCTCTCAAGCAATGGATTTTCTTCTCAGAAACACCATAAATCTCCTACAATTCCATATCCTCTCAACAATAATGAAACCTATTTTGAGATCAATTTCCCAACCAACCTCTTCTAAGTAAACTATCTTATCAATACAATAATCAAAATTATCTCAGAGACTATTCTTCCTCCCAACTCCCTACACACAAGAAGATCTCTCCTATAAATAGATTGGAGGGAGTAGTTGCATGGGAAATATAGCCGATGCAACTATCCCAACCATCTATTAGTTATTAGTTTAAGATCATAAAGTTTACAAAACTATTCCTATGAAGGGATCAACAAATATTAGTTAATAATATTTTAAATCTATGTCTCCTTAATTTAAGGATGAAAGTAATAGATAATTTCCTTTTAAGGAATATATTTACCTATCCTAAATTATTTATTTACTAGACTATAGTGAAGGAAATAATTATTCACTATCCAAAATAATATTAATTATTTATTATTAATAATTTCTTCCACACATAGATTGCATAAATGTATATGTAATCATAGGCATATGTGTGCACCCATATGCTTATGTGTACATATACCATAGGTAAGACACATTATTACTAATATTATAATTATTTATTTTAATGTCAATATTATCTTTTAAATCAGATACATTATTATTTAAATCAATTACAAAATCACATTCCATATAATTTACTCATGATATAAGTACATATATATATGGATATATTTACTAGCATAACATAAAAGATACCTTACATACATAACCCTGATCACAACATAAACCTTTCAGAGAAGTAAGCAACAAATCCACATAATCAACCAAACAAAGATGCATCATCCACATAGAAGACTGACTCAGGGCTCCCTGCCTAAGGATAAAAGGATCAAAGGTAGAGTTGCTTCCTATGGAGCCTGGTGATATCTCCATAACAACAACAAAGATCGAGGATTTTGAGGGATTGCTTAGACCTGTGAAGCCAAGTGGAGACGATACTCAGTACCTACAATCTTGCATCACCAAGAAGAGATACATATACACATATGGATATACATAAAATTATATATATATATATATATATATATATATATATATATATATATATATATATATATATATATATATATATATATATATATATATATATATATATATATATATATATATATATATACATACAAGAAGATGACAAGGATCGATACATTGTGTGGACCTCAACTAAGTGAGTAACTATGACTCCGTCCTGAGTCATCAAAACACATAAGACACATATCCTTGAGAAATAAAACATCATGATAATGGTTAGATTGAAATCCTTGGGTTAGCTCCATAAAACATATGAAGATAGTGTTGGAAATATAGATGAAGTAATTGAGAGGGGGGGTGAATCAGTTAACCATAAATTTTCTTTCCACAGATCCCTTAGATGTTTTATTAAATTATTTGCTGCTGTTGTTCAGCAAACATATACAGAGAAATGTTGAAACTCGGTTATTGCAGTGAGTATTAATTATAACTATTCTTAAGCATTCATTAGTGATTAACATACATGAATAAAGAAAATAACATGAACATAAGAGACACCAAATTTAACATGGAAACCCAATATGGGAAAAACCACCAATGTAACTAGTTACTATTTTTCACTCTTCTGAAGTGATGCCCTGTTAGGAGCCAACACGGTAAAAGATTACAAAACACACTGTTAGGTGTGACCTTGTTAGAGGATTTAATCACCCTGTTAGGAGTGGCCTTGTAAGAGGACTTGAAACAATTCAATAGAACTGTCACCTTGTTACAGGATTTATAAAATGGCTATTAAACCAACTCGGTTAGGAGATTTTGAAATCATTGCTACAATGGTAAGAAAGTAACAATGAAATGACCTGAATAATGATGCAACTGAATTTCTAATTACAGATCTTTGTTCTACTTCACTAGATCCTTCCTGATCAAAATATATCTCTCCTACTCCTCAAGGATATCTAATCATCCTTCAAAATTCGCTCACACTTTCCTTCTTTTTTTTTACTTTCACACTTTTAATTCACAACTTGACCTTCTATATATACCATTCGGATTGACCATTCAGATTGTCAAGTCGGCACTAATAACATTACTAGTCATTACAACAGTCGGTTGGAAAAATCAAACTTTATTTCTCAAATTAAAAAAATCCTTTACTGGGCCGACCTTGCTCGGTAAACATTAATCTGAAAAGATTTCCTTTGGTGACCAAGAGAACTTGGTAAGCACTGGGAATTCTGCAACATCCTTTGGAGACCGAGTGAACTCGGTAAACACTAACTTTCCTTTGTTAACCGAAGAAGCTTGGTTAACACTATTTTCTACCATACTTTTCTTTGACACCTGAGATATCACGGTAGACACTAAAAATTGCCTACTGACCGACTGAGCTCGGTAAATACTGTGAACTGCTTTGCTGACCAACTGAGCTTGGTAAATACTATGAATTGCTTTGCTGACTGACTGAGCTTGATAAATACTATGACATTAGTGTGACATCAAAGACAACACACAATTAATCCAACAATCTCCCTCTTTGGCATTGATGCCTATGCAATATGTCATAGCACAATAAAATTTCATAGAAAACATAGAGTAAGGAACATATCCTTAGCTTCATTATGATTCTCATCTATGAGAAGTCCCTCTATCAGCAAACTTCTCTTTCTGACTGAAAACTCTCCAAGAAAACTCTCCCTCTTAGAAATCTAAAGAAATTTCTTGAAATATGACAACAAACTCTCCCTCTTTGACAACACATGCCAAAGACAGCACATACCATGTGAATAGCAATGTACCTTAAGTACTAATTCATATGCAATGATTCCTTGACTAAGCTGCATCAACTGACTAATCTTTAATATGCTCTGGTTGATGCATCACTAAAACTTCATTTAGTGAGCCTCGGATAGGGGAATGACCCCTAACTTACCTCTTAGATAGAAGAATGCATCCTTAGTTAGTGGCTTGGTGAATATATCTACAATTTGTTCTTTTGTATCAATATATTCGAATCTAATTTCCTTGTCCTGCACCAATTCTCTGACAAAGTGATATTTTATAGCAATGTGTTTGGTTTTGGAATGCATTACTGAATTCTTTGAAATATTTATTGCACTTGTATTATCACAAAATATAACAACTAGTTCTTTGATCTCAACCTTCATGCCTTCCAATAACTATTTGAACCAAACAATATTAGAGCAGTTTATTGCTGCAGCAACATATTCTGATTCTGCTGTGGATTGGGATGTGCAATTTTGCTTTTTACTAGTCCAAGATACCAACCTCTTTCCAAGAAAGAATGCTCCACCACTTGTACTTTTTCTGTCATCAATGTTTCCTACCCAATCAGCATCAGTAAATACTTTTAAGTCCAGATTGCCTCCAAATTTATACCACAAGCCATAATCTTCAGTCCCTTTCAAGTATCTCAAGATTCTTTTGATTGCCATCATATGATTTTCTCTTGGTTTTGCTGAGAATCTTGCTACTATACCAACTACTAAGGCAATATCAGGCCTTGTATGAACTACATACTGTAATTTTCTAATCATTGATCTATATAAGGTCTGATCTACTTCTTTTGAATCATCATTTTTGGTAAGCTTCAATCCAGTACACATGGGGGTACCAACTAGTTTTGCATCTTCCATACCAAACTTCTTAAGTATTTCCTTGATGTATTTAGACTGAGTAATTTAGATATCGTTCTTGCTCTGCTAAATTTGAAGACCAACAAAAAACTTTATCTGACCAAACATAGACATTTCAAAGTCTTTGTTCATTTGCTCTGAAATTTTTTTGCACTGATCATCATTACTTGTAAACACAGTATCATCCACAAATATTTCTGCCAAAACAATTCTGTTATCTGGTCCTTCCTTGATGTACAAACTACTGTTATCATTAGCTCTTTTGAAACCAATCTGAATAAGATAGTTATGTAATCTTTCATACCATGCTCTAGGGGCTTGTTTCAGACCATACAATGCTTTGTGTAACTTGTAGACCATATCCTTTTTTTCTGGATCAACAAAACCTTTAGGTTGCTCAATGTAGACTTCTTCATTAAGAATACCATTGAGAAATGCAAATTTTACATCCATTTGATATACCTTAAATCCTTTATGTGCTGCATATGCAAGTAGAGTTCTTATACCTTCTAATCTTGCAATAGGAGCAAAAGTCTCTGCATAATCTATACCTTCTTCTTGAGAATACCCTTTACACACTAATCTAGCTTTGTTTCTAGATACTTGACCATCTTCATTCAGCTTGTTCCTGAATACCCATTTTGTTCCAATTACATTTTTGTCTTTAGGCCTAGGTACAAGAGTCCATGTCTTGGTTTTCTCTATTTGATCTATTTCTTCATTCATAGCCTCAATCCAACTTTCATTTTCCAATGCATTTTTAACATTTTTAGGTTCAAAGTCAGCAAGTAAACATGTACCTTTTAGTTTACTTCTTGTCATAGTACCATCTGATTTGTTTCCAATAATCTGATCTAGTGTATGATGCTTCCTGACATACTTGGCCAATACAGGTTCCTTGCTTCTTGAATTTCATCTTCAGGTTCAGTTTGCTCGGGCTCGGTAGATATTTGCTCAGTAGCTTCAGACTGAGACTTGGTTTCTTGTGACTCGGTTTGAATTTCTTCTTGTGACTTAGTTACTATACTGGGCTCGGTAGATGCAATTTCCTTATTGACAGATGTGTCTGGCAATGTATCAGGTTCAATGTAAACAAATCTTTTGTAATCCTCTGGTTCTTTTTTGCTTTCTTCTTCAGTCTTTTCTACAAATTCATCAACTTTCACATGTGCACTTTCTATGATTTTGTGAGTAGACAAATTCAGACATCTATATGCTTTACTTTTGCAAGAATATCCCAAAAATATTCCTTCATCACTTTTTACATCAAATTTTCTTTTTCTAGATTCTTTTAAGATATAACATTTACTACCAAATACTTTCAGGTAACTTACATTGGGTTTATAGCCATACCATAACTCATAAGGAGTTTTGAATGTGTCTTTCCTCAACTATACTCAGTTCAAGGTATGAACTGCAGTGCTAATATCTTCCTTCTAGTATTTCATAGCAATGTTCTTTTCAATCATTAGAGTCCTTGCACAATCCATGATAGATCTGTTCCTTCTTTCAGCTATTCCATTCTGCTCAGGAGTTCTTGGGGCTGATACCTGTCTTTTGATTCCTCTTTCAATGCAAAAATTATTGAATTCATGGGAGATGAATTCACCACCTCTGTCTGATCTCAAGCACTTCATTCTTTGTCCTGTTTCCTTTCCTACTCTTGCCAGATACCATTTGAATTTCTCAAATGCCTCTGATTGTTCTCTTAAATACATAACAGTCATCATTCTAGAGTAATCATCAACAAAGAGAATAAAGAATTTTTCTCTAGTATAACTTTCAATTCCAATAGGTCCACATAAATTAGTATGCACAATATCCAAAATATCTTCAGACTGATAGTTTTTACTTTTAAAACTAGTCTTTCCCATTTTACCAATCTGACAATTCTTGCATAGACCAACATCAGGTTTCTTCAAAGTAGGAATACCTCTTACTTTCTTGAATTCTCTTATTTTCACCATATTATCAAAATTTACATGACATAACCTTTTGTACCATAACCGACTTTCTTCAATTTGAGCAATAAAACATGAGCATTCACCAAGATCAAGATAAAATAGGTTACCTTTGGTTTGTTTGCCTGAACCAATCAGTTTTCTTTTGTCATCTAACAATCTTGCTTTGCCATTCATGAATTCAACATTGAATCCAATGTTGATTAGCTATGCTACACTTAGAAGATTATGCTTTAGTCCTTCAACCCAATATGCATTATCACATATAAGCTCTTTGGTTAATGAAATTCATCCTCTTCCTTTTATACAACAAGGTTCATTGTTTCCAAACCTTACATTACCACCATCATAGTCTTCAAGGTGTTCAAACTTTGTTCTATCACCAGTCATATGATGTGAGCATCCACTATCTATAATCCATGTATCATTTTTGCTTATATGGGAGATAAGTGCCATCTCATCTTCATCATCATCTAATTCATCTTTTATAGCAATGAAGACAATTTATTCTTGACTATCATCAGAATCCTTTGCCAAAAAACATGTTTTCTTACTTTTATCCTTGAATGACTTGAAATTCTTCTTGCCATAGTACTTGTGACCTTTCTTCTCATCCTTGCTTTGCTTGTTTGGGCACCTAGTTGCAATATGACCAATTTCTTCACATGAGAAACAAATTAAAGGAGTTTTACCTTTGTATTTACCTCTGCTTCTAGTATATTTCTTTGCAAGTAATGCTTCAATAACTTCAAGATCACTATCTGAACTTTCCTTTGATTCTTCTTCACTTTCTGATTGGATTTTCTTGCCCTTCTTAAGTGAAAGTTTGGCCTCAAATGCTGATTCAATATTTTTAGAAGTAGGAACATAGTTGTCATAGTTATCCAATTCAAAAGTTGTCAATCTTCCAATTAAGGCATCCAAAGTTATATTGTGATTTTGTTCACATCTTCTTTCTTGAATAGTAGATACTCTTATTGCATAGATAGGAAGCAATGTTCTAAGAACCTTACTTATAACAGTTTCATCATCATATTTTCGTCCAGAAGCTCTGATTGCACTAACACTCACCTTGATTCTTTCAACATATTTTGCAATGTTTTCATCTTCTTTCATCTTCATCTGATCAAGCTATCCTCTTAGGCTTTCTACTTTGGCTCTCTTCACATTGTCATCACCACCATAAATTTTCTTCAGCTTGTTCCACATTTCATAAGCAGCGGTGCAGTCTTTGATCTCATCAAATTCTTCATAGCTAAAAGCTGATGTAATATCTATCATCATGGTGTTATGGTTCTTTTTCTCTGCAATGTCTTCAACAGTTAATGTGCCAGTAGGAACTGTATATTCTTGATCAATATATTTGCATCCTGAGTCACCAATGGAAGCCAAATGAAGTCTCATGAGACCTTGCCATGCTGAAAAGTTATCTCTATTAAGCCTTGGAATTTCTCTCTTGTAAGACATCTTGATCTTTAGCTTAGGTCCTTGAAACCCTTCTTGCAAGCACCAAAAGCTTTGATACCAATTGTTGGAAATATAGATGAAGTAATTGAGAGGGGGGGTGAATCAGTTAACCATAAATTTTCTTTCCACAGATCCCTTAGATGTTTTATTAAATCATTTGCTGTTGTTGTTCGGAAAACATACAGAGAAATATTGAAACTCGGTTATTGCAGTGAGTATTAATTATAAATGTTCTTAAGCATTCATCAGTGATTAACATACATGAATAAAGAAAATAACTTGAACACAAGAGACACTAGATTTAACATGGAAACCCAATATGGGAAAAACCACCAATGTAACTAGTTACTATTTTTCACTCTTTTGAAGTGATGCCCTATTAGGAGCCAACCCAGTAAAAGGTTACAAAACACACTGTTAGGTGTGACCTTGTTAGAGGATTTAATCACCTTGTTAGGAGTGGCCTTGTAAGAGGTCTTGAAACAATTCAATAGAACTGTCACCTTATTAGAGAATTTATAAAATGGTTGTTAAACCAACTCGGTTAGGAGATTTTGAAATCATTGCTACAATGGTAAGAAATTAACAATGAAATGACCTGAATAATGATGCAACTGAATTACTGATTACAAATATCTATTCTGCTTCACTAGATCCTTCCTGATCAAAATATATCTCTGCTGCTCCTCAAGGATATCTAATCATCCTTCAAAATTTGCTCACACCTTCCTTTCTTTTTTTTTACTTCCACACTTTTAATTCACAACTTGACCTTCTATATATACCATTTAGATTGTCAAATCGGCACTAATAACATTACTAGTCATTACAATAGTTGGCTGGAATAATCAAACTTTATTTCTCAAATTAACAAAATCTTTTACTGGGCCGACCTTGCTCGGTAAACATTAATCTGAAAAGATTTCGTTTGGTGACCGAGAGAACTCGGTAAGCACTGTGAATTCTGCAACATCCTTTGGAGACTGAGTGAACTCGGTAAACACTAACTTTCTTTCGTTAACCGAAGAAGCTCGGTTAACACTATTTTCTACCATACTTTTCTTTGACACCCGAGATATCATGGTAGACACTGAAAACTGCCTGCTGACTGACTGAGCTCGGTAAATACTGTGAACTGCTTTGCTGACCGACTGAGCTCGGTAAATACTGTGAACTGCTTTGCTGACCGACTGAGCTTGATAAATACTATGACATTAGTGTGAAATCAAAGACAACACACAATTAATCCAATAGATAGATGGTTTTCTAATTTCATAAACATATAAATGATAACCATAAGTGAGAATATTAATCATCTGATAAACATATCATCATCCACAAAACATAAATGTAAATATATATTTCTAACCATCATAATAGAATGTCCAAATCAGAGAGTCCAAGTATCACTATAAGAGAGGCTATTACAGATATGGATTCAAGGTATGTAATCTTGAGGGACGACAAAAAAGTTACTGAAAGATGTTCACTAGTTAGCGCAAGGTACATAATGCCTAGTGACTTCAGTTATGGTGTGTGTTCTAGAGGTGATCTATTTGGAAGCCAACTATAGAGATGTAGTGTGTATGATGGATGGAAAACTTGAATTAAGGATGTTGGTTCTTAATTGTTGTAATGTAATCATTATATACTTGTTTTAGACACCATGTGTATCCTAGCAAGGGTTAATGCAATTGTTTGTAATTAGTAAAACCTTATGGGCTGACCTATTCATGAGAATTGTAATAGGGTATATATGTAAGGTCTTTTCTTTGGAAAAGATGTGGATGAGAAGAAGATGTGATGCAGGAGCATCCTAGGTGTAAGAGCAATCTTGCATCACCAAAAAATATTTATGTTTCCTTTTCAATAAGGGCTATCTTGTGTAGAGCTGCTATTTATGGAAACATACTATTTTTAGTAAGTTGGTCATATGATCTCAAAATGTTTTGATTTCACAGTTGGAGGTTCATCCTAGTCATTTCAGCCTACCAGTTGAATTTCATTGCCACATCATTAGTATTAGTGAAGTTATTGAGGTTTTTGGGTATGAAATCTTTCAGGTCAATTTTGAAGGCCTTAGAGACTCCGGATCACAATTGACCCCCAATTGATTGGCACTAGCACCTACCAAGCACTGTAGATCTTGTCATGGCATTTTCGAAAAGTGGTTACAATAGAAAAACATAGCTACGGTTAAAAAGTTATGACCTCTGAAAGTTGGGCTACCTAAAAGCATATTTTGTATTTCTTTTGAGCCGACCCTATTGTAAAAATTGTGAAAATAAAATAATTCTATGTATAGTTAGCCTTAAGGGCTAAATTTTTGGAACCTTCTTGGGTGGTGGAAATTGCCTATACAAAGAAGGCCCGTGGTGTTGTCTAGACAGTTCTGGGTAGTAGATCTGGGTATTGATTCGAGGCTTTGTCCTACAGAATATTGTAAGGGGAATGCCCATGTGGATTTGCATATTGTAATTCTGAAATTTGTAATTCCATATTTGTGGAGATAATAAGAAGCCCATTTGTTGTTCTTGCAAATTGTTGTTGTTTCTCTATTTCTATTATGTGTGTGTGGTATTAAGGGGAGCACCCTTCATCAAGTAGTATCAAAGCCAGGTTTTTTTGAGTGTGCAAACAAATCACCGACTGTGAGGTAGTTTGCACTAGGACCATGGTTAGGGTTTCAACGCACATTACAAAAATACCTCCACAAAGGGAACATGGTGGAAGAGCTGGTGTTGTAACACCTGAGGTTAGAGCGCTCCAGAGACAAGTGGGAGCATTGTAAGAAGAGATTCGCAGAGGAATGAATCTTAATGTCAGAAATGAAAGTGAGGATGAAGTCGAAGAAGGAAATGATGATCAAGAAGAAGGGGAAATTTTGAATCAAAAAGAAGAAAGGCTTTTCCAAGCCATTTTCAAGATCGGGAAAAGACCTAAGATCGAGGTTCCTACATTTTAAGAAAATTTTAACCCAGAAGAAGTGATCGACTAGAACAATGAATGTGAAGAATATTTTGAGTATGAAGATATTGAGGATCCTGATAGGGTGAAATTCGTGAAGGCAAAACTGAAAGGTCATGCGAAGATCTGGTGGCAAGAGCTTCAATTGGAGTGAAATAGAAGAGGGAAAGATAAAATCACAAGATGGGATCGGATGGTGGATAAATTGAAGTGACAATTCATCCCTATTGATTATGAGCTTGACCTACTGAAAAAAATACAAAGTTTGAAGCAAGCGGGATGATCTGTTCAGGAGTATATAGAGGAGTTCTATTGAATCCTTATCAGAATAGGCCATGCAAAAACTGATAAGGAGAAAGTTGCTCGTTACCTTAATGGGTTGAGGCCAAGCATTCAGGAGGAGCTGAATCTGGTTTGAATGAACAATATGGAAGAGGCATACTAGTTTTCCCTAAAAGTAAAGGAAAAGCTGAACAAAAAGTTTGAGAGCAGACAAAATGGAAGAGGTTGTGGTGGACGATCTAGTGGATGGTCATATGGAGGCTGAAATGAAGATCTAAAAAAGAAGGATGAGGCCAGTAGTAGTCAAAATCAGAGAGGAAACAATTTCAATCATTTTCAAGATCAGAACAATAAAGATCAGAGAGGAAGAGGAAGAGGACAAGGTTCAAGAAGAGGAGGCTTCCATGGAACATGTTTTCACTATGGAGAAGAAGGTCATAGGGCATTTGAATATCTTCAATGCCAAGGAAGGATGGATAGGAAGAATGAAGTCCAGGCCAGAGTTGCACATGTAGATGAAGATGAAGATGAAGATGCCAGATCATCAAATTTTAAAGATGCTGAAAGAGGAGAAACGCTGATTAACAAAAGAGTCCTGCTAAGTGGTGAGAATGAACCTGAATAAAGGAGGAGCCTGTTTCACACTAGATGCAAGTGTGAGGGTAAATGTTGTGATGTGATTATTGATAGTGGAAGCACTGACAATTTGGTGTCAGAAGAGATGGTGACAAAGTTGAAGCTCAAGAGACAGAAACACCCACATCCATATCGGATTGCCTGGGTGCAAGATGACTACAAGGTCATGGTCAGTGAACAGTGCCTAGTAAAGTTCAAGATTGGCAGGTACCATGATGAGGTACTATGTGATATCATACCTATGGATGCATGTCACATGCTTTTGGGTAGGCCATGGTAGTTTGACAGATGTGTTGTACATGATGGTCATGTGAATACCTATTCCCTGACAAAGGATGGAGTGTGACATAAGCTAAAGCCATTGAAGGGGACCGAATAAAAGGTATGTGGTAATGCGAGAATAACTTTTGTTGATGAAAGAAAATTCCTAGATGGTATGAGGCATAAGCATGTGTGTTTTGCTTTAATTTCAAAAGCTAGTAAAGAGGAAGTAGAGGATGTACTTATAGAGGTTGCAAATTTGTTGAATGAATTTTAGGTAATTGTATCTGATAATGTACCTGATGGATTACCACCGGTAAGGAAGATCAGTCATCAGATGGATTTGATTCCAAGAGCCAGTTTGCCAAACAAGGCAGCACATAGAATGACACCAGCAAAAAGTGAAGAGTTGAACAGACAAGTACATGAGTTGTTACAAAAGGGATTGATTCGGGAGAGCCTGAGTCCATGTGTTGTACCAACAGTATTAGCACCAAAGAAGAATAGAGAATGGAGGATGTGTATAGATTCCAAAGAAATAAACAAGATCATGATCAAGTATAGGTTTCCATTGCCATGAATGGATGATATTATGGATTGTTTGAGTGGAGCTGTGTATTTCTCAAAGATAGATCTGAAGAGTGGATATCACCAGATTTGGATCAAAGAAGGAGATGAATGGAAGACTACCTTCAAGACAAATGAATGACTATATGAGTGGTTAGTCATGCCTTTTGGACTAACCAATGCACCAAGTACTTTCATGCGGCTCATGAATGAGGTTTTGAAAGAATTTCTAGATAAATTTTTCATTGTGTACCTAGATGATATTTTGATCTTTAGTAAGACATTAGAAGAGCATATGATGCATATTCATATGGTGTTTGAGAAGTTAAGAAATGAGAAATTATTGATTAATTTGAGGAAGTGCAATTTTGTGAAGAAAGAGTTAGTGTATTTGGGATTTTTAGTTTCAGCAGAAGGTCTAAAAATAGACCCAAAGAAGGTACATGCTGTCCTTGAATGGCCTACTCCAAGGAGTGCTACTGAGGTAAGGTCTTTTCATGGTTTGGCTAGCTTTTATAAAAAGTTTATCAAAAATTTTAGCAGTATTTGTGGACCCTTGACTAAAACAATGAGAGGGGATAGAAAAGAGTTCAAGTGGACTAATGGGGCAGATAAGAGTTTTAAACTATTGAAATAAAAAGTTATAGAACAACTTATTTTAGCACTTCTTGATTTTAATAAGGTGTTTCAAGTAGATTGTGATGCTAGTGGTACTACAATAGGAGCTATTATGAGCCAAGAAGGTAAACCTATTGCTTATTTCAGTGAGAAGTTAAATGATGCTAAGATAAAATATTTTGTTTATGATCAAGAATTTTATGCTATAGTTTAGGCATTGAAGAAGTGGAGACACTATCTACTTCCTGAGGAGTTTGTTTTGTATACTGATCATCAAGATTTGCAATATTTGAATAGTTAAGGAAAGTTGAATCAAAGACATTTGAAATGGGTTGAATTTTTGTAGAGTTATACATTTGTTTTGAAACACAGAAGTGGAAAGTCTAACAGGGTTGCAGATGTGCTTAGCAGAAGGCAACTATTGCTGACAGAGATGCAGATTGAGGTGGTTGGTTTCAAGGAACTCAAGAATTTGTATCCAGAGGATCTTGATTTTGGTGAAGCTTGGAAAGCTTGTAAAGAACATGTTACTCTAGACAGAATGAAGTGGTTGGATTTCATCATTCAGGATGATATGCTATTTAGAGGGAGTCAGTTGTGCATTCCAAGAAGTTCTATGAGGGAGAATCTCATCAAGGAGAAGCATAGAAGAGGATTGGCTGGACATTTTGGTCGTGATAAAACCCTTGCTTTTGTTAGTGAGAATTATTATTGGCCATAGTTGCAGCAAGATGTCAAGAAGTTTGTACAAAGTTGCAAAGTATGTCAGATGGCGAAAGGAGTGAAGTAGAATACAGGGTTGTATCAGCCATTACTTGTACTAGAGAAGCCTTGGGAGGATATTAATATGGACTTTGTTCTTGGTTTACCAAGGACACAGTGGGGAGATGATTCAATTTTTGTGGTAGTTGATAGATTCTCAAAGATGGCACATTTTGTTCTCTGCAAAAAGACTAATGATGATTTTCATGTAGCAGAATTATTTTTCAAAGAAGTGGTGAGACTACATGGTTTGCCAAATAGTATAATTTCAAATAGGGACACTAAGTTCATTGGATATTTCTAGCGTACATTATGGAAGAAGTTGAAGATAGATTTGAAGTTCAGTTCATCACATCATCCATAGACTGATGGACAGACAGAGGTGGTGAATAGGAGTTTGGAAAATTTGTTGAGATGTTTGGTTGGAGATAAGCCAATAGGATGGGATTTGATTTTACCACAGGTAGAATTTGCATACAATAATTCTATCAACAGGAGCATTGGTAAATCACCATTCTAGATTGTATATGAGAGTAGTCCAAGAAATGCATCTGAGTTGAGAAAGATAGATAAAGGAGAAATAAGTAGTGCTGAAGCTGAGGATTTTGTAGAACATTTGAAGAACATCCATGAGGAGGTGAGGAAGCACATTACCAAGATGTATGCGTAGTATAAGGCTAAGGCGGATGAGAAAAGGAGGCATAAGGAATTTTAGGTTGGAGATGAAGTCATGGTTCATTTGCGGAAGGAAAGATTTCCAGTTGGTACATATAACAAGTTGAAAATGAAGAAGTTTGGGCCATGTAAGATATTGAAGAAGCATGATTTAGGAAATGCATATGAGGTCGAGTTGCCTACTGAGCTGAATATTTCACCAGTATTTAATGTTTCAGATTTGACAGAGTATCATGAAGGAGGTGTTGAAGATGAGGTTACAGTAGCACAGTGGAGTATTCCAGCAACCAGTTCAGATATCAAGGAGATTGAAGACATATTGGATAGTCGTGTTGGCAGAAGCACAAGGAACATGACATATGAAGAGTATTTGGTCAAATGGAAAGGAGGACCTATTGAAGATTCATCATGGCTAGCAAAGGAGGAGGTTAACTGTCTTGGTTTTCCTCTGTACACCTCAGTCGTGACAGGGTCACTTCTCAAATTACCCTAGGTGTCTGATGCAGGAGCATCCTGGGTGTAAGAGAAATCTTGCATCACCCAAAAATGTTTTTGTTTTCTTTTCAATAAGGGCTATCTTGTGCAAAACTATTATTTATGGAAACATACTATTTTTAGTAAGTTGGTCATATGATCTTAGAATGTTTTGATATCACAATTGGAGGTTCATCCTAGTCATTTCAGCCTACCAATTGAGTTTCATTACCACGTCATCAGTATTGGTGAAGTTATTAAGGTTTTTGGGAACAAAATCTTTCAGGTCAATTTTGAAGGCCTTAGAGGCTCCAGATTGCGATTGACCCCCAACTCACTGGTGCTAGCACCTATCAAGCATTGTAGATCTCGTCATGGCATTTTTGAAAAGTGGTTACGTTAGAAAAATAGAGCTACAGTTAAAAAGTTATGGCCTTTGGAATTTGGGCTACCTAAAAGCATATTTTGTATTTCTTTTGAGCTGACCCTATTGTAAAAATTGTGAAAATAAAATAATTCTATGTATAGTCAGCCTTAAGGGCTAAATTTTTGGAACCTTCTCGGGTGGTGGAAATTGCCTATATAAAGAAGGCCCATGGTGTTGTCTAGATAGTTCTGGGTAGTAGATCTGGGTATTGATTCGAGGCTTTGTCCTACAGAATATTGTAAGGGGAATGCCCATGTGGCTTTGCATATTGTAATTCTAAAAGTTTGTAATTCCACATTTGTGGAGATAATAAGAAGCCAATTTTCTGTTCTTGCATATTGTTGTGGTTTCTCTGTTTCTGTTATGTGTTTGTGGTATTAAGGGGAGCACCCTTCATCAAGTGGTATCAGAGCAGGTTTTCTTGAGATAATAAAAAGCCCATTTTCTATTCATGCAAATTGTTGTTGTTTCTCTATTTCTGTTATGTGTTTGTGGTATTAAGGGGAGCACCCTTCATCAAGATGATATAGAGAGGTTGTAAAAGCTATGAGCTTATGTTTGGTGTATGTAAAGCAAAGGTTTGTTGGTGGACTTCATTGGAATTGATTAAGAAAAGATAGTTTTTTTCATAATAGTTCAAAATATTGTGTATTTATTCATATACACTTGTGTTGAGAACAGTGAGTTTTGAAGGTGGATTTAACCTTCTTTGGGTAGTGAGCCCTCCCTTTGTTCTTGAATCCTAATAGTGTATGTCCTCTAACAAGGACTATGTACTGTAATGTTTCAATAATCTCCTAACATGGCTATATCTTCTAGCAAGGATAACTATACTCCTAGTGCATCATTTGTGGGTGCTAATTTCCACTAGGGTTTTTACCTTTAACAAGGTTTCCCCGAGACCAAAATATTATGTTATTGTGTTGAGATTTATTATGTTCATTGGATCTGATATTGCTGCTACTTAAAGTTTAAAGTTTAATAATCTTCCATACAACTGATTCACCCCCCCTCTCAGTTGTATTGTGCAGTGTTATTCTTAACAATTGGTATTAGAGCTACTAGTCCTTAGAGAGAAAGCTTAATAGCTTGAGGTGATTTTGGAGATGGCATACTATGGGAAGGATAGTCCAAAATTTTATCCTAAAAACTTTGATAGTTGGAAGAGAAAAATGTGAACTCACCTATTTTGTTTGGGGATTGACTATTGGTCGATTAAAAGGAACAAGGTAGCTATAAAGACCGAAGATGAATTGACAACAACTACTGAGGAGGGTGAACCCACAATAGTGGGTTACACTTTTTTGCCTGAACGGACACTCAACTCTACATTTTGAAAAAAAAAATCAGATTCAGATGCATATTGTTGTTAAACCATTTGAAATCAAAAGATGAAGTAAATTAGAGTCTTGTAGGATTTTCTATCTAGATTCTAAATATATTTTTTATTTTTATTTTTGAATTGATTTGAATAGTTTTTTCTTTCTCCCACAAAAACTGGTATGTTGCTGAAAATGTCATTTTCAAAGAGTTACATTGTTTTCATAGAGCATAACTTTTTTTCTAAAATAGATATCAATGTGCTTCTTTTGAATTTAGTTTTTCAACATCCATATGGAGGGTATGCAATTGGTTTGATGAAATTATAATGATTTTTTCTTATTTTATTGACATTTGAAGTTGACCAAACCGTAATTTTGAGATACCTTGACTACATAGCTTATAACTTGTCGTGTATTTGTCCAATATCATTTTAATTTTTTTTTTATAGAAAGAGAACTTCAATACCTAAGGCATAGATATTTTTTAGATTTTTTTTTTCTCTCATTTACTATTTTTCCATAAGCTTCAAACATAGAGGTAGACATATGGTGAAATATCTATGTTTAGTAAAACTAAAAATACAAAATCATAATAAAATTAATATATATTAACATTGTAATCATTTGAAAGATTTTTCTCATTAGTACCTTACTGCATAGATAGGTTTGTCAAATGGATTCATTTGATTTTCTAAAACATAAAGTCGAAGTGATTTTTGTCAGCATTTTAATAGGTGCGAAGGAGACTCCGTTGTAGGCATGAATGAGGAATATAGATGTTATAACAATGTTTTTTTTATCTAAGAGAGTTTGAGCTAACCATTTATAATTAAATCCTTCAAATGGAACCTCTCAAGGCTTAAATCATCATATTTTATTAAAAATGTATTATTTCAGCAAAAAATAGCATCTCTAAAAAAGTGTAAACCACTATTGTGGGGTCACCCAGGATGAAGAAGATATTTTCAGTTAACATGATTGCAAGAGAAGCACTGATCAGTGCACTCTCTGAAGGATATTTTACTAAAGTTAAAGACTTGGATTTGACATACCTAATTTGGGAAAGATTAGAAGCACTATATGAGGGAGACAACTATACCAAACAAGTGAAGTTACAAATTGGAAGACAAATATGGAGAAGCTACAAATGAACGAGGATGAAAGCATTAGGGCTTATGCTCAAAGGGTTATTGAAGCTGTAGTTGGAATCAGAAATTGTGGAGGCACTTATGATGAAGAAGAAGTTATTGAAAAGATCCTTAGATCATTGACACTAGCTTACAAGTTCAAGGCTATGTTTATTCAAGAAACTATACCTCTGACTCTAAACTTTAGCAGAGAGATGTTGATTGCAAAGCTAACTACTTTTGAAGTTGTAGAATTAGGAGAGGCTATACCTAAAGTTTAATCTACATTTAAGGCATCTGCACACAAGAAATTGTCTGCACTTCCGAGCACCAGCAATGAAGACATAAAATAAGATCTTGGTGAGTATGCTGAGGAATGGGAACAGATAATGGCAAAAGAAAGAAAGATGGATGAACTTGTTGTACTGATTGCTAGAAGAGAAAAGAGAGGTAAGGGAAAATTTGAAGGCAAGTTACCTTTGAAATGTTTTTCATGAAATAAGGTAGGTCATTTTGCATCTAAATGTCCTACAAGAGTTCCTAAGTACAAACCTAATTTTGCCAAGATTAAAAGGGACAAAGAATGTTATTATGCTAGTGAAGGCATTTTTGATGACGATGATTTAGATTATGAAGAGATCAAATTTGTTGCTATTAGAGATGAGCCAATGCATGAGGAAAAAGGTTTAGTATCTCATGTTGACAAGAAAACTAAATGGATAATAGACAGTGGTTGTTCTCATCATATGACAGGAGATAAGAACAAGTTTGTTAAACTAGTAAAGTATGATGGTCATGTTTTGAGATTTGGAGACAATCTTCCTAAATCTATCATAGGAGTAGGATCTATTACTCTGGATGAAAATAATAATACAGATAATGTACTTCTTGTTGAAGGATTGAAACATAAATTTTTGAGTGTTGGATAGTTAATGGATAAAGAGTTTCAATTAAGTTTTGTTAATGACAAATGTTTTATCAGAAGTAAGGCAAGTAAGCTAATTGCAACCAGTACTAAATCCAAAGGTAATGTATTTGAATTAAATACATCTGGAGCCTCTTGTTTTGTTGTGAAAGTTGATGATAGTTGGTTATGACATAGGATATTTTGTCATGTTAATTTTGATAACATTATAAAGGCAAGTATGACTAATGCAGTGAGAGATCTGCCGAAGATTGTGAAACCATCTAACACTATTTGCAAAGAATGTGTCATGGGAAAATAGTCTAGAAGAAGTTACAAAAGAAAAGAATATACATCAAAAGAGAAGTTGGAGCTAGTACACACAGACCTATGTGGACCTACAAGGACAAAATCATACTATGGTGAAAGGTATTTTATACTCTTTGTTGATGACTTTTCTAGAATGTTGTGAGTCACTTATTTAAAAGAAAAATCATAAGCATTTGATAAATTCAAGCTGTTCAAAGAAAAAGTAGAGAATGAATTAGGTTTAAAGATTAAGTGTCTAAGGTCAAATAGAGGTGGAGAGTTTACTTCAAACTTATTCAATTCATATTGCGAAGAGCATGGAATAAAGAGACAAACATCTTCTCCTAGGACTCCGCAACAAAATGAGATAGCAGAGTGAAGGAACATGACTATACTTGATGCTGCTAGGACAATGTTGCTTGAAGGAAATGTATCTCATGTACATTGGAGAGAGGTTGTTGGAACAACAGGTATACATTGAAATAATTCAAATCCGAGAAGGTACAAGTAAGACTCCTTATGAATTATGGTTTGATCATACTCCTACTATAAAATATTTTAGAATATTTGGTTTGAAGTATTATATCACAAGAGATTATGAGATAGGAAAGTTTGATGCTAGAAGTGATGAAGGAATTTTTCTTGGTTACTCTGTTAAGAGAAAGGCTTAAAAATGTTTCAATCTGAGATTGAGGAAGATTATTGAAAGTAACAATAGATGAAAAGTTTCAAATACAAGAAAGAATGTATGACATTAATCAGATTTCAAAAGCTACTGCTGCTGTAGAAGGAGAAGAACTTGTTGAGTCAGAAAGTGAAAAAGAGGCTTGTGATGTTGTCACAAGTGAGGCTACTGAGGTTCCTAAAACACTGAGGTATGTAAAGAATAACCATCTTGAAAATCAATTTATTGGCAATACCAATCAAAGAGTACTAACTAGATCAAAGGTTAGAGAAGAAATTTGTTTGATTTCTCAAGTTGAACCAAAAACTACAGATGAAGCATGTAGAGATAAATCTTGGTTAAATGCTATGAAGGAAGAGTTAAATCAGATAAAGAAGAATGACACTTGGGAATTGGTTCCTAGACCTAAAAACAAAAATGTAATAGGAACAAAATGGGTTTTTAGAAACAAAATGAATGAAGAATGAATTGTTGTAAGAAATAAAGCAAGACTAGTATGTAAAGGATATTCACAACAAGAATGCACAGAATTTAAAGAAACATTTTCTCCTATTGCTAGAATAGAGACAGTAAAATTGTTCTTGGCTTATGTTGCACAGAAGAACTTCAAGGTGTATCAGATGGATGTGAAATCTACATTTCTAAATGGGGATCTTGAAGAAGAAGTATATATAGAATAACCTGATGGATTTCCTCTATGCCAAGATAGAGACATGGTGTGCAAGTTGAAGAAAGCTCTATATGGGCTGAAGCAAGCTCCAATGGATTGGTATGCAAGGTTAGACAAACACCTACTTCAACTTGGATTCAGAAAAGGTAATGCAGACAATAATTTGTATTTAAGAAATAGTGAAGATGGAATCTTGATAATAGAAGTCTTTGTTGATGATATTATCTTTGGAGGTAATGATGATCTATGTAAGACATTTTCTAAGGAAATGGAAAGTGAATTTGAGATGTCCATGATAGGTGAAATGAAATTCTTTCTTGGATTGCAAATAACTCAGAATGAGAATGGTATCTTTATTTCTCAGACTAAGTATCTCAATGAAATGCTAAAGAAGTTTCGAATGGAAGACTATAAACTAGTAGGAACACCCATGGTGACTAGAAATAAGCTAATGATTGATGATGAATCAAAGAACATTTTTCATACCTTGTATAGATCAATGGTTGGAGGATTACAATATCTGACTTGCACCAGACCACATATTGCTAATGCTATTGGAATTATGGCTAGATATTAGACAAAACCCAAAGAAACACACCTAGCTATTGGGAAAATGATATTGAGATATCTGAAAAGAACCATAGACTATGGCTTATGGTATGACAAAAATGATAGCTTTGAACTTCATGCTTATACTGATGCTGATTGGGCAGGACATATTGATGACATAAAGAGTACCAGTGGTGGTGCATTTTTACTTTGGAAAAAGTTGGTTTCTTGGCTAAGTAAGAAATAAGATTGTATAACACAATCTACTGCTGAATCAGAGTATGTTGCTACTGCCTTAAATTGCACTCTGATTGTTTAGATGAAATAAATGCTAATATAAATTGGTATAACTTTTGATGAGCATGTGGTTATCCATTGTGATAACACCAGTATAGTGAATATGTCAAATAATCCAGTGATGCACTCTAAAACTAAACATATTTCTATCAAATATCACTTCTTGAGAGACAACGTGGCAGAGCAGGAAATAAAATTAGAATATATCAGTACAAAAGAGAAGATTGTAGAAATCTTCACAAAGCCACTACCAAAAGATACCTTTGAATATCTCAGAGGTAGGATGGGGGTTTAGGCCCCTCCTAGTCTAAATTAAATGATGCAGAGATGCATCAATCCATAGGTTTTCAGAGCCTTATCATAATCTGGACTGGATGTATGGATCTACTCCTCAGGGGGAGTGATCATGGAAGAAAGATTGGAAATCAATTGATGATTCATGGCACCCTTTTCCATTATTGTCAAAGGGGGAGTGTTGCTATGAGAAAATCCCTACTGTATGGGGAGATTGTTTGGTTGCAAAAATTTGGATTAATATAACTTTGGGATGATGGGTTTTCCCATATGTTGACATCAATGCCAAAGGGGAAGATTGTTGGATATTGCTAATGCACGGGGAGGTGATTGAGACATTTAATATGTTTAATCACTATGTTACTGAATGGGTAGTCATACTGTTTACACCTATGTTTTGTCACTGATGTAAACATATGTTTCTATGAGGAAAACATGATGGTTATCACAGTGAACAAACATTGTACGAATGTTTCAGATACTGTTAAGACATATGAGAGTTTAGGAGGATGTTGTGATCTTATATGCAAGATCTCATCATGTAATGTTTCATATTGGATGAGTTATAGATGTTTTTGTGAAGACTGATCACTAGACTGTAACAATGAGAAATGCCAGAGTTAGTCTCTGATTTCTGGTATATCTTCCAGATGATATAGATTCAAGGTATGTGAGCTTGAGGGATGACATACAAGGTACTGAAGGATGTTCACTAGTCAGCACAAGGTACAAAATGCCTAGTGATGTCAATTTTGGCTTGTGTTATGGAGGTGATTGTGAGCAAGGCTTTCGAGGGTACCTGTTATCTGTTTTGAAAGGCTCAAATCAATCAAACATTAAGAGTTTAATCTAGCATACAATCAAAACAAAAAAACAAAGAAACTCTAAGCTAGCCACCTCAGATTGAGCCAGAAACAGGTGCACCCAAGCACTGTTTGATTTGCTCTGATAAGGGGGATGTGGGTGTGCTCTCTAAGCACTTGGAGCATACTATAATGCATTCTAAGATGGATTGAAATCCATGAAAACCCCAAAATGGCACAAAAATAGGTATAGAACACCTGATTTGCCCCTAAGGCCTCAAGGATCCAAAAATGCTTTAATGAAGATTAAGCTACATGATAAGGAATCTAAGATTGATTTTAGACCAAATTAGAGATGTGATATGATGCTATGCTATGCAAAACAATAAGAAAAGCTATGTTAATCCATTATTACTAAGCTATGATGAGCTAAAAATGCTTGAAAGTAAACTAAATTAGAATGATTTGCTAAGATCTAACATAAAAATGGCATCATAACAGTGCATGAGAATGAAAGTAAGCTAATTTTATTTTGCTCTTGAAAGGAGGGGTATTTATAGGATTTGGAAGGAAGAATGAGTGGCCAGGATTGAAATCCTTAAGAGAGGCCAAGATTCATTCAAAGGGGAGCACATGGATTGTGCTAGTTTAGGGATCACCTCCTTGTGACAAGTGTCACAAGGGCATTGGATTGAAAGATGGAAGGAATGTGCACAATTTGGGAAATGTGCCTAAGGTCAAAGGGTGTAAGAAAGGGGTGAGGGGCTTCTTAAATGCACCATAAATGCATGTAAGAGGGATAAGGAGGCCTTAAATGCCTTCAATGCATTTCAAAAAGGGAAGCCCTCTTTGTTGACTTTGGGGTAAGCTTAAGAGTTGGCTAACCTTGTTTAGGGAATGTGACAAGGTTAAGGGAGGAATTAGGATTAGGATTAGGGGATTTTAGGATTAGGATGGGTGAAGAGGTTGGATTTGAGAAGATTCTAGAAGAGTCTAGAATTCTCCTTGGTTTTATGGAATAAAAGTTTATTCATTCCAAAAGCTTAAGTTTTGGGAATATTTATTGAAATATTTTCAATAAATATGAAATTTAAATATTTAATCTTAATTAAATATTTAGCCTTGGGATTAGGGTTAGAAAAGATGGGATTAGCCTTTTAATCAAAATTAAAAAGGGATTAGAAGATTTTGGAAGAGGTTAGTGGTCTTAAGGAAATTGGCCAAGTTTTGGTCAAAAAATAAATTATTTATTTATTTTGAGATTTTTGGTCAATTTATTAATTAAAATAATTAATAAATAAG
This sequence comes from Chamaecyparis obtusa, assembly GCA_027943335.1. Lineage (NCBI taxonomy): Eukaryota > Viridiplantae > Streptophyta > Pinopsida > Cupressales > Cupressaceae > Chamaecyparis > Chamaecyparis obtusa. Next base: position 379,014 of record BSBK01005609.1, on the reverse strand, counting down.
GAGATAATGTTTAAATAAGATTTAAACATTTTTGGAAGGGATTTCTTAATTAAATATTTTTAATTAAGAAAAAGAGATTTAATGACATAAAAATAAATAAATTAATTAAATAAATAATTAATTAATAAATGATGATGTCATTGGGGATTTTTCAGAAAATAAAAATACTTTATTTTCTAAAGGATTTTTAGGTGTCTACAGTGATTTATTTGGAAGTTGACTAAAGAGATGTAGCATGTATGATGGATGGAAAACTTGAATTAAGGATGTAGGTCCTTAATTATTGTAATGTAATCATTGTATACTTGTTCTAGATACCATGTGTATCTTAGCAAGGGTTTATGTAATTGTTTGTAATTAGGAAGCCTTATGGCCCGACCCATTCATGAGAATTGTAATAGGGTATATATGTAAGGTCTTTTCTTTGGAAAAGATGTGGATGATAAGAAGATGATATAGAGAGGTTGTAGAAGCTGCGAGCTTGTGTCTAATGTATGTAGAGAAGAGTTTTGTTGGTGGACTTCATTGAAACTAATCAAGCAAAGATAATTGCTGCCATAACAATTCAAAATATTGTGTATTTCTTTGTATACACTTGTGTTGCGAACAATGAGTTATGAAGGTGGATTTAACTTTCTTTGGGTAGTGAGCCTTGGGTAGTGAGCCCTCCCTTTGTTCTTGAATCCTAACAAGGTATGTCCTCTAACAAGGACTATGTGTTGTAATGTTTCAATAAGCTCCTAATAGGGCTATATCTTCTAACAAGGATAACTATACTCTTAGTACATCATTTGTGGGTGCTAATTCCCACCGGGTTTTTTTACCTTTAATAGGGTTTCCCCGAGACCAAAATATTGTGTTATTGTGTTCATTGGATTTGATATTGCTGCTGCTTAAAGTTTAAAGTTTAATAATCTTCCATACAATTGATTCACCCCCCCCTCTTAGTTGTATTATGGGCTGTGATTCCTAACAAATACATATATTCTCTCCCTTATATTCTCTATGTATTCTCCCCCTATGACAATAATGCCAAATTTTTCTATTCATTCAATCATCTCAAATTATTCTTGACTTTTCTTTCCTTCATCACTCCATCACATCATCATACTAAGACTTCTTCCTTTAGGGAATATTCTACCTTTACATCAATTCATATACATGATATTCTAATAAATATAGATATGAATTGATGCAATCAACATCATTCTCCAATTAACTTCAAATAGGGGAAGGACTCTGATTATACCTCTGAGATACAAAAAGGTATCCTTTGGTAATGGCTTGGTGAATATATCAACAACTTGTTCTTTTGTAGGAAAATAGTCAATCCTTACATCCTTCTCCTATACCTTTTCTCTTCAAAAATAATATTTTATTGCAATGTGCTTTGTCTTCGAGTGCTTCACTAGATTCTTGGAAATTTTTATTGCACTAGTGTTATCACAATAGATAACAACTGATTATGTAACCTTCTCATGAATTCCCTCAAGAATCTATTTCATCCATATCACTTGCTGACAATTAATAGTAGAAACTACATACTCTACCTCTGTAGTAGATTGTGAAATACAATTATGCTTTTTACTAGTCCAAGAGACTAATCTTTCAACAAGAAAGAATGCTCCACCACTTGTGCTCTTCCTTTCATCAATATTTCCTACCCTATCCACATCATTAAATACATTCAAAGAACAATTTTCATCCTTACCATACCATAGACCATATATAATATTCAATTCCCTTGAGATATCTAAAGATCCTCTTCACTGCAACCATATGTGAGTCCTTTGGATTTGAGGAAAAACTTACAATAATACCAACAACATGTGAAATATCCAATCTACTATGAACTACATACAACAACTTATTGGTCGTGGATCTATGTAGAGTTTCATTTACTTCTTTGGATTCATCCTTAGATAATTTACAACCTGTGACCATAGGTGTTCCCACTGGTTTTGAGTCATCCATGCCAAAAAAATTTAGAATCTCCTTCACATACTTAGATTGACTAATGTATATTCCTTTCTTCATCTGATGAACTTGAAGACCAATAAATAATTTGATCTCTCCTATCATTGAAATTTCAAATTCCTTCCTCATTGCTTCTGCAAATGACTTGATCAATGCTTCATTTCCACCAGATATTATGTCATTAATAAAAATTTCAGCAATCAATATCCTATCTTCACTTTGAAATTTTATATATACATTACTGTTGTCATTGGTTTTGGTGAAACCAATCTAAATAAGATAGACATGCATCCTTTCATACCATGCTCTTGGAGCTTATTTCAGTGCATACAATGATTTATGCAATTTTTATACCATGTATATATATTTTTTAGTGGCAAAGCCTTTAGGCTATTTAATGAATACTTCTTCTTATAACACATCATTCATAAAAGAAGATTTTACATCCATTTGATAGACTTTAAAAAATTTAAAAGAAACATATGCCAAGAGTATCCTTACACCTTCAAGTCTATAAATAGGTGCAAAGGTCTCACCATAGTCCAATCCTTCTTCTTGTGCATACCCTTTAAAAACTCACCTTGCCTTGTTTCTGATCACTTCTCCTTTCTCATTCAGCTTATTCCTAAAGATCCATTTAGTACTTATAACATTTTTGTCAATAGGCCTGGGTACTAAATTCCATGTCTTATTTTTATCTATTTTATCTAATTCCTCTTTCATAGCCTTAAACCAATGATTATCTTATAGACCATATTTAATAGTTTTAGGTTCTAATTTAGATAGTAAAAAAGTACTTTCCCTTTGTTGGAATACAAACACCACTGAGAGGGGGGGGGGTGAATCAGTGGTTACTTAAAACTTGTTCTTTTCAAGTTTACAATTTTAACTTTTACAATTATAACATAAAGTTATAAAAATGAACAAGATAGAAAAGAATAACAAGGTACACAATATTTATAGTGGAAAACCCCTTAAGGTAAAAACCACTTTGAATCTGAATCTTTATTAGCCTCTTGGGAAAATCTTTTAGAGCTACAACTTTGGGAAGCACCAACACCTTGTTTTAGAAACATCGATTTCAAGGAACACCAATCCCTTACACCTGAAGCACCAACTTCAAGAATACAAGAAGCACCAAATTCAAAAATGAATAAATGAAATAAAAATTCAGAGGATCATCTCTGTTACAATACAAATCATGAAACAAGATTTCAACTCCAAGTTGAAAACATTAAGCAGGATTCACTTCTTTTCTTATCTTTCACACTGATTCTTTTACATCACCAAATTATACCAAATTATACAAGCCTTCTCAATATGACTTTCTTAGATCATGAAAAGTATAATCAGACTTAAATCATTACATCTGAATGTAATAGGATGAGTTTAATCAATGGTCTTCAAAATGCCATACTTCTTGAAAGATAAATAATATTTTTCCTTCAAAACATTAAAGATCCAAATGCATATTCATGTTTCATAAAAGTATCTGATTAAATACTAATGTAAACCATTAATATATCAGTGTATAAACCCTTCTCAACCTCTGATATACTTTTTTAATGAAAATCAAATCATAAATAGTAAAATAGAAACATAAAACATTACCCTCCTCTTTGCTGCTATAAAAACTTCCTGCATTCTACTTGATATACTTCACATTATGCATCACTCCTGAAACTTTTGATCAAATCACCTATTGGAACTTTTAGAGGAATGTATCCTCTATTTATAAATCAAATAAGTTGAAATTTTTAGAACTGTTACATAACCCAAATTGTAATTAGACCAAAACCGGCCAAAAATAGTTATAACTGCCTGCAATAGTCTTGGTCGAAATTGATTTTCTCTCTCCAAAATTATGATCTATTTTCATTTTTTCCTATTACCTTTCTAAAAAGGTATAATAGTTGGTGTCTTGTTTAACACTTAATATGTTCAAATTCATTTAGACCAAAACTGGGTAGTTATAAAATTGTAACTGATTTAACACTCATAATCAACATTAAGTGTTATATACTCAATACTTTATCAACCACCTCAATAATGATATAATAAATGTGTTGGAACATTAATAACATTATTTTAACCACCTTTGATCACTTTAATAAACTTCTATAAGATGATTAAATTTCCATCTTGTAGACCACCATAACTGAGAGATCTGACATGTCTTATTGACATCAATGACAAAACCAAAGACCAAATAACCAAAGGTTCAACACCCTTACCTTACTCCTTATCATCACTCCAACACTTTTATCTCCAATAATATGATCTTGAGAGTGATTGAGTTTCACCTACCTTGGGAGTACCAGTTTTGTCCTTTGGTTACCTTCATCATCAATCACTAGTTTTGGATTATTCTTCATTTTAGGATCATTCACTGGTTCATTCATCTATGGTACTATATTTGGCTCCACCACTTGAACATAAAACAACTTGTAATAGACTTCTAGTTCCTTCTTTCTATATTCCTCATTTTTCTCAGAAAATTCATCAATTCTAACATTTGCACTTTCAACCATCTTGTCAGTATGCTTGTTCAAATATTTATAAGCTTTATTTGTAGTGGAATATCCTATAAATATCCCTTAATCATTACTCTTAGAATCAAATTTATGATTTTTTTCTTCCTTCTTTATGTAACATTTACTTCCAAATTTTTTGAAATAAATGACACTAGGAGTATGACCATACCACAACTCATAAGGTGTTTTGTTTGTACCTTTCTTAAGTTTTAACCCACTCCTTTTTGTATTGTTCTTGCACAATCAATTATGGACATGTTCCTTCTCTCTACAATTCCATTTTTATGAGGCATCCTTGTTGTTGACATTTGTCTCTTGATTCCATGTTCTTCACAAAATGTTGTAAATTATTGAGAAGTAAACTCACCTCCTTTGTCAGATCTGAGACACTTAAGTGTTTTACCGGTTTATTTTTTAAATCTTGATTTATACACCTTGAACATGTAGAATGCATCAAAATTTTCCTTCAAAAACATAACAAACATCATTCTTGAATGATCATCAACAAAAAAGATAAATCACTTTTCTCCATAGTAGCTCTGAGTTCTCATGGGTCCACACAAATTAGTATGTACAAGGTCAAGATTGCTCTAAGATGAATAGACTTTACTAGTGAAGCTATAACTAGTGAACTTTCCTAACTGACACTCCTTACACATAGCATTATGAGGCTTAGCTAAGGTAGGCATACCTCTAAAACATCTTTTCTTGCTGACCTTTACTAGATTATCAAAGTTAACATGACAAAATCTTGTATGCCACAACTAATAGTCTTCAAATTTAGTAAACAAGAAGTGTTTATTAGTAGAGTTCAATCAGAATAGGTTACCTCTAGTCTTTTCACAAACATCAATCAAATCTCTAGATTTTCCTAAGATATGGAAAACACCATTACTAAATTCCAATCTGAAACCTTTTTTATCCAGATGAGTAATACGTAACATGTTATACTTTAATCTACTAGCCCAATAAAAATCATCACAATTTGTGTTATCATTAAGTTCTATTGAACCTTTATCTCTTACCACACATGGAGAACCATTGACAAATTTGGCTTCTCCTCCATCACATTCCTCCATTGTAATAAATTTAATTTTGTCACCAGTCATGTGATGTGTACACCCACTATATATTATCTCGTCACTATTGTAATTCATGCTTGAAATCAATGCTTTTTATTCATTATTTCCATCTACACTAGTTGAGGGTTCTTCTTTGATTGTAACAAATACTATCTCAAACTCTTCATCATCTCTTCCATCTGATTCTTCATTAGTCACTGCTTCTGCTAGGTAACATGCCTTGTTTCTTTCGTCTTTGAAGTTCCTAAATCTCATGTGCTTATTCTTCCTATTATTTTTAGGACATCTAGATGAAATATGACCGATTTTGTTACATGCAAAACATTTTAAGGGAAGTTTACCTTTGTGCTTTCCTTTTCCTCTAGGTAATATCCTTTCTAGAAGTGCCTCCAACTCTTCTTGTTCTCTTTCCTTAGACAAGATAGAATCATAATCATGATTTACTTTAGAACTATTGGAGATCTCTTTTCCTTTCTTTGATGATCCAATGGTTAGAGAAGATTTGAATGCAGACTCTATTCTAGACATACTATTATCAAAGTTACTTAGCTCAAAAGAAGTGAGCTTGCCAACCCAAGAATCTAGAGTCATATTTGTAGTATTAATAGATCTCAATTCATGTATAGTAGAGACTCTAATAGAATATTATGGTAGTAGGGTTCTCAATATTTTACTTACTGCATCATCTTCTTCAAGTTTCCCACCGACACCTTTGATTGTAGCAACAACCTCCTTTATCCTAAGGTTGTATTGAGAAATGTTCTCACCTTCATGCATTCTCATTTCATCATACTTTCTTTTGAGGCTATCCACCTTTTCTTTTTGAACATGAACATGACCGACATAAACTGTGATCAATTTGTCCTACATGTCTTTAGGATTATCAATATCCTTGATATATACAAACTCAACATCAGATAGAGAACTTTCTATTTCTATCATTACAAAGTTATGCTCCAACTTTCTCTTTGTCTGTTCATTAGTTAGGGTTCCGTTGGGTTGAACATACTTAGTTTCAATATGAACTAATGCTTGATCTCCAATACCTTTCTAATGCAACTTTATCCGGCTTACCCATGTAGAGAAATTATCCTTAGAGAGCTTAGGTTCTTCCTTCCTATACATTTTTAGATCTTTTCCCTCAAGTTTTTAAGCTTATCACCAAGAGGTTCCAGGCTCTGATACCAATTTTTAATGTAGGTATGATTACTGAGAGGGGAGGGGTGAAGTAGTAATCAAGAAATTCACTGATTTTAACCTCTTTAAACTTTATGCACCACAACATTCAACATCAAATAATATAGATAAAAAATTTCAAACATGCATCCACAAATAATCAATTACACTACGAAGACACCATATTTTTTTCATGGAAACCGAAATGGGAAAAACCATGTGTGGGAGTTGGTACCCACTAAATCTATACTCTTCTAGAATACACCATGTGAGGAGCTTACCGTGTAAAAGGTTTACAAAATAACTGTTAGGTGCTACCTGGTTAAGGGATTTTCCTTTAGCTATGTTAGGATCTTTTCCCTGTTAAAAGAAGCCCCATGAGAGGACTTTAAACATTCAATACAAATTTCACCTTATTAGAGGATTTACAATAAAGAGCCATTAGGATCCACCCTGTTAATGGATTTCACTGTTATAATGGTTAGAAAGAAACATATAGAATGATTTGTGAAATTGCACAACCTCTACATAATCAGATCTTGTAAAGATTTGAAACTCTTCTACACACACTATACTCTTCCTTGGGTTGATCACACTTGATTCCTTCACTTGTTTTGTCACCGTACCCTTCTACAACTTGCAATCAACAACTAACTTCATTTTCAACTTTCTAATATATAGATTTTTCTTCCACTACCTTAAAAAAAACCCTAGATCTGAGATACCAATGATCCAGATCAAATTAGGTAAGATAAAATGTATCTAACAACTCATAAACCATTTTTCTATGATAGCATCAACTTCCACATAGATTTCACCTTGGAAATTGAACCATCTTTAACAACTTGTTTGACCAAAAGAAACTTCTTGAATAATCCACCTCAAACACATACCTTAGGCAATGTGATGTCAAATACTTTCCAAAAGTCATGGAATGACTTTAATACTTCACTAAAAACATCACTGATCCCATTGTCACTTCGAGTTTCATCACCGATTCACAACTCTTCATTACTGATTTAAGAACTTTGTCTTGTTTTCCTATTCATTTTGTTTACACCGCTTCTAGTCAATTAAATCAACTTGATTGGTCAACATTATGAGTCACAATCCTCAACATAGTATTTTGACATTTTTATTAATCATATCCTGTGACTGCTCCATCAAATAATTTACCAATTTGAAACAACATCCAAATCACTTATTGTCTTTCATTGACTATTTTAGCAGTTACCCAGTTTGATTTCATTCAAACATAACCAACTTGATACTTCATATCAAAGGTCATGGTTAAAAAATTAACATCACCCCACATAACTTATTCTTCAATAAGAATAGAAACTTCATAAATATACTGTAACTCATGATTTACCCACACAATATCTGGTAACATACTGAAAACACTAAGTCAATTAGTTGACATTAATGACAACCTAATAACTGATTCACTTGTCATTAAATCTATACCAATCTTCATTAATACAATACTTAGCATCACTGCATCAGTTATTCTAACAAAGATAATGCAATCCCACATGTAGGATTGAGGTCCTCAAGCCCTTCATATATCAGAGTAAACAAAATAGATATAGCTATGTCCTTTGATACTTTAATCTCAAAAGGAGGCTTTTGATTATAGTGGGTCAGAATGGCTAGGTTCGAATGTTCCCACTTGAGACATTCCTTTTAGATTTTTCCATCAATGATAGGATTGCTAAAAGGTACACATGCAACAAATAAAAAAATTTCAAGGGTCTAGATTTCTATTGTCTATACATACAAGAGCATACTCTACCACCTCTACACTTTTCAAAGATACATTTAGCATGCATGTTTATTTACCCGATCCATTTTTAATGATTAGTTTGATGCTTTTGGGTTTTAGATTGTCTATACAGACAAGAGAATAATCCCCTAACAACAAATTAAACACCAAAAAAGAACCTATTAAGATGCCTAATAAAAAAATTATGAAGACATGGTGTTTTCTTGTATCTCCTTAGGCAACCTACAAAACCAATTTTGTCATTAGTATTTTCAAGTGTATCTTGGATGAATGTTCTAAACAAAATTAGGTTATGCTATTCAAAAGATTAGGAAAAATAGAGAACAAGCAAGGGTCAACATTAGCAACAATTAAATCCAATCAAGAAATACAGACTTGAAAGACTAGTCTTCAAAATACTAATTGTTCCAGCCATTATTTATCATCCAAATTTAAATGAAAAAGAACAAAACCCTATTAGAATTTTAAGAGCTTTTTAGAAATGTAAAATTTTTAGAAAAATTCAATGATTTGCATCTAGAATTAATTTTTCATGAAAGAATCATAAAAATAATATAAATCACATAATTTTTTTCAAAAAAATCTGAATTTTTTACTGTACATTGGGTAAATGAACTCATAGCTGCATTAAAATTTTTATTAGAAAATTCATTGACTTGTGCCCAAAATTATTTTTTTAATAAAAAGTCATAAAAAATTATGAATTGCATAAATGTGATAAAAAACTTTGATTTTTTTTACTGTGGACTCCTGATATCATTTACAACCTACAATTAAGATTGTGTTAGAAAATTAATTGATTTGTGCTCAAAATTAAGTTTTTATGAAAAATCTTAAAAAAATTACAAATTTCCAAAACATTAACAGAAAATTTGGAATTTTTTATTGTAGACTTCGGACATCATCTCCAACGTGAAATAAAAATTTGATTAGAAAATTAATTGATTTGTGCCAAAAATTAGTTTTTTAATGAAAAATCATTAACAAAATATAAATCACATAAAAGTGATAAAAAATATGAATCTTTTACTATATGCTTCTGACATCAACCCCAACTTGTAGTAAAATTTGTATCACACAATTCATTTATTTGTGCTCAAACTTAATTTTTAATGGAAAATCATAAAAAAATTATAAATTGCCAAAAAATGATCAGAAAAATTTGAATTGTTTACCATAGACTCCTAACATCAACCCCAACTTGTAGTAAAAATTTCATTGAAAAATTTAATAGCTTTTAGGAGATATGGCAAAATCTTTGAAAACCTACATGCAAAAACAAATCAGCAAAGAAAGACTTAGTGATATGAAAAAATCAAGAATTTGAGGCCAAAAATCTATGTTCAACTGCATGATAGGTGCCAAAAATGTGTGTGTGAAATTTGATCTTGCAAGATACAATAAAAAACACTTCAATAGATCATTAGATGCATGGCTAGTCAAAAGATATAAGATAAATTAATGCATAAAACCATAACAATTCGAACTATTGCCTCCTAAATGATGCAAGTATGAGTGCTCTCAGATTTTTTAAACAATATTAGTGACTTGACTACACCGAGACGAAGGGTTTCTGTATGAATGCAAGATTAAACTATATTTTTTTCTTTTTCAATGCAAATAAGATATGAGAAAATAAGAAAATAAAATGAAATATATGGTATAATGATATGCAAATAACTAAGCAAGAATATGAAAATTCTCAAATTGATGCGCAATAGCTCCTTCTCAAAACTAGAAAAATAACAATGTTATCAAAATCTTGCATATTGAATGAGAAGAGGAGCCTTCCTTTTATAGGAACCCTCATAAAATCTACAGTAGAGATTGATTAAGATGAACGATCAAGATTAATCCAAAGCTAAGTTTAAGCATGCTTTTTGAGTTGATTTGAGGAGATAATAGATAAAACAAATTGATTTAATCTTTTATCCTCAAGTTAAAATATTTTTTTCTTTTATTTGATTTAATAAATTATGCAACTCAACTTTTTTAACTCAAACTTGCCTTGTTTTTATCAACTTTGTTTTTATCAATCTTTTTCCATATTTTTATCAATTTCTCCTTTGTTTTTATTAATTTTGAAGATAATCCATTGTTTTTGTCAATTTTGGGGATTTATCTCAAATTTTGGATTTTTAAATCAAATTAAGTTCTTTTTTATATGTAAATGGAAAATGGGTTCAATTTAATTAATGTGCTAGGACATTAAATCAAATTAATTGATGAGAATTGATTTAATTACCGAATAAGGTTGATGTTTAGGAATTAATTAATTTTAATGATTTTCAATTTTGATGATCAGATCATATTGAAAGAATTTGAATTGCCTTTTGGGTTAAAGGACTTTTACAATTATGATCAATAATTGAGGTTAGGGGCCCATAGTTTAGGAGACCAATTTTAGGTGATTACATTTGCGGGCTCTTTGAATTGATGTGCAAGCAATACATTGATTCAAAGACCATTTGATTTCAAAGTGTAGAATAGTTTGATATGAAGCGATGAAACTATTCTTGAGAAAGAAAAACCATTTTTGAGCTTGATCGAATAAAAATCTAGCGATGATTTGAAAGATACTGATGTTGAACTTGATTGAACTAAAATCGATGAAATTGACTTCAAACTTGATGGAACGATAACTGATTGATGATAAGATCAAAATATCCATCTTGATGTGGTGCGATGAAACTGAATATTTGTCCGATGATCGATTGAGATAACTGACTTGTTACGGGTCTTGGGTAAGCCAATTACCAGATTAAGAATACAATATCAAAATGATATGTGTCCTGATGAACTTGATATGCCCCTAGAGATTCGATTGTGTTGCAATAGATCAGATGTCTATTCGAGTGACTTGATGTGAAGCGATGAAATCACTCATTAAAAAGGATTGAAGAACCTCAACTTGATATAGATTTTGATGAAGTTGAGGTGCCCCTAGCAATGAGGTCTTCTTTGATTATAAGATTTAAAAGATTGATCGCTAAAGAAGATTTGAAAATTTTTCTTGATTTTTAGATTGATCTTTTATTAATGATCATTGAATGATGATGTATTGATAGTGCCCCCTTGGGAAATAAATTGAAATATGATGAGGTAACATAGTTATTTCAAGAAATTCAATTGATGAAAAAAAACATCTTATTTTGATTAGAAATGATGTTGAAAATATTTGATCTAATTTTGATTGAGTTGCATATATTTAGGAACACATTCTGCACTTGTTTGGATCTCATTGACCAAGTTTAACCAAGTTTGAGCATGAGTTGAGAAATGTCGAGGAAAGATTTTTGGTACAATTTGTGTGATGGAGATCGTTTGTACAAGCGGTCAACTAATTTTGATCATAAATTTGATTTAAGAATTTGATAATATAGATGATGTCATATTTTGATTTTGATCCTAAAAATAGAGTCAGGAGCATCAAATTAGGTAGGGGTACAATTTTCATTGAAATTGGAGCACTTTGAAAATTAGGTCAAATTGATATAAAAGGGGTAAAAAAGTTAACATCCCATGCATAAAATGTCATGCAAACATATATGTACTTGATCATGTCATAAATAGGTTTGCAGTTAATAACTTTTTATACTATGATGAACACATTCACGTAAATTATCAGTTTAGAAGTTCCCTCACAAAATATGTGTTATTTCAAGAAATAATATTATCTTGTTAAAAACATCTTAAGTGAAAATTCTACCATGAATGCAACCTAGGACTTAGTCACTGATATTTAATATGCTCTTTTTCATCACTGAGAGTTTGGGACATAGAATGTTGATACAACCCTCATTGGTCAAGCAACCATGAGGATATGAATATGACATAGTCAAATTAAGTGTTAGAAGTAGACATAAGCACCAATGTACAAAAAGCCAGGATGACCTGAATGTCATTTCCTTTTGATATTGTAAGCGAGTATAAAAATTATGGCATAAAGTGCCAAGATGACCTGAATGTCTCTTGTGTACAAACACACCAAACAAGATAGAGACCCTTCTTTTCCTATGCAATAGTGATTGCCCTGTCTGCAATGACCCTTTATCGTTCATAACCTTGGACAGATTTTAGCATTGTATACCTAGAGTGACTTGTACGTTCACATCCTTGTGTAGATATTTAGATTGAAATAGTAATAAGAAATTAATCATTAAAAGACAAGGAGAAGTTAAAACCTCACCAAATCATTCAAATAAAATGGGTCGAGGTATATGTGATGTTCTAATCATGATAGAGGCTCTTACCATAGAGACCTAGTTTATGCGATACTTTAAAATCCTCAGAACTAATACACAAGAAAAAAACCAAGAAAAAAGAGTATTATGCACCGAATATTTTCTTCTCTAAATTAAGATAAACATCATCGAGTCTCTCATGGGGAATAATAGTAAAAAATCCAATTATAACAAACAACATACAAAGAAATTTTCAGCATAGGTCAAAGAATTTGAGTGATTGTTTTCATGTAATAAATATTATTGTTTGTGTTGTCTTGTGTGTTTATGATGTCGATGGAAAAAACCCTTCAATGGTTAGGAGATAGAAAATTGACTCATATTGGATGAAATAATTGACACAAGAATGACTTGGTTGAACTTCTAAGATATTTCCCCCTATTATGGTTTGATTACCCCAAGACTAAGGCGTTGATCAGTTTTAAGCCATGAAGGCTCCAAGAAGAACCAAAGGTATTGTGGAAGTGACCGAAGGCTATGAACAAGCTAAAGATGGATGCGAAAGCAATAAAGCAGTAAATGACAACACACAAAAGAAGGAAACTAAAGGGAAGTAGCCAAAATATGCCTTGATAGATGGAGCACTAAAGTACAAGAGGCACCTTTTTACTTGGTTTTCACCACTTGGCAAAGATTCTCTTTTTTCTATGAAGATGTTTGTTTACCAGGTTTTCATTAAGGAACTTCTTCATTTTCAATTTTTTTGTTTTTTTTTCCTTCACTTTTTTTTGTATTTTTGAGCATTTTGATTTTTTATTTCAATTCATTAAGGCACCTATTTACCAGGTTTTCACCAGGCTAGTCATTTTTTCAAGATTTGATATGTTGTTTTTAGATTTTTTACACTTTTCACTATTTTTGATATTTTTCTCGGGCCTTTGTGCAATTTTTAGATTTTCCCAGGACTTTTTACAATTTTTACTTTCTAAACATTAAGAGTTCTCAAGAAAGATCACATTGCTTTGTCGACAATGCTAGAAAGGTGCAGGACATTAGAGAGGGATGAGAAAGATGATGGATTGGAAGTAGATAAGAAAGATGATGGGTGAAGTAAGTAAATGTGACCCTCAAGGAAAGTACCCTAAGGATTACCCAAGCTAGAAACAAAAAAGATATCACAATGTAAGCCAATGGTGTAATGCAAGATAGAATATAGGATAATGAATTGATGTCATGAAAGAATGTGTGGTCCAAAAGAGTGGACATGTAAAGAGGCTTTTGAGAAACTATTATGCATTTTTCATTATTCATTTTGATCAAGACAACTGGGTTAATTTGGATAAGATATGGATAGGAAAAAATGATTAGGATAAGGGTCGATGGAAGCTATGAGTGAATAGTTTTGGGATTATGGCAAGGATTCTTAGGAGTAGTGAGGATTGTATTGAGATAAGAAAGATCATTATAGGGTAGCATGGATGAGAGTACATGAATAAGGTGATGGAAAGGATGGTGAATATTAGTATATGTGATGCTCACATGGATATATCTCAACCTTGTTTAGATCGAAGTGAAAGAGGGAATATGGAAGTATGTGGGCTAGATGGTAATGAATGGATGGAGAATGTGATAGATGGATTAGGTAGTATGGATGGGACTTGAATCCAAGTGTAGAGTACAAGAGGAATAATTGTGTACGATGCATGTTTACTAAGTTTTCATCATGGTACTTGTCCAAGGTGCCACAAGAAGTGGCTTTCACCATAGGATGGATTTATTTCTCTTTATTTTTTCTACCAAGGTGCCTGTTTCTAGGTTTTCACCAAGACACTTTTCTCTCTTTTTTTTCTAAATTTTAGAGGAACTCAAGCCTGATGCTCTTTGGATAATGCTGTTGGAAATTACAATTGAAACAATTTTTGTATTGTCGTTGATGTCAAACCTTAACTGGTAAGACTATTGCTACTTAGAAAAATGTACTATATCTATTTGAGTGTTTCTAAGGGGTTAGGCAAGGTTGGTAACAATAGCACCTAAGGAAAGGTTGAGTTATCTTGATACTACAAAGTGTACTTGACTATGTTGTACAATGATATGACAATATATTATTTATACTAGTAAGACTGAAGGTTAAACTGGTAGGCTTGATCGAGCAAAGAATGGAAAAATCATGTTTAAGTCGAGTAATATTAGTGTCGACCAAGTCAGTGTATGCCGAGCAAAATTCTAGTGTCGACCGAACAATAGTTAATTGCCGAGGAAGATAGTATAAGCTGAGGAAACATTTTTAGTAATGACCGAGCTTTCTACATGAAGACCGAGTAGTTGATCACAGTATTGACCGAGCATTAGCAATTTCATATTTGAAGAGAATTTAGTTTGGGAGCCGACATTGTTGAATTATTGGATTATGTAAAATGTGTTGACTTTATTTATTGATTGTTTGAAAGCATTAAATGCACTGTAAAACATTTTATTGTAAATCTTTAAGAGATTTGAGATGATTCTAGAAAAGGAGCCGAAGAATGTGAAGCAGATAGATTCAATGAATCTAACCTAACCCTAAGATCTACGAATGAGATTGAGCAACATAAGATGAGTTAACCTAATTGAGGAAAGTAAAAAGGGAACCTGAGCATTTGGATATGCAAGTGCATGGGTGAATAGAGAATGCTGGAAGATCAGTAAATTTTTATTGACTGTATAAGTAGAAAAGGCTGAAGGAGAATTGTGATGGTTTCTTGAAGAAAAGTTCTGAGTAGATCAGAGATGGAGATGGAAAAGTTTCAAAGTCAGTAAACCAACATCAGTGTATGGAATCAGATCTGATATTTGCAAAGTGAGTTATCTATTTTTCAGATAAATATTGCTGCTACTTTCTAACCATTGTAACAGTCAAAATCCTTTTAATAGAGGTTGACCTAACAGTCATATGTTAAATCTTTTTGAACAAGGTTGCATTCTAATGGAGTGTATGTAAGTCCTATGACTAGGCTCACTTTTAACAGGGTGATTGAAATCCTTTAACTGGGTCACACCTGACAGTGTGTATTGTAACCTTTGACAGGGTTGGATTTTTACTAAGTTCACTTCAGAGGAGTGAAAGTAATAGTACCATGTTACAAAGTGGTTTTTCCCACATTGGGTTTCCACTATAAATCCTGGTGTTAATACTTGTGTGACTATTTTGGTTTGAACATTTCTGTGTTTTACAAGTTAAGTTACAACTAGGTAGTGGACTGTATTGTTATATGTTTCTATCAATGAATTAGTGATGACTGAGTTTGTTTTGGTTATTGGATCTGATTTAAGGAAAAGTTTTTGAGATTGTTTTATACATCAGGACCTAAGAACAACTAATTCACCCCCCCTCTGTATTGTTCTAAATCATATTAACAATTGGTATAAGGGATTTGTTGCTTATTATTAGTGTTGACAAAAATGAAGTTTAAAGGGGCTTGAAGCAAATGATCAGGATGTATAAGGAGGTACCAAAGCTGAATAAGGAAAACTTCCTTGCATGGAAAAGCTTGATGAAACTACATCTGGCTAGTATTGGTGACTCTGCAAAGTACTACATTGAGAATAGCTATGTCTCACCTATCGCACCTTTGACTACTGAAAAAATGAGAGCTAAGAAAGAACATAATTAGGCAATGCTGGAAATTGCATCTGCCCTAAGCTATCCAAAATTTGAGGACATTAAGGATTGTACAATTGCTAAGGATATGTGGGACACTCTTGCAAGGATCTATGGTGGAGACTTAAATGTTCTGAAAGCAAAGGCTAAGAGTCTTAGAGGTAAGTTTGATGAAATGAGAATGCAAGAAGGTAAAAACATTGCATAATATTGTGGTAGAATAAAAGAAGTTGTGAATGCTATTAGAGGAGCAAATGGGGCTATTGATGATGAAACTATAATTGCGAAAGTAATAAGAACCTTGCGTCCTATATATGCTATTAAGATCTCAACTATTCAGGAATCTAGATGCAACTCTACTAATGTGCTTACCTTGGAAAGTTTGGTTGGTAAGCTGACTACTTTTGAACTCTCTAACTATGATAATTTCACTGTTGGAAGCATTGGTAATGTTGAATCTACTTTCAAGTCACAGCTAGTTCTGAACAAACCAAAGAAAGAAAAAGAAAGATGCATTAGTGAAAGTGAAAGTGACAGTGACACTTTTGATGAAGAACTAGAAGATCTAGAAGCTCTTATGGCTAGAAGACTGAGAAGAGGAAAAGGAAAGTATAAAGGTGAACTCCCTATTATATGTTTTGCATGTAATAAAGTTGGTCATATAGCTACTAGATGTCTTGACAGGAAGTATAAAGATGATGAAAGAAAAAGAAAACACCAAGATAGAAGAGATGAAAGAAGCTACCGATGGAACAAAGACTACAAAGGAAAAGGTAAGAAATATTGTTACATTGCTGAAAAAGAAACTGACACTGCTAGTGATGATTTTGAAATTGAGGTAGTCTATGTTGCAATGAAAGATGAATCTAATGAGGATGAGAAAACTGCATTGATATCCTATGTGAACAAGAATGATAAATGGATTATTGATAGTGGTTGTTCACATCACACTGGTGACAAAAATAAGTTTGAAACCTTACATCATTACAGAGGTAAAAGTGTAAAATTTGGTAATGATGCACCATGTCTTGTTAGAGGAAAAGGTTTGATTAAACTAACTAATAAGATATCTTGTGAAAATGCATATTGGGTTGAAGGTCTTAATTATAATTTGTTAAGTGTTGCTCAGCTTAACAAAACTAGTTATCGAGTGAAATTTCATCACAAGCAAGCTAAAATATTTGATACTAATGGAGAACTAATTGGAAGTGGAGATCAGACGAGAGGTAATTTGTTCTATCTTGACCTATTTGAAGAAACATGTTTAATTGCACAACTTGATGATATTTGGTTATGACATAAAAGGCTATGTCATGTTAACTTTGACAATTTGGTAGAGATAAGTAAGAAGAAAAAGGTAAGATCTACCTAGATTGAAGAAACCTGAGAATTTAATGTGCAAGGAATGCCAGTTAGGAAAAATGACAAAGTCAAGTTTTAAGAAAAAATCCTTTACTTCAAAAAACATTTTAGATTTGTTTCATACTGACCTTTGTGGACCTATGGGTATACAAAGTTACTGTGGTGCTAGATACTTTATCTTATTTGTTGATGATCATACTAGGATGATGCATGTAATGTTTCTAAAAGAAAAATCTGAAGCTTTTCAATTCTTTAAGTGGCATTTGGCTAAGGTTGAGAAGGAAATAGGAAGGAACCTGAAATGTCTTAGATTTGACCGAGGTGGAGAATTTACATCAAATGAATTTAATCTATTTTGCAATGATAGAGGAATTAAAAGACAGATGTCTGCACCTAGAACACCTCCACAGAAAGGTATAACAAAAAGAAGAAATAGATCTATCTTGGATTGTGCAAGGACATTGTTGATTGAAAAGAATGTGGCACAAAAATATTGGAAATAAGCTATAAGCACTGTTGTCTACACTCTTAACCGAGTACAAATCAAGAAAGGTACAAATCTGACACCCTATGAATTATGGCATGGGCATGCACCGAGTGTTAAATACTTTAGAATCTTTGGAAGCAAGTGCTATATATTAAAAGACACTAGTAATGGAAAGTTTGATGCTAAGAGTGATGAAGGCATATTCCTAGGGTATTCCACAAAAAGTAAAGCTTATAAGTGTTTGAACTCTAACACTAACAAGATTATGGAAAGTGTGAATGTCAAAATTGATGAGTATGTAGAAAGAAATGAAGCTGACAGCAAAAGAGAACTAGAAGATTATAGATCTTTTGTGTACATTGAGGAAGAAGAAGAGGCAAATAATAGACTTGCACCTAATGCTGAGTCTTGGGTAAGTAATGCCAAGCAATGGATAGATGCTATTGAGCATCAGGAAAATAGTGCCGAAAGAGAACAAGAAAATGTTGCTGAGTATCAGGAAGAGGTTGCCAAGCATTCAGAAGTTGAATCTGATAATCTTGTTGGGGAACCTGATGAAATATAGGAGAAAGGAGCTGAACCTATTTTGGAAAAATATGTAAGAAGACATCACAAGCCTGAACAGATAATTGGAGACAAGAATACTAGAATTCATACTAGAAGTAAGACTAAGGATCCAACATGCCTACTATGTGAATTTGAACCCAAGTCAACTAGAGAGGCATTGGAGAATGAAGAATGGATACAAGAAATGAATGAAGAGATTGACCAGATTGAAAAGAATGATACTTGGACTCTGGTGCTAAGACCTGAAAACAAAAATGTTATAGGAAAAAAGTGGGTGTTTCAAAATAAGATGAATGAAAATGGTGAAATAACTAGGAACAAAGCTAGGCTGGTATGAAAAGGCTACACACAAGAAGAAGGAATAGATTATGGGGAGACATTTTCCCCTGTAGCTAGATTGGAAAGAGTAAGAACTCTAATTGCATATGCTGCTTATAAAGATTTCAAGGTATATCAGATGGATGTCAAGTCTGCATTTTTGAATGGTATACTAGAAAAAGAAGTTTACATAGAACGGCTAGAAGGTTTTATTGATCCAAATAGAAGACACATGGTGTGCAAATTGAACAAAGCACTATATGGATTGAAACAAGCTCCCAGAGCATGGTATGAGATGTTGCACAACTACTTGATATAGATTGAATTTTCAAGAACAAATGACACAAGCAATCTATACATGAAAGATGAAGAAGGTAAAGGTATCCTGTTGGCAAAATTTTTTGTGGACAAGATGCATTGTGTAAAATATTTTCAAATGAAATGCAAACTAAATTTGAAATGAGCATGTCTGGTGAGATCAAATTCTTTGTTGGTTTACAAGTATATCAGAGGAACAATGGAATTTTCATTACACAATCTAAGTATGTTAATGAAATACTGAAAACTTTTGGGATGGAAGATGCTAAACCAGTGAGTACTCCTATGGTTACTGGACAAAAGTTATCTAAGAATGATGATGCTGCAGAAGTGAATCAGACTTTGTATAGATCCATGATTGAAAAATTACAGTATGCTTTACATAGTAGACCAGATATTGCACTAGTTGTTGGGATTGTGGCAAGATTCTTTGCCAATCCTAAGGAAACACACATGATGGCTGTGAAAAGAATTATGAGATACTTGAAAGGAACTGTTGACCATGGTCTATATTATAAGAAGGATGATAGATTTGAACTCAGAGTTTATACAGATGCTAATTGGGAAAGAAATGTAGATGACAGAAAGAGTACTAGTGGTAGAACTTTCTTTCTTGGATAGAGATTAGTCTCCTAGATGAGCAAGAAACAAAATTGCATTTCCCAATCTACTGCCGAGGCCGAGTATGTTTCTGTTGTAGTAAATTGTTCAAATTTGGTATGGATAGAACAATTGTTGATAGGCATGAAAGAAGAAATCACTGAACCTATTGTTATTTTCTATGACAACACAAGTGCTATCAATATTTATAAGAATCTAGTGATGCACACTAAGACCAAGCACATAACAATCAAGTATCATTACTTGAGAGAATTAGTACAAGATAAATAAGTCTGAATGGAATATGTGAATACAAAAGAACAATTAGTAGACATATTCACTAAAGCTTTACCCAGAGAAGCTCATGACTATTTGAGAAGTCAATTAGGGGTCCTTCCCCTAATTGAGGCTGCCTAGACAAGCTAGGAGCACTGCATCAAATATGCTACAACAGAATATTTGACAAATTGATACAGAAGATTGTCACACTTTAGGGCTGGCCTAGAGTTGTGAAAAGGAGCAAAGACAAGGAATCTGTCATAAGCAAGATGACAGAGGGAGAAAACATTGAGCTGCACAAATATTATCTACATCTGATGGATGTATGTTTTCGTTGCTGCTTTGGCATTTTTGTCAAAGAGGGAGATGAACTGATATGATAACACATGACACTGAAAAATAAGGGTGATGAATTGAAATAAAGAATCGGGATAGAGGGAGATTTGAATACTTTTGACAGCCATAGAAGTGAGGCTTATAGGATTCTGAATCAGAATGAAGCTAAGGATATTATAAATAATTCTCTGATGAACATATAAGTTTTTGGATTAGTTGGTAATCCATGTGTTATTTAGGTGATATCATATGGTGTTGCCATCAATGCCAAAGAGGGAGATTGTTGGAAACTACAATTGAAACAATTGTTGTATTGTCATTGATGTCAAACCTTAACTTGTAAGACTGTTGCTACTTAGAAAAATGTACTATATCTATTTGAGTGTTGTGAAGGTGTTAAGCAAGGTTGTTAACAATAGCACCTAAGGAAAGGTTGAGTTATCTTGATACTACAAAGTGTACTTGACTATGTTGTACAATGATGAGACAATGCATTATTTATACTAGTAAGACTCAAGACTAAACTACTAGGCTTGACCGAGAAAAGAATGGAGAAATCATGTTTAAGCTGAGTAATGTTAGTGTCGACTGAGTCGGTGTATGTCGAGAAAAATTCTAGTGTCGACCGAACAATAGTTAATTGCCAAGGAAGACAGTGTAAGCTGATGAAACATTTTTAGTAATGACTGAGCTTTCTACATGAAGACTAAGTAGTTGATCACAGTATTGACCGAGCATCAACAATTTTATATTTGAAGAGAGTTTAGTTTTGGAGCTAACATTGTTGAATTCTTGGATTATGTAAAATGTGTTGACTTTATTTATTGATTGTTTGAAAGCATTAAATGCACTGTAAAACATTTTATTGTAAATCTTTAAGAGATTTGAGATGATTTTAGAAAAGGAGCCGAAGAACATGAAGTGGGTAGATTCAATGAATCTGACCTAACCCTAAGATCTACGAATGAGATTGAGTGACATAAGATGAATTAACCTAATTGAGGAAAGTATAAAGGGAACCTGAGCATTTGGATATGCAAGTGCATGAGTGAATAGAGAATGCTAGAAGATCAGTAAATTTTTATTGACTGTATAAGCAGAAAAGGGTGAAGGAGAATTGTGATGGTTCCTTGAAGAAAAGTTCTAAGCAGATCAGAGATGGAGATGGAAAAGTTTCAAAGTTAGTAAACCAGCATTAGTGTATGGAATCAGATATGATATTTGCCAAGTAAGTTGTCTATTTTTTAGATAAATATTGCTGCTACTTTCTAACCATTGTAACAGTCAAAATCCTTTTAACAAAGGTTGACCTAATAGTCATATGTTAAATCCTTTTGAACAAGGTTGCATTCTAATGGAGTGTATGTAAGTCCTATGACTAGGCTCACTTTTAACAGAGTGATTGAAATCCTTTAATCGGGTCACACCTGATAGTGTGTATTGTAACCTTTGATAGGGTTGGCTTTTTACCGAGCTCACTTCAGAAGAGTGAAAATAATAGTACCATGTTACAAAGTGTTTTTTCCCACATTGGGTTTCCACTATAAATCTTGGTGTTAATACTTGTGTGACTATTTTGGTTTGAACATTTCTATGTTTTACAAGTTAAGTTACAGCTAGGTACTGGACTGCATTGTTATATGTTTCTATCAATGAATCAGTGATGACCAAGTTTGTTTTGGTTATTGTATCTAATTTAAGGAAAAGTTTTTGAGATTGTTTTATACATCAGTTTCTGAGAAGAACTGATTCACCCCCCCTCTTTGTTGTTCTAAATCATATTAACAAATTCTCCTTTGGAAATATATTCTTTGATGGGCCAAGGCTACTAAAAGGTATTCTTAAGGATGTTGATAGGGTGATAGAAGGAAAATGATATGGAGGGTAAGGATAGTTAATGACTAAGGATTTATGTGATGGATTGGATGAAGGGGATGGATGGATAGTAAAAGAGAGGATAATAAGAAATAAGGGATAGGATATTGAAATATTTTTTTAGGAGTATGTGGAAAGGGTGGAAAGATCAAAAATGACACACATCTTGAAGGGTGGTGGGATTATAGAAGAAAACTGGAGGGAACACCTTGAGGCTTTGATGTAGGAGGTGATGGAAAATTTTTGGAAGAAGATGGAGTGGAAGCCTTTGGATCCTTAGATTCCAACATTTTTTTTTTGTTTGTCTCTAAGTCCTTTAAGAGAGACATGGGAATCCACATAGCTTTTGATTCATCTTTTCTTTGGAATGCTTTAGGATGCACTTCTTCGATGAGGGGTTTAGGAAACCACATTTTCTTTAATTTTTTTCTTCTTTTCTCGATGGGATTTTGGTCTTTTGAATAGCTCATTTTTCTTTGTAGTCACATGTTGATTACATAGGATGTAGTGATCTTCATATATAAGTGGATTCTTATATTTTTTATTTTTTCTTTGACATCCAAATTGTTTCCAAAAGACTTGGGAATTATGGATGAATAAGGCTGACATGGCTAGTTCATATGGATAGGTTGATATGAAGGCTTAAATGATGCATGTATTTATTGATCTTGATAGGAGATAGGGTATGTGGATAATAAGCTAAAATTAATAGATATGGTGGATGGTGGAATATAAGGACCCAATATAGATGGACAGTTTAAGGGTTTTGGCTTTAGGATATAGGGACCAATGATGGATTTGGAGGAGGAAAAAGTGTAATGTACAGGGATATCAACATCTTTAGAGTAAGATGTATAGCCTAGGATCTCTTCTTTATGATTCATCTTTACACCAATACACTCATGAGTAGCTTTGATAGTAGAAATTTTGACAAGAGCATTTGAAGCTTGAGGTGATTTCTTCTTATGAAAATGACTTGGAGGAATAGGATAATTTTGAGGTGTATATGGAGGAGTATAACAAGAGGATGAGGGGACACTCTAATATTGACAAGGATCTTTGGATAGCATAGGGAGATTTTTATGTGCTTGATCTTTCTTAGGAAGTGGAGGGCTATGTGGCTCTTTAGATGGAGGGATATCTTCTTGAAAGAAGGTAAATCCCATGACTAGGTTATTAGTGGATACTTGGGAGATGGTACCTTCATCAATTTTTGGATGGGGATGGATGCCTTGATTTGGATCTTCATTAAGTATTCACCTTTTGGATTATCCTCTTGACATGGAGCCACTTCCAAGGACAAGGTAGGCTTTTGGATTTGGGTGAGAGATTTTTGAAAGGTCGATAAAGGATCATTTAGAATATCTTTGATAGGTGTTGAAGCACATAGAAGCTTAGGGTCCATGATCTTTGAGCTATGGAAAAGACTTGCATCAAGAGGTAAGTTAGCTTGGATATATTTTAAAGACTTCCCTTGAGAGTAGACATAGTCAGCATTAAAAGAATTAGGCTCTTTATTAAATGGAGGACCTTTGGATAGCTTAAATTCTTTAGAAGGTGACTAGATGTTGGAAGAAGTAGAAAGTGTATGAAAATCATTACTAGATATAGATACATGATGTTGATCAAGCTTGAGATTAGTATCTTCATTAGATGATTCACTTGGATTTTCAATTTTTATTATGTCATCATCAATTAGATCTTGGATTTTATGCTTTAACTCCATGTAATTTAAAGTTTTATGCTCATTATTTCTATGATAAGCACAATAGGTACACAAAAATGAGATTTCACATGGCATGTCTTGAGGTAGCATGATGATATTATTTTCAAGAAGCTCTTCCAAGGCTGATTCATAAGATTGTCCCAGATTGATGAATGATCTGTCCGTTGGACTTATAGAGATATTGGATTCAAGATCATAGGGATTTGATTTGTTGTTGTCATAGGAATGATATAAAATACTCTCAAATGAATGTGATGTAACATCCTGTTAGAGACAGTTAGAGTCACCATTAATGAAGTGTCTAGGACCCTTTCTAGTTCATTTTGTTTGAAGTTCATTTGGCACATCCCCTTGAAAGTTCTTCCTTGCAGTAATTCTTCAAGCGTCTATGTCCTTCAAAGTTTGTCAAGCTCAAACATTCAGTCTTCCTTGGACGTATCTTTTCCAAGACTCATGCCTCACCTGAACCACTTCAAACCAATTTGAACTTCGGTTCAAAGTAGTTTGAAGTAGTTTAATGAATGTTTTCTTTTTTAATGATTATTTTCTGTAGGTGAGCCCCGACCTAGACTTCTTTTGAGAGGTGAACCACTTCGAACCACTTTGAACTCTGGTTCAAAGTAGTTCAAAGAGGTTTGAAGATAGATTATGGGAAAAGTAGTAAGTGAAAGGATAGTTGATGGGACACATGGCATAAGCTGATGGCACAATGATGGTTAAGTTTTTAAGAAGTGTAGTTTGATTTGATAGGAATAATAAAGCAAATCTCAGATGAAGTTTTGGGTGATGATTGATGAAATCGCTAGCACGAGTAGGAGATATCACTTGAGGGATGATTAATAATGGTATTAAAGATGGTGGATTCTGAGGACATCCTATTGTTGAGTCATTACTATTCGCATCATTTGGAATTAATGTCCCTGACTTATGCTCATTAAAGTCAAGTTTTTCAGACATTAATCTTTCAAAATATAAATGGCTCTGTAAGTTTTTCTTTCTTTCTATTTTCTTGCGGAGTCTCAGCTATGGGAGAAGGATTTGTTTCAAGTCTACGTAAACAGGTAGCTCCTAAAAGATTTTCCTTATTTCCTTTTGTTGTTTGATGTATTGATTTGAGGAGGGGGGGGGAGTTTGTGTTTTTATTCCTGAGGAAGAGATGAGGTCTAGTTTGCATCTCTTCAGGAATGTCAAGAATTTGCAATGTCAAGCTCCTATTATCTCAGATATACTAGACCTGTTAGGGATATCAGTAGAGAAAATAGTAGTTGACCTCACAAGCCGTGCAGTGGAAGATTATAGTTTAGAGTTCCTATCGAGTGGATTATTAGAAGCCGCAGCTTCCCCGCCATCAGCTGTATGCCCAGAATTGGTTCAACAATGTATCAACCGATATGATGTAAAATCTAAGTGCATTATGAAAGCAGAAGACCAAACCCTTGTGCCAGTCAATAGAGAGACTATTATGGTTGTCTTTAAAATCCTAGAGGAATCCCTTGTCAGTTTTAATCCTACCCAATCTCTAGCTCAATACAGAGAGAATGTAGATAAAAACCAGAGTCATGTGGCTAGGAAGTGGACTCAAACCAATTACAAAGGTGGGTCTCAGTTACCTAAAGTTCTTACCAAAGATCACATGAAACCTCTTATTCATGATGTAATAGTGTTGCTTCATTGGATTAAAGGTTCATAATAGGTTCTTCTATATGAGGAGTGGATGTTTCATTTTATTGAGATAGTCTTGGAAGGAGGGCAACATATTGATTGGACGGAAATCATTGCTAGTTCTCTGAGGGATTAACTTAACCAAGCTTAGGCCATTAAAAAGGATTTATTTATGTCTTCCTATCTTATATACTAACTAGTGTGCACAGAAGATTTGTCTGCTATTCAACACGTTCCTTGGAATGAAGATCTTTTAATTTATGAATACTATCCGTTATTGAGACAGGATAAAATTTTGGAAAATTACAGGAAGGTTCATAATGTTTTCCTAGGTAAATTGTGTCAACAACTGGCATGGGTCCCTAACCAAAGAGTTTCATTGGAGGCATAGAAATTGATCCAAACTTATGGAAGTCTATATATGTAGTTCCCATGTTTCACCTACATCCAGGTTGGTGGCTTTGATGATGAACCTCTCAGGCTCCCAAGGTTCAGTTTTGACTGTTTCATTTTGGTAGAAGTTTGTAGGCAGTTGTTTGTGGTTGTTAAAAATACCATGCCAGAAGAAAAATGGCCTTCTATGTTCCCAGTTAAAATTGGCAATTTGGCCTGTAACAATATGATGGACACTTCGGTGATTGGAAGCAACCTATTGAGTTTTCATCTATAGTTTTATGAGTTAAGAAGGGGCTTTGATAACAAGGGCATTGCCAAGAAAGTTCTAAGCTTGAGTAAATATCCTTCACCCAGTTCACACCTCAAGGACCTATGGGAAGATCTCAGTGATGAGGAGGCAATCTCAAAATGAGATAATTCCAAGCTTGTTATTTCACAGATCAAAATGTTGCAATTGTATTTTGATATTAAGGGTGTGGAAGAAGATAATTCTGAAGTCACAGGTTTAGAGGTAAGCAATATAGAAGCAAGAAGTCCCCTGGATATAGATTGGAATAGGAAAGAAGAAGATGATATAAAGTTGAGGGCCTGAACCATTTTCGAGGTCACGGAAAATTGGTTGTCAGAAAAGAGAAAGAAAGGAGCTAACTTCCCCCCTCTTGAACAACATAGTTCGAGATCAACCTTAAAAAATGTGAAACATTCCCCTTCTAATGTATCTCTAATGGTTCCAAATGCAGGTAAAATTACGTCTCCTAAGAAGAAGGCAGTTCTAGGTGGGCATCCTACCGCACCAAGATCATGACCTAGAACAAGGTCAGAAAGACATTCTCAAATGGCATCTTTAGGGCTTGATTATCTAGATGTTGAGATCAATGATGAAGATATCTCATTTTCATCGGATTAGCAAGAGAAGGTTCAAGAGGTCCTTACCTTTAATGCATAAGTACCTCAGGTTGAAAGTACTCCGGTCAGAATGCCTGACAACCGAATGATGACTGGTTTAGTTCCTCCCTAGTTAACTAAATTTGTGAATAAGAGAAAGAGCTACAAACCCATTTCACTTCCTATAAAAGAAATTGTCACTAAATATGCTACCCGGACCCCCAAAGAAAAAAGAATGAAGAGTGATGCTAGGCTATCTACCGACCCATCTACCAAAAAGGTGACTGTAGAAATAGCCACTTTCAGGCCTAAAGAGGGAATTCAGGAAGCGGAGGCTAAGGACTTTGAAACTACAAAGATGGAACTTGGTGTTCTAAATAGGGATTCTAGGGATCACATATTTAAATTCTCAGCCGATCATATGCTTGGACATTCCCAAAAAGATGGGAGGGAAAAACATGAGTTGAAACAGCTAGTTTCTAGCATGGCTGAATTTCTTTCCTCGCTCGCTGATGACAGAGTACTACCGCTGGCTCAGTCTTCACAAGATTTTGATCTGAATTTGGTTGAAAGCCAAAGGATGGTTAAGCAGATGTAGCATGGGAGAATTCTGATGGAGGTTGTTAAGTCTTGGATAAGCAATGTTATCACTAAAGGAAGTGCTCTCATCCACGAGTTCATATCTACTCCTAGATGGAGAAGGATTACTCAGTGAGGTACAAACCCTGGTTTCAAACTGGGAAATGGAGAAATAAAAATGCATAGTGATCATGACACAGGTCCAAGAAATATGGCATAACTAAGTTCTTAGTTGAGAATCCAATGTAGCTGGTAGATCCCTATATGTTGTTCTTCTTGAAGCAGAACTTCGGATAGAAAAACACAATGTTCAAAGCTGCAGTCTCCCAAGCTAAGGTAATAGAGAAAGAGGTGCTGGATATGCATGCAGATGCCCTCAAGGATATTAAAATAGTGAACCCCTTGAGTATTTTTCAAATTGATGAGGGTAACAGGGATGCAGATGCCATGGTCAAAGTCTTCACAGATACCATGAATGCCCTCAAAGAAAATGAAGCACCTACAGTTCAAGATTTCACTAGGATTGCAAATGTGGAGTCTATGTTGCTGCTAAACTAAGGTCAGTTGCCAAAGTAGGTGGAGAGGATTAGGGAGCTGAGGTGGGAAAAGAATGCGACTCAAGCAAAGCTTTCGAGCCTGAAGAATTTGCATTTCTAGCCAGCCCAAGAACTGGTGAACCTGTTGTGGTCCTGGAAGCTCATACAGACCACCACGTAAGAAGGCCTCAATGGGAGTTAGTGATTTTCAAGACAAAATTTCCCTTGTTTTATGTTTTAAATGACACGTGTTTGGAAACTCTATTTTTAGTTATGTAAACTGGTTTAAATAATTTTTCTGGTGTCTGAGAGGCCGGGTTTTTCTAGAGGCTCTCTCGGACTTGAAACTATTAATGCTAGAGCATTGAATAGTTAAAGGGGTTAGAAAATATAGATAGGAAATAAATAGTTTCTTTTTGGTAGTAGATAGTTAGAGTAGTCTTTTATTTTCTAAAACAACGGTGACTGATTTTTTATTAGACTTTGATGCAATCTTATATGAATATATGAATGCATTGTATGGTTTAGATCTTTGAATCAAAATTTGGAGTGTATGAATTGCTTTGGAAGTTGATACATTTAAATCTATGTATATGTTATTCATATTGAGTTGCTTTGGGTTTCTTTTTAGTTCATCTTTCTTAAGTTACTTTATAGGTTCCTTTGTTTTTAGAAATACTTAGTAAATCTCAGTTCTTTCATAGTGTGGTTTATTAGTTTGCTGGTTCATAAATTACCTCAATACCTAGGAGTATTTGAGAGTTCCTTCCACACTTTGTGGTTAAAAGTGTATATGTTTACCTTTTTATTGATAATTCATTGAAAATCTTAAAAGGAAGCTGAACCTTAGAAATTCAGAGGGAAGCAATTTCTTATGCTTACCCAACTATTGATGAACCATTTGTCTTAGGAATATAGAGTCTTTATTTATTTTCATTTAAAAGGAAGAAGACAAATTGGTTCACCAACAAATTTTTGGTGACTCTACTAGGGAGAGTCCAGTATAAAACACTAGTTTCTCCATTTATTACAATGCTACAAAATGGTGTTGCCACATAATGATGTGTTTCATGTGTTACAACCAAATCTAGAATTCAGAGACACACAAGAAGACATAATCTCAAGCCTTGCTGAAGTAGTGTGGAGATTTAGATGTAGTAATCAATAGTTTCATCAAGTTTGAGAAGTGCTTGAGAAAGAAGAAGAAATAGTTGAGCGGCTGAGGGTTATGCCAATTGCTCATGAAGCGGTTATAGTAAATAGACTTACACAAGCTCTAGCTAGAAATTAAGGTCATTTCTGACATTGAAGCTAGTAGAAAAGAGATACACAAGAGGTGATAGAAGTAAGGGATTGGTTAACAAAGACTTTGAAGCTTTGAGAAATCTTAGTTTTGAACCTGATCTTAATACCTAAAAGAAGAAGGAAACATGAACATTTAGCAGACCTTCTTCACCTCCACCTAGCCCGTTTGTTCCACCCCTTTTTAGAGCCATTATAATGCCAGGTACTATTGCACCTAATGTCCTTAATATCTAGCCTTTGAATTTCCAATTATCTAACATGGCTACCAATCAACCCTGGGGTTAGAATATTGGCCCATTGAACTTAGGAGTTAATCAACCTGCAGACTTGCCTAAAGGTGCTAACCAAATTTTGCCCAAGTTTAGTGGAGATGGGAAAGTAACCTCTGATGACCATCTAAGTGCATTTCACATTGTTTGTGGTGTTATAAGTGTTCCTACTGAAGAAGTGGTAGTCAAAATCTTTGTCAGAACCTTGGTTGACACTGCAGCTGACTAGTTCAGTCATTTACCCAATGGCTCAATCAGAAATTGGAATCACATGAAGACTTCTTTTGAAGCAAGATTCAAAACTCTTGATAATGATTTTTCTCTATTGCAACAGCTTAGTCAAATGAAGAAAGAGATACATGAGTCAATGTGGGAGTTTGTGGCCAAATTTAATAGAATCTTGCAAAGGATACCGACAAATTTTGCACCAAGTGATGAAAATAAGAAGATTTTCTTCTTAAATGTTGTCTTGCCTAACATAAGCTTTCACCTATTAAAAATTGGTGTGGCTGACTTGGCTGCTGCTTAGACACAAGCTATTGAGCTAGAAGAAACTTTCATAATGGCTGGAAAGTGGAAGAGAGAAGTTCAAGCTTCAGGAAGTACTTCATCTTCTACAACAACAGATCCTATGATGTAGAGGTTAATGAATGATATGGCTATGCTCAAGAGGTAGTAGAATAAGGAAAGTTCTCCATATTAGTCCCCTTACCAAGATGTTAGCCAAAGATAGTATAACCAACCTTCAGGAAAAATTCCTCTCTTGCCAAGTTCACAACCAAGTTTGCAAATTGAACCCACACGAAGAGAAACAATGTGTTCTTTCCATCTCACAACATATCATGATGGAGAGTCTTATCCTGATTGGTTAAGGTGTCTCCAAATCAATGCCACAAGGGATACCATCGATATAGAAGAGGTGCGGGAAGAGAAAGACTCACCCAATATTGGTTTATCTAGTTCTTTTTATCTGGAGTATGAGCTGGGCTTTGATAGAGGAGGAAGTGTTTTGGCAACCTTGCAAGATCCTGCTTGTGCAATCTTGACAAGAAATCAGAGAACATAAAAGTTTATCTCTGGTTCAATTGCTACTAACACTAATGTTAAATGCAAGGAAGCTGGAAACGGAGAAGCTCCTGCATGCCCAAAGGGTCCTGAAGTGAAAATATTACCAAGAGGTAGTCTAGTTCCTTCCTCTCCCTTTGACTTTGTTGAATTTTGTAAACCTTCCATGATCTTTATTTCCCCTATAGGATACCTCAAAATGAATCCTAAAGAGCTAGATAAACTGGTAAAATATGTTAAGGGAGAGTCAAGTTTAGGTTCCCAATCGGATAAGCCACTCATAGGTGAGACAACCATAGTTGAAGAACCTTTGGTCTTTAAACCCCAAGATACCCCACAGACAATAGAAGACTGACCCTTTGTTAATACAATTGAAAGTGAAATAGAGGAAAGAAAGCCTAATCCCTTCTATATCTCCTTACTACTAAATGGTCAAAAACTTAATAATTGCATTATTGACTTTGGTGCATTAGATAATATCATGCCTGCTCTGGTTGCAAGAGCCCTCGGTCTCACTTTGACTAAAACCTATGGCCATTGTTATTCTATGGATGGGAAATAAGTGCCGTTAATGGGTCAGGTCAAAGATTCCCAAGCCATTCTAGCCACATACCTTGAAAAACATCTAAAATTGACTATCTTGGTAGCAGATATCCCAACTAGCTATGGTATGTTGCTCAGTAGAACTTTTTGCAAATATTTAGGAGGAGACATTAAGATGGACTGGTCAAAGGCCATGATCCCAATTGATAAGAAGAAAGTGAAGCTTGAACTTAAGCCTAAAAATAAATATACTGTGGTGCCTTCCGACAACCCAAAAGCTCAAATCCTGTACAAGGAGTGTCATTTTGGTAACTATGTTATTTTGGCTGATCTTGAAGAAAATGATGAAACTTCTTCTCAAAAAGAAGAAGATATATGGAAGATGGAGTTCGACGACAACTGTTCTAATTCAGGTTCAGGTGCGGGGGTAGTTCTTTTTCCTCCAATAAAGAATGTATTCCTCTTTCTTTCAAGTTAGATTTCAAAAATACTAACAATATTGCAGAGTACGAAGCCTTGCTACTGGGATTGGAAGAGGCAAAATTGAGGGGAGTCAAGAAATTGGTTGTAAAAGGTGATGCTGAATTCATTGTGAAGCAGGTGAAAGGACAATTCTCTGTCAAGAATGAGAGGTTAAAGCACTACAAAAATTTGGTATGGGATGAACTGGATTTCTTTGATGCCTTTTCTATAAAATTCATACCAAGAAATCAGAACACCAGAGTGGATGCCTTGGCAATATCCGCTTCATTATTGTTGCCACATCTTGATTTTAAAACCTAGAAGTATTAGATTGAGATGATTTACAAGTTGAAGGTGCCTGATAATGTGGAGTTTTGGCAAGTCTTTGATAATGACTCTCAGCTTAGAGATTTTCTAGAATGTGCCACAATTTTTTCTGATGTATATTTTGAAGGATCAAATAGTGATTGCAAATAAGTTTACGAATATGTTACAGGTAGTGATGGGGTGATTCAACTGAAAGGTAATAAAATCCCCAAGGGTCTTGTATCTCTAGAACATTTGTTTAGGAGAAAAGATGATAGTACAATTAAAGAAAAGATATCCCATGTCCATAATGCCAAAGAATATGAAAAAATTGATATAGGAGAGGAAGGAGATCCAAAATGGATTTCAATTGGTAAGACATGTACTTCAATTGAAAAAGAAAACCTGATAAAGTTACTTAAAGAATACAGGGATGTCTTTTCCTAGGGGTATGAGGACATGAAGAATTTCAGAGGAGGTCTTTTTGAACATTAAATTCCTTTAAAGCTTGGTGTTACCCCATTTCACCAAAAATTAAGGAACTATAATCCTAAAGTATCGGAAGCCATTTTAAGAGAGGTGGAAAAAATGCTATAGGCTAGGATTATCTATCCCATCCACCATTCAACTTGGATTGCTAACATAGTTCCTGTGAGAAAGAAAAATGGGAAAATTAGGATTTGTGTAGATTTCTATAACCTGAACCAAGCAAGTCTAAAAGATAACTATGCCCTACCTATGATGGATCATGTTCTTCAAGCTCTTTCAGGATCTAAAGTCATGTCTATACTGGATGGCTATTCGGGATACAATCAAATTAGTGTGGCAGAGAATGACCAGCATAAAATGAATTTTATCACTCCATGGGGGACTTATGCTTATAGTCGTATGCCATTTGGGTTGCTTAATGTAGGTGCCACTTTCCAGAGGGCAATGAATTCCTCTTTTGAGGATCTCCGAAACAAAATCATAGTGGTGTACTTAGATGATCTCACTATCTTTTCGAAGAAGGGGAGTCAACATATAAAAGATCTTGAAACAGTGCTCTTGAGGTGTACAAGTCATGACATCTCCTTGAACCCTAAGAAATCAACGTTCTTTGTGGAGGAAGGAAAGCTACTAGGTCATATCAAAGGATGGTGTTTGGATTGACCTCAAAAGGGTTAAGGTGATTCAATAGCTTAGCCTACCATTAAGTAGAACTAGATTGAAGTCATTCTTTGGCCAAGTGAATTTCCTATGCGCATTCATCCCCAAGTTCTCAGAAATTACTAAGCCTATGATTGATATGATGAGTGAGAAGATTCCTTTCAAGTGGAATGATATTAAAGATGCAATATCTCAGGCACCTATGCTAAAGAGTCCTAATTTCAAAAGGGATTTTATCATCTATTGTTATGCTTTCGAGCATACTCTATCTGGCATATTAACACAAAAAGATGAGAAAGGACAAGACGCACCCATAGCATTTATGAGCACACCTCTGAAAAGGCATGAGCTCAAATACTCCCAGATGGAAAAACATGCCTTCACTATAGTAAAAGAAGTAAAACAATTCAGGTATTATATATTGCATTCTCATTGTACAATTTTCATGCCTGATACTGTGGTGAAAAGTATTTTGACTTAGAACGAGATTGGTATGAATAACAGAGCAGTTTGGATAGCAAAAATTTAGGAGTAAGATCTGATGATAAAACTGACCAATCTGGTAAGGGGGAAAGGTCTATGCAAGCTGATAGTGGAGAATGGTAAGCCATCAAAGAAAATTGATGAAGTGCCCATGGCATTGCTTGTCAGTTTAACTGATCCCTAGTTTTCGGACATGGCTTATTTCCTCACTTATGGTGAGTGCCCTGATCATTTAAATCCTAAGGAGGGGTGTAACTTGAAATTGAAAGAAAGTAAATATGTGATATCCTAGGGGACATTATATAAAAGATGCATAGATGGAACCTTCCTAAGATACGTGGATGCTGAGCAACAAAAAGAACTTTTGAAAATATTTCATGATGAAGCTTGTGGAGGCCACTACTCATCAACCATGACTACATTCAAGATTCTTCAGAATCATTTTTACTAGCCTGGCATGTTCAAAGACATGTACTAGTGTGTTCAAAACTACGAAAAATGTCAGCTCTTCACTGGGAGACCTCATCTTGCCACTTTGCCTCTTAAACCTGTAATTGTTGATGAGCCTTTCAAGCAATGGGGGATAGACTTTTTTGGACCTTTGAACCCACCATCCAATGCCAGGCATGTCTATATTCTCACGGCCACTAATTATTTTACCAAGTGGGTGGAAGCTATCCCCACTAAGAAAGTGAATTCTTAGGTGGTGTGTGATTTCCTCTTGAATTATATTTTTGTCAGGTTCAGAGTACTAGTTAAGATAGTAGCAAATAATGCTACTTACTTTTCCTCTGGAGAAATCTCAATTTTTTGTTATGAACATGGCATTTCTCTGGCTCATTCCTTTGATGATTTCTCACAAGGGAATGGTCAAGCTAAATCCAACAACAAGAACTTGGTGGCGATCATGAAAAAGTTGATGGACGATAATCCCCATGAGTGGCATAAGAAGTTGTTTGAAGTCTTGTGGGTAGATCGAACTACTTTGAAAAGAGAAATTGGAATGGCCCCCTTTGAACTAGTATATGTGATAGGAGCACATGTTTCTTTGCCTTTCAAACTCTCCTTAGCTAAGCTTCAAGCCATCATTGAAGATCATTATTTTAAAGATCCTCTGGAGAAATGAGTCATGCATTTGAGTCAACTGGAAGAAGAAAGGGAGGAATTGGTGGATCATATCACAAAGCATCAGCTGAAGGTGAAGCAGATTTTTGATATGCGGGCTCGGCCCCGTAACTTTATGGAGGGAGATGAAGTGCTTTTATGGGACAAAAGATGGGCGACCAAAGGATCTCACAGGAAATTTGAATCTTTATGGAAGGGCCCATTTATCATCTCTGAAACTCTTGGTTCAAATGCTTTCAGATTATCTTATCTAGATGGTGTGAATCTGCCTTTTACCTACAATGGGCAGGACCTTAAATTATACAAGCTTTAATGATACACCCAGTCACTACCTATGTACATATTAGGTAGTTTTTTTTTTCCACTTTCCTTTTTGGCGTGTTGTAGTGGTCTATTTTTCTTTCCCTTGGTTAGCTTTTTCTGTGAAACCAGTTTTCAGAGTTCTTTGCACATTGAGTAATATGTAGTCCCTAGCTAGAGCCGATGTTAGAGACAGTTAAAGTCACCATTAATGAAGTGTCTAGGATACTTTCTAGTTCATTTTTTTTGAAGTTCATTTAGCACATCCCCTTGAAATTTCTTCCTTGCAGTAATTCTTCAAGCGTCTATATCCTTCAAAGTTTGTCAAGCTCAAACATTCAGTCTTCCTTGGATGAATCTTTTCCAAGATTCATGCCTCACCTGAACCACTTCGAACCACTTTGAACTTTGGTTCAAATTAGTTTGAAGTAGTTCAATGAATGTTTTCTTTTCTAATGATTATTTTCTATAGGTGGGCCCCGGCCTAGACTTCTTTTGAGAGGTGAACCACTTCAAACCACTTTGAACTCCGGTTCAAAGTAGTTCGAAGAGGTTCAAAGATAGATTATGAGCAAAGTAGTAAGTGAAAGGATAGTTGATGGGACACATAGCATAAGCTAATGGCGCAATGATGGTTAAGTTTTTAAGAAGGGTAGTTTGATTTGACGGGAATAATAAAGCAAATCTTGGATGAAGTTTTGGGTGACGATTGATGAAATTGCTAGCACGAGCAGGAGATATCACTCGAGGGATGATTAATAATGGTATTAAAAATGGCGGATTCTGAGGATGTCCTATTGCTAACTCACTACCATTCACATCATTTGGAATTAATGTCCCTGACTTATGCTCATTAAAGTTGAGTTTTTCAGACATTAATCTTTCAAAATATAAACAGCTCTGTAAGTTTTTCTTTCTTGCTATTTGCTTGCGGAGTCTCGGGTGTGGGAGAAGGGTTTGTTTCAAGTCTGCGTAAATAGGTAGGTCCTAAAATGTTTTTCTTATTTCCTATTACTTTTTGATGTATTGATTTGAGGGGGGGGGGAGTTTATGTTTTTATTCCTGAGGAAGAGATGAGGTCTAGTTTGCATCTCTTCAGGAATGTCCAGAATTTGCAATGTCGAGCTCCTATTGTCTTAGATATAGACCTATTAGGGATAAGAGTAGAGAAAATAGTAGTTGACCTCACAAGCCATGCAACGGAAGATTATAGTTTAGAGTTCTTGTCGAGTGGCTTATTAGAAGCCGCGGCTTTCCCGCCGTCAGCTGTATGCCCAGAATTGGTTCAGCAATGTATCAACCGATATGATGTAAAATCTAAGTGCATTATGAATGTAGAAGGCCAAACCCTTGTGCCAATCAATAGGGAGACTATTATGGCTATCTTTAAAATCTCAGAGGAATCCCTTATCAGTTTTATTCCTACCCAATCTTTAGCTCAATACAGAGAGAATGTAGATAAAAACTGGAGTCATGTGGCTAGGAAGTGGACTCGAACCAATTACAAAGGTGGGTCTCGGTTACCTAAAGTTCTTACCAAAGATCACATGAAACCTCTTATTCATGATGTAATAGTGTTGCTTCACTGGATTAAAGGTTTAGAATAGGTTCTTCTATATGAGGAGTGGATGTTTCATTTTATTGAGATAGTCTTGGAAGGAGGGCAACATATTGATTGGGCAGAAATCATTGCTAGTTCTCTAAGGGACCAACTTAAGCAAGCTTAGGCCATTAAAAAGGATTTCTTTATGTCTTCCTATCTGATATACTGCCTAGCGTGCACACAAGATTTGTCTACTATTCAACACATTCCTTGGAATGAAGATCTTCTAATTTATGAATATTGTTCATTATTGAGAAAGGATAAAATTTTGGAAAATTATAGGAAGGTTCATAATGTTTTCTTGGGTAAATTGTGTCAACAACTAGTAGGGGTCCCTAACCAAAGAGTTTCATTGGAGGCACAGAGATTTATTCAAACTTATGGAAATCTATATATGCAATTCCCATGTTTCACCTACATTCGAGTTGGTGGCTTTGATGATGAACCTCTCAAGCTCCCAAGGTTCGCTTTTGACTGTTTCATTTTTGCAAAAGTTTGTAGGCAGTTGTTTGTGGTTGTTAAAAATACCATGCCAAAAGAAAAATAGCCTTCTATGTACCCAGTTAAAATTGGCAATTTGGCCTGTAAAAATATGATGGACGCTTTGGTGATTGGAAGCAACCTATTGAGTTTTCATCTATAGTTTTATGAGTTAAGAAGGGGTTTTGATAACAAGGGCTTCACCAGGAAAGTTCTAAGCTTGAGTAATTATCCTTCACCCATTTCACACCTCAAGGACCTATGGGAAGATCTCGGTGATGAGGAGGCAATCTGGAAACAAGATCATTCTAGGCTTTTTATTTCAAAGATCAAAATGTTGCAATTGCATTTTGATATTAAGGGTGTGGAAGAAGATAATTCCGAAGTCACAGGTTTAGAGGTAAGCAATATAGAATCAAGAATTCCCCTAGATATAGATTGGAATAGGAAAGAAGAAGATGATATAAAGTTGAGGGCCTGAACCATTTTCAAGGTCACGAAAAATTGGTTGTCAGAAAAGAGAAAGAAAGGAGCTAAGTGCCCCCCTCTTGAACAACATAGTTCAGGATTAACCTTAAAAAATGTGAAACATGCCCCTTCTAATGTATCTCCAATGGTTCCAAATGTAGGTAAAATTATGTCTCCTAAGAAGAAGGCAGTTCTAGGTGGGCATCCTACTGCACCAAGATCATGACGTAGAACAAGGTCAGAAAGACATTCTCAAATGGCATCTTTAGGGCTTGATTATCTAGATGTTGAGATCAATGATGAAGCTATCTCCTTTTCATTAGATCAGCAAGAGAAGGTTCAAGAGGTCCTTACCATTAATGTCGAAGTACCTTAGGCTGAAAGTACTCTGGTCAGAATGCCTGATAACTGAATGATGACTGGTTCAGTTCCTCCCTGGCTAATTGAATCCATGAATAAGATAAAGAGCTACAAACCCATTTCACTTCCTATAAAAGAAATCATCACTAAATATGCTACCTAGACCCCCAAAGAAAAAAGAATGAAGAGTGATGCTAGGCTATCTACCGACCTATCTACCGGAAAGGTGACTGCAGAAATAGCCATTTTCAGGCCTAAAGAGGGAATTCAGGAACCAAAGGCTAAGGAATTTGAAATTACAAAGATGGAACTTTGTGGTCTAAACAGGGATTCTAGGGATCACATATTTAAATTCTAAGCCGATCATATGCTTGGACAGTCCCAAAAAGATGGGAGGGAAATACATGAGTTGAAACAACTAGTGTCTACCATGGTTGAATTTCTTTCCTCACTCCCTAATGACAGAGTGCTTCCGCTGGCTCAATCTTCACAAGATTTTGATCTGAATTCAGTTGAAAGCCAAAGGTTGGTTAAGTAGATGTAGCATGGGATAATTTTGATGGAGGTCGTTAAGTCTTGGATAAGCAATGTTATCACTGAAGGAAGTGCTTTCATTTGTGAGTTCATATCTGCTTGCCTATATGGAGAAGGATTAATTGGTGAGGTACAAACCTTGGTTCCAAACTGGGAAATGGAGGAAGAAAAATGCACAACGATAGTCAAATAGGTTCAAGAAATAGAAATCTATGGTGTAACTAAGTTCTTAGCTGAGAATCCAATGAAGCTGGTAGATCTATGTATGTTGTTCATCTTGAAGCAGATCTTTAGATGGAAAAACACAATGTTCAAAGCTGCAGTCTCCCAAGCCAAGGCAATAGAGAAAGAGGTGCTGGATATGCATGCAGATGCCCTCAAGGACATTAAAATAGTGAACCCCTCAAGTATTTTGCAGATTGACGAGGGTAATAGGGATGCAGATGCCATGGTCAAAATTTTCACAGATACCATGAATGCCCTCAAAGAAAATGAAGTGCCTACAGTTCAAGATTTCACTAGGATTTCAAATGTGGAGTCTATGTTGCTACTGAACCGAGGTCAGTTGCCAAAGTAGGTGGAGAGGATTAGGGAGTTGAGGTGGGAAAAGAATGTGACTCAAGCAAAGCTTTCAGGCCTAAAGAATTTTCATTTCCAGCCAGCCCAAGAACTGGTGAACGTGTTCCGGTCCTAGAAGCTCATACAGACCACTACGTTAGAAGGCCTCGATGGGAGTTAGTGATTTTTAGGATAACATTTCCCTTGTTTTATGTTTTAAATGACACGTGTTTGGAAAATCTATTTTTAGTTATGTAAACTAGTTTCAACAATTTTTTTGGTGTTCGAGAGGCTGGGTTTTTCGGGAGGCTCTCTCATACTTGAAACTATTAATGCTGGAGCATTGAATAGTTAAAGGGGTTAGAAAATATAGATAGGAAATAGATAGTTTCTTTTTGGCAGTAGATAGTTAGCGTAGTCTTTTATTTTCTAAAACAACGGTGACTAATTTTTTATTAGACTTTGATCCAATCTTATATGAATATATGAATGCATGGTATGGCTTAGATCTTTGAATTAGAATCTGGAATGTATGAATTGCTTTGGAAGTTGATACATTTATATCTATGTATATGTTATTCATATTGAGTCACTTTGGGTTTCTTTTTGGTTTGTCTTTCTTAAGTTACTTTATAGGTTCCTTTGTTTTGAGAAATACTTAGTAAATCTTAGTTCTTTCATAGTGTGGTTTATTAGTTTTCTGGTTCATAAATTACCTCAATACCTAGGAGTATTCAAGAGTTCCTTTTGCACTTTCTAGTTAAAAGTGTATATGTTTACTTTGTTATTGATAATTCATTGAAAATCTTAAAAGGAAGCTGAACCTTAGAAATTCAGAGGGAAGCAATTTCTTATGCTTACCCAATTGTTGATGAACCATTTGTCTTAGGAATATAGAGTCTTTATTTATTTTCATTTAAAAGGAAGAAGAAAAATCTTTTCACCAACACATCCTCTTCAAGATCTTGATCATGATATGAGTATCATAATTCTGTAGAAAAGATTCTTAAACAAAACTTGGATTCTCCTAAGATCGTGAAGTAGGATCTTGATCAAAGATGAGATTGATGTGAGATTGTGAAGTAGCATTTTTATTTAAGGAAGATG
Organism: Chamaecyparis obtusa; assembly: GCA_027943335.1. NCBI lineage: Eukaryota > Viridiplantae > Streptophyta > Pinopsida > Cupressales > Cupressaceae > Chamaecyparis > Chamaecyparis obtusa. The sequence goes on along the minus strand of BSBK01005609.1, from coordinate 338,592 downwards.
AAGATATGAATGAATCATGATGATAGAAGGAAGGGAGAATTGATCTCAATGAGTACTTGATGGATGGTGTATCATTTTTATCCTTTAGGTCTTGAAGTTGAGATCTCAAAGATTGGATTTGTTTTGGTATGTGTACAATAAGAATCCATTCTTCCTTTATAGCAGTGTAGGATTTAGCCTATTTATTTTCAACCATTTGAGATTATCTTTCTTCTTTCTCTCCTTAGAGTGTCTATGAGAGATTTTGGTTTGGATAGGCATGAAAGATTAATGTGATTGATAACTTGAAAGTGATAATGTATGAAGATCAAATCCAGGATGATTAAGTGACTTTGTTTTGAAAGATGAATGAATGGTGAGATTAAAGTTTGATTGTTGATAAAGCTGATAAGTTTTTTTGACAAACTAGGTATGAGGTATCAGATTTAAGGCTAAGACATCTATGCAAGTGATACATGTGACTCAAGTTTAGACAACAGGATTTGATGAAATATTGATCGATTTAATCAACTCCAAACTTGATGGAAGGAAAGGTTAATTGATGTTGGTTGGATGGGAAACAAGACAAGTTCACTCATAGATTAGGATAGGGATAAAAAAAATAGATAGATGTGTTATCAAATCACCAGTTTAAGTTCTATGACAAAGGAATACTGACCATAGGACTATGTAGGTCTGAAAATGGATAGTCGGGTCAAAATAAGCTCTCTAATCCTAAAAGTTCACAGTTTTGTACAATAATATGAAGGCTCATACGACACAAAAGGAGGTCCAAGATAATAAAATAGAATTATTATATGACAAATCTCTAGAAATATCAAGGTGGTAAGTAACTCGTACAACATGATGCTTATTAATGATCAAGATGTGTAGGACAAGAGGGTTTTTCCACTAGGTTTTGAATTGTTTTGATCATTTTTTTTTCAAGTTTCCAAGTTTTTCAGTTTCCTATTGTTGTGTTGGCTTTCAATTGTTTTTTTCCTATTTGTCAAATGGTTCAATGATTAGCAATCACATAAGACACACAGTATAAAGGGGATTCCAAACACAAGTTAGCCTATGGAAATTGGAGTAAGAAGAAAACCTCTACTTGCAAAATTAGGTACACACCCAATAGCTAATCTGAATATGGCCACTGGAGAACACACAATGGATCTCTCAAATCTAAATGCTTATGGGGGCATGATATGGCAAGTGATCTTGGGGGAGTTACCATCTCCCTTGCACTAAGATTATCAACCTTTCATAGGTGAACCAAGTAGCTTCTAACCTAAGGTGTTTAGTAAGGGTTTCCATTTGTAACTATCCCTTGTAGTCGTGCAAGAAGGATTGAGGCATATAGCACTAAAAGTACTCAGATATGGTAGTCTGATACACAGAATTAAGGCCTCTTAGCCCTACACATATAAAAGTATATTCTATAATACTTTTTAAAACATGATTCAGACATGAGAATATCCTACAAGTACCAAGATAATGTAGTCCTGCATGTAGGATTGAGGCCCTCAAGCCCTACATATATCAAAGTAAAAATAATAGATTTAGCTACGTCATCCAAGACTTTAATCTTAAAAGGAGGCTTTTGATTATAGTGGGCCAGAATGGATGGGTTCACCTATTCCCACTTGAGTCATTCTTGTGAGATTATTATGTCAACGAAAGTGTCACTAAAAGGTACGCATGCAACAAATAATTTTTTTTCAAGGGTTTAGATTTTTGATTGTCTATATGGATAAGAACATACTGTCCTACCTCTACGCTTTTTGAAGACACATCAAGCATGCATGTTCATTTACCCAATCCATTTTAATGATCAATTTGATGCTTCTAGGTTTCTGATTGTCTATATAGACAAGATTATAATCCCCTAACAAAATTAAACACCAAAAAAGAACCTATTAAGATGCCTAAGAAAAATAGTTATGAAGACACGATGTTTGTTTGTATCTCCTTAGGCAACCTGCAAAAATGATTTATTAGTAGTATTTCCAAGTGTATATTGGACAAAAATTCTATGAAAAATTAGGTTATGTTATTCAAAAGATCAGGAAAAGTAAAGAACAAGCAAGGGTTAGCGTTAGCAACAATTAAATCCAATCAAGAAATAGGGACCTCATAGACTAGTTTTAAAAAATTAAGTGTTCCCGCCATTATTTGTCATACAAATTAAAATGTCAGAGAACAAACCCCCATTAGAATTTCAAGAGATTTCTAGAAATGTAAATCTTTTAGAAAAATGCAATGATTTGCATCTAGAATTGAAATAATCATAAAACAATTATAAATCACATAAAATTGATTAGAAAAATATGAATTTTTCACTCTAGATTCTAGAAACTTGTTAGATAAATGAGGGGGGGGGGGGTGAATATGTTAAGTCCAATTATCCTATAGTCCCAAATACTCCCAGATGTATAAAAAAATCCTTCAATTCAATTAAATAACTCAGTAAAACTTTCTCTGTGCCTTTCTGTTCATTAACTAGAATACCAATAAATTAACTAGTGCATATACCGATCAAACTAGTAATTGTAATGTGTAAAGTAATATAAAAAATCATCACATCTATACACATAACACTTTTATTTTGATGTGGAAACCCTATTAGGGGGAAAACCACATAGGACCGGTACCTGAAATAATTTCACTCTTTTGAAGTGAGCTCGGTTAAGAGCCAACCCTGTTAAAGGTTACAAAACACACTGTAAGGTATGGCCTTGTTAGAGGATTTATCACTAACAGTTCTCCATGACCAAAAATTCACTATGGGGTCAACATGAAAACAATCAACATTTATTGAATGTCATAATAAAATAATAAAGACTGTGAAGTCCCACTCGGTTAAGATATTTATCTGTAGTAATGGTTAGGATGCAATAGTAAATGATCTGATTCAAATAGAAATTTCTTTGAAGATTTTTAGATCTCTACTAAGCTCAAAATACCTATGACCATCATAATCAATTCAAGTTCCTTGTATCCTCCAACTCTGTTATGCTTGGTTAATTCCTTTCTTTGATGCTCGGTGTAGTCTGCAGAATTACTCGGTTCTTTCTTTAACCTATCTAACCAGCTTCGCATGAATGTAATCTTCTCACCCACATATCTTTCATAATGAATCTCTTGTCCCCTTTTATAGACATGATAAACTATTTTCCCCTTAAACTTCACCATTGATTTTTATGCTTCAACCTTCCTCAGAACTTGTGTCTGAAACATGTTTCATTCTAGATCATCTGATCATCCTTGAATTTTGTCATCTATTTGATCTTCATAATAAACTTTATCTTTAACCTTAGAATCATCCATATTTATCCAACTCATCATCTTTAGTTGATAGTCATATGTTCCATTTTATTTCTTTCATTCAGTCAATACCATGATGTGTCGATGACTTCTAACTTGGTTAATACTTTGCTAGTATAAACTACACTTTCTCACTGTACACTATTTCAACTCAATGTAAACTAAGTTTTTCATTTACCGACCACATAAACTAGTACATTCTTTATCTTCAATTCATAACAAAATTATGTAATGCAATCAAATCACTAACATAATGTCATAGAATCATCAAGAAGTTACCCAATAAATACCATATCCATATCTTTCTCATACATCTCATCTTCATTTTAATATATTTTTCGTTCACCATCATTTCCTTCTTTAGATATTTGTAACTATCATGATAAGTACAATCAAAACTAGTTGACATCAATGACAATATAATAAATGATTTAATTTTTCACATATAACTTTGTAGCTCAGTGATCATTAGTCTCTCCCTTTGAAGTATCCAATCAATTGTCCATCTCTCCCTTAAGATATTAAATCAGTTGTAGTATAACAATCTCTTTCTTTAGCGTTGATGGAAACACAATATGAAATATGCCATAGAATACTAAACATCTGTCTACAACTCTGTATATAAATGTTGTGACTCGGTAAGCTCTCCCTAGCTTATGCATTTAATATGTTTAATCACTGCATAATATCAATGTCTCTCCCTTCATGTAATCTCTCTCTCATTCTCTATTTCTTATTCCATTTCTGTATATTTCATGCAATCATCTCTCTATTTTCATAGTAATGCCAAAAAGAAAATAATCATCTATTCAATACTCAAATCAATATCTTTGTTATTCAGTTCAAATTATATTACCTTGCATGTACAGATATGTAGTTTCAACTTGTCTTCCATCTTTCACAACCTTAGGAATCCCAAAGTGTGAACATCATGCATCAATATCATTATCTGCTGATAAAGTATAGGTTGGTGCAACCTCATATCACCTTAGTGACTCTTAGATAGGGGATGGACCCCTAGTCTACTTCTCAAGTATTCAAATGTGTCCTTCGATAAGGGTTTAGTGAATATATCAACAAGTTTCTCTTGTGATTTCACATATTCCAATCTGAGTTGTTTTTCTTGAACTTGATCCCTCAAGTATTGATACTTAATAGATATATGCTTTGTCTTTGCATGCATCACTAGATTCTTTGAAAGATTAATTGCACTTGTGTTATCACAATAAATTATCACTGGTTTAGTGATCTCCTCATTCATACATTCCAATAGTTTCTTTATCCATGCAATATTTGAAAAATAAGTAGCAACATCAACATATTCTGCTTCTGCAGTGGAATGAGTAATGCATTCTTGTTTCTTACTTATCCAAGTTATCAATATTTCTCCTAAAAAGAATGATCCACCAATAGTACTTTTTCTATCATCAATGTTTCCAGCCCAATCAACATTAGTAAACTTTTAGTTCAAAATTGTCTTCTTTCTTATACCATAAACCATAATTTTTAGTATTATTCAAGTATCTCAAAATTATTTTTATAGTAGTCATGTGTGATTCTTTTGGATTAGTAGAGAATCTAGCTATAATTCCAACCACATGTGCAATATCTGGTTTACTATGCACAACATTCATAAATTTTCCAATCATTGATCTATACAAGGTTTGATTTACCTCGGTTGACTTGTCATCCTTTGTTAGCTTGCATCTAGTGACCATAGGTGTACCAACTAGTTTTGAATCTTCCATACTGAATTTCTTCATTACTTCTTTGATGTATTTAGATTGTGTGATCTATATGCCTTCCTTCTGCTATAGTATTTACAATCCAATAAAAAAATTGATCTCACCAAACATCGACATTTCAAATTCTTTCCTCATTTCATCAAAAAAAGATTTGCATAAGGTATCATGACCTCCAAACATGATATCATCAACAAATATTTTAGCAGTAAGAATCTTGTCATCAGTTTTACATTTCAAATACAAATTGATGTTGTCACTTGTTATAACAAATCCAATTCTTATGGGATAAGAATGTAGTCTTTCATACCATGCTCTTGGTGCTTGTTTCAGTCCATATAATGCCTTGTGCAACTTACATACCATGTTCCTCTGATTAGGATCAATGAAACCTTCAGGTTGTTCAATGTATACCTCTTCCTCAAGTATCCCATTAATAAATTCAGATTTAACATCCATCTGATATACCTTAAATCCTTTGTAGGCAACATATGCAAGTAGTATTCTTACTCCTTCAAGTCTAGCAATGGGTGCAAAGGTTTCTCCATAGTCAATTCCTTCTTGTGAATAACCTTTGCAAACTAGTCTTTCATTTTTCCTTGTTACATCTCCATTCTCATTCAATTTGTTTCTGAATATCCATTTGGTTCCAATCACATTTTTTCTTTCAGCATTGGTACCAATGTCCATGCCTTTTTTTTTCTATATTTTCTCAATCTCTTCATTCATTTCCTTAATCTATTCATCATTTTCCAATGCATCTCTAACAGTTTTAGGCTCAAATTCATAAACTAAACTGTGTTTTTTCTTAACTTACTTCGAGTCATCATTCTTTCTCTTTTATCTCCAATTATCTGATCTTGTGGATGGTGTCTTCTCACAGACTTTGCAAGTACCGGTTTAGATCTATGATATTCAATGTGTTCTCCACTCAGTGCATGATCAAAATTTTCATCAATAACTATTTGTTGATGCTTGGTTTGTAAAAATTGTTGCTCGATAGCATTATTCTATTGCTTGATAGTGCCAGACTATTGTTCAGGTAGAGTTTCAGGTTCTTCAATATAAACAAATCTACCATAGTCTTCTGGTTTCTTTTTTCTCTATTCATCATTCTTTTCTACAAACTCATCAACTCTCACATTTTCACTTTCAATCATCTTGTTAGTAGCCTTATTCAAACATTTGTAAGCCTTTCTTTTAGTAGAATATCCTAGAAATATCCCTTCATCACCTTTTGAATCAAATTTTCCATTTCTATCATCTTTCATAATGTAACATCTACTTCCAAATATTCTAAAATAACTCACATTTGGTGTGTAACCATACCATAATTCATAAGGTGTCTTATTTGATTCTTTCTTCAGTTGAACTTGGTTCAATGTGTAAACAAAAGTACTAACAACTTGTCTCCAGTACATTTGTGAAATATCTTTTTCAATCATCAATGTTCTAGCACAATCAACAATTGATCTATTCCTCCTTTCAATAATCCCATTATGCTAGGGTGTCCTTGGAGTAGATACCTGTCTCTTAATTCCATGCTCATTACAAAAATTAGTAAACTCATTAGAAATAAATTCACCACCTCTATCTAACTTCAAGCATTTCAGTTCTTTACCACTTTCTATTTCCACTTTTTCTTTGTACTATTTAAACATTTTGAAAGCTTCTAATTTTTCTTTTAAGAACATGACAAACATCATCCTAGAGAAATCATCAACAAAAATGATTAAATATTTGTCTCCATAATAACTCCGAGTTCTCATTGGACCACACAAGTTAGTGTGAACTAACTCCAAAATAGCATTAGATGAGTAATTTTTTTCTCTTGAAACTAGACTTTGACATCTTATCCATTTGAGATTGTTTGCACATTACATGGTCAGGTTTAGATATGCTCGGTAAGCCTCTAAATATCCTTTTCTTACTGATCTTAACCATGTTGTCAATCTTCACATGACATAACCTCTTGTGCCATAACCATACATCTTCATTTTTATTTGACAAACAAGAAGTTTTAGCATTGTCCAAATAAAATAAGTTACCTTTCAATTTTTCACCAATACCAATCAATTTTCCAACTTCATCATAGATTTTCACCTTTCTATTCTCAAATGTAACTCGGTGACTAGTGTTATTCAGCTATGCTAGACTCAACATATTATAGTTAAGCTCTTTCACCCAATATATATTTTCACATCTGATCTTATTATTCAACAATATAGACCCTTTTCATTTTACTACACAAGGTGTATCATTTCCCATTTCATAGATCCGCCATTATAATGTTCAAGATCTTTAAATTTTTATTCATCACCAGTCATATGATGTGTGCAACCACTATCAATAATCCAAGTATCATTCTTTCTAACCTTAGAAATAAGTGTTGTTTCAACATACCTTTCTTCTGCTTTAGAATCTTCTTTCAATACAACAAATACCACTTCCATGTCTTCATCAGTCTCTGTCTCAATGTCACCATCTTCATATTCAACTAGGTAACATGCCTTATTGTCTTTATTTTTGTAGTCTCAATTGTCTCTATTGCCCATACTATCAGTTACCTCTATGATCTTGGTAATTTCTTCTGTCATTCTTCCTTTCATTTGATCTTTCATTTGTTTTCTCATCTTCTTTCCTGTCAGGACATCTTGCAACAATATGGCCAATCTCTTTGCATTTAAAACATACCAAGTGTAGTTTACCTCTATATCTTCCTTTTCCTTTTTTTAGTCTTCTTTCCATTAATGCTTCAAGTTCATCAAGTTCATCTTCTTCACTTTCAATTTCACTTTCATTTCTCATCTTATGTCTGCTGCTTGATCTTCCAATTTTTAGAGATGATATAAATGAAGATTCTACCTTAGGTAACATACTATTGTCATAGTTATTAAGCTCAAATGCATTGAATATAGTGATCAAAATATCAAGTGAAATATTATTACTAGGAGTTGTTCTCATTTCATGAGTCACAGAGACTCTAATAGCATAGACAGGTAATAGTGTTTTGAGAATTTTACTTACCATAGTGTCTTCATTAATAAAACCACCTACTCCTCATATAGAATTCACAACTTCCTTGATTCAGTTGCTATAATGATTGATGTTTTCACCTTCTTTCATCTTCATGTCATCAAAATTTCCTCTTAGACTTTTATCTTTCTCCCTCTGCACATTCAGATCTCCTCCATGAACTAGTGTGATCTTGTTCCACATATTCTTTTCATTTTTACATGTCTTAATGTCTTCAAATTCAACATCTGATAGAGAAGAAGCAATCTCAATCATCATAGCATTGTGTTCATGTCTTTCTTTTATTTGGTTGACAATCAAAGGACCAGTGGGAGTTATAAACTCATTTTCCAAATAGTACATTATAGAATCTCCAATCCTTGATATATATAACTTCATCCTTCTTTTCCATGTTGAGAAGTTACCTTTGTTTAGCTTTGGCACCTCTCTCTTATAAATCTTGTGATCTTTTACTTAAGTCCTTCAAGATTCTTCCTTCAAGTACTCTAGCTCTGATACCAATTGTTAGATAACTAAGAGGGGGGTGAATAAGTTAAGTCTAGTTATCCTACAGTCCGAAATATTCCCATATGTATAAAACAAATCCTTCAATTCTATTTAAAAACTTGGTAAAACTTTGTCTGTGACTTTTTGTTCATTAACCAAATAATAGTAAATTAAATTGTGCATATACCGATCAAAGCAGTAATTGTAATGTGCAAAGTAAAATAACAAATCATCGCATCCATACACATATAAAACTTTGATTTTTAACGTGGAAATCCTGTTAGGAAAAAAACCACCTGGGACTGGTACCCAAAATAATTTAACTCTTCTAAAGTGAGCTTGGTTAAGAGACAACCCTGTTAAAGGTTACACAACACACTGTAAGGTGTGACCTTGTTAGAGGATTTATCACTAACAGTTCTCTGTGACCAAACATTCAGTATGTGGTTAACATGAAAACAATCAACATTCATTGAATGTCATAATGAAATAATAAAGACTGTTAAGTCCCACTCAGTTAAGAGATTTATTTGTAGCAATGGTTAGAATGCAATAGTAAATGATCTGATTCAAATACAACTTTCTTTGTAGATTTTCAGATCTATGCTAAGCTCAAAATACCCGTGGCCATCATAATCAATTTAATTTCCTTGTATCCTCCAACTCTGTTCTACTCAGTTAATTCCTTTCTCTAACGCTCGGTGTAGTCTGCAAAATTACTCAGTTCTTTCTTTAACCTGACTAACCAGCTTTGCATGAATGCAATCTTCTCATGCTCATCTCTTTCATAATGAATCTCTCATCTCCTTTTATAGACATGATAAACTATTTTCTTCTTATCCATAGATTTTTTCGCTTAAACTTCACCATTTATTTTTTCACTTCAACCTTCCTCGAAACTTTTGTTTGAAACACGTTTCATTATAGATCATCTGATCATCCTTGAATTTTGTCAGCCATTTGATCTTTATACAAAACTTTATCTTTAACCTTAAAATCATCCATATTAATCCAACTCATCATCTTTAGTCGGCAGTCATATGTTCCATTTTATTTCTTTCACTCGGTCAATACTGTGATGTGTCGGTGACTTCTAACTCGGTTAATACTATACTCGGTATACACTTGCTCGGTGCACACTATTTCAACTCAATGTATATTAAGTTCTTCATTTACCGACCACATAAACTAGTAAATTCTTGATCTTTAATTCATAACAAAATTATGTAATACAATCAAATCACTAACATAATATCATAGACTCATCAATAAGTTACCCGATGAATACCATATCTATATCTTTCTCATACATCTCATCTTCATGGTAATATCTTACTCCTTCACCATCATTTCCTTATTCAGATATTTGTAACTATCATGATAAGTACAGTCAAAACTAGTTGACATCAATGACAATATAATAATTGATTTAACTGATTTAATGTATCACATAAACCTTTGTTTCTTGGTGATCATCAGTCTCTCCCTTTGAAGTATCCAATCAATTGTCAATCTCTCCCTTAATATATTCAATCAGTTGTAGTATAACAACACCAACCCAAAGCTGTAATAAATATTTTATTAGAAAATTCATTGATATGTGCCCAAAATTATTTTTTTTAGGAAAAATCATTAAAAAATTATAAATCACATAAAATTAATCACCAAAATCTGATTTTTTTTTACTGTAGACTCCCGACATCATTCCAACTTGAAATTAAAATTTTGGGAGAAACTTAATTGATTTATGCCCAACATTAATTTTTTATGAAAAGTCATAAAAAAATTATAAATTTCTGAAATGTTATTAGAAAAATCAGAATTTTTTACTATAGACTTCAGACATCATCGTCAACCTGTAATAGAATTTTTATCAGAAATTCATTGATTGGTGCCCAAAATTAATTTTTTATGAAAATCATTACCAAAATCTAAATCATATAAAATTGATCAGAAAAATCTGAATCTTTTACTGCATGCTTTTGACATCAACCCCAACTTGCAGTAAAGATTTTATTAGACAATCCATTTATTTGTTCTCAAAAGTAATTTTTTATGAAAAATCATAAAAACATAATAAGTTACTGAAAAGTGATCAGAAAAATCTTAACTTTTAACTGTAGAATCCTGACATCAACCGAAACTTTTAGTAATAATTTCATTAAAAATTTCATGTATTTTAGATGATATGGAAACATCTTTGAAAACCTGCATGCAAAAAATAATCAACAAAGAAAGACTTAGTGATCTGAAAAAAATCAAGGATTTGAGACCAAAAATCTATATTCAGCCCCACAGTGGGCACCAAAAATGTGTGTATGAAATTTGATCTTGCAAGCTACAATCACAAAAATTTCAATAGATCAATAGATTCATGGTTTGTCAAATGATATCAGATAAATGAATGCATAAAACTATAACAATTTGATATATTGCCTCCTAAATGATGTGAGTATGTGTGCTCTCAGAATTTTCAAGCAATATCCATATGAGTGGTCTTGGAGGGTTTTTATATGAGATCGTGAGGTAGGTGTTAGTGCTCAAATTTGTAGATGATAAATAGGATTCAAAAACATATGATATAAAACTCTAGCACTCCCAATAGATGCATCTAACAAAATTCAAACACTAAGGTATAAAGGTTGAGAAACTTTCTTCACTTTGAGCTTCAAGCTCAGGCGGGTTTACCTTTCAAATCTGCTTCTCTAAAGCATTACAATAGTTATCTATGTCTTTGACATAAACAATACATATTCAGATTATACAATCAAACTTAAAATAAACAGGTTATTTGAATTGTTGATGATGAAAAGATGCAAATCAAGCTATAACCAGTGCCAAATCCTAGGGCATTAGAGTCAGAAAACTTACATCAACATAAAACCCATCAAACAAATATCCCGAAACCCAAATGAGGTGCCTTACACTCCATTTTCCCAATTGCTAACCCTGCTATCAAATTCTTATATAGATCACAAATACCTAGAGATCTCCCTTAAAATCTACCCTTCCCTTGAAAGAAACTTAAGCTTAACCCCTATATTTACCTTGTAAACAATGTATCAAAATGCCTTACAATTTAATACATAAAGGAATTCAAACATCCATACATGAAGATAAACCAAATAAGCAAAGGATTTCTAGTATATTGTATTGATAATTTAACTATATCAATACATTCTTGATAGAGAATTGTAAGACAAAAGTACTATTATCAGAACTCTTTACAAAATAATATTTACCAGCCTTACAAAAGAAGAAAACTTTCTATTTATATCACTAGATATCTTGGAATCTTCAAAGAAAGGATGCAACAAGCTTTGGACATCTAGGATAGTGACTTGCACTACAAATAAAAAGTACAAAACATGATGACTAGAGACTAAAGTAACAGAAAGCAGTTTCCATCAAGTAGAATCTTCACAGGTGGAACCTTTGTCTGAGGATATTTCTGAGCAACTACTTGAGGTTGTTACATTAATGATGATTGCCATTATAGGATAACCTACATCATTCTCTATATGATAATTACACTCCCTATAATTAGGATCAGGTGCCAAGTGTGATTCACTCTTCTTTTTCTTGTACTTCTAACTCAATGACAACTGGCTTCTTCTTCTATGGTTTGGTACTCCTGTCCCATGCTACCAAATCATCTTTTGAGGGCCAATTGTACCCCTAAAAATCCTGTAACAACTTGATTTGCCTATCCCATCTAGAGTCAGTGATGGCCTTTATGTCAACAAAAAACTTGGTGCAGTCATTTTCAACCTTGATCAAGTTATCAATAATGTTGTTGCAATCATCCATGTCTAATGATCCATCATTACTAAGCAACGTCTCTTGCCTGATTATTAGCTAGTTCATGCTTGACTTCCACTCTTTAATACCTATGGGATTATCATCATCTCCATACATCAAAGGAAAATATTTACTATAGCCTTGACCAAACATGGCCATCTTCACCTTTATTTGATTTGTTTTTCCTTTAAAGAAGCTCCAAGGGGTACTAATAAATTCTATCTTCTCTCCCACTTTAGTAACCATCTCAGGGATGTCTTGCCAATGAGTTTATAATGCTTCTAGCTTCTCAAACAGGGTTCTTCATCCAGACCATATGTTACAAAGTGGCTCCAAAGTAGCCACTGCCTCTTTCACACTCTCACAAGTCTTTTGCAACATAGTCATTGATTGATGGACTGAGTCCATTTTCTCCTTGATATTTTCACGTCTATGTTCCATGATGTTAGAGATAGCCCTTAAGGCTACATAAAGCTTGTCCTTTTCTGAATCATCTACTACCTTATCAGAAGTTTTTGCCATTGGTTGGATTGTAGCCTCAATCTATAGAGTTGGAGGGGGAACTACTTTAGAAGCTTCTTCAAGCTTAGCTTTCAATTCCTCCAGTTCATCCTCCAAAACCTTAATCTTCATCAACCTTAAGTCTCTATTCTTGGCTATATTCATTGAATTCTCAAATAGTTTTGCATACCTACTTCATAATTGGGTTGTCTTTGCTTCATTCAAATGGGAAAAATGTATCACAACCTTTGACACCTCAAGATCACTGGTATTTTGGATAGTCCATATGATCTTGTTCCCTTCCAGAGAAGATTTTTGGTTCCTTGGAGCTAAGGACAACATTGCCACAACTTGGGATTTAGGGTCATAACCACTTCCCCTAATCATATCACCGATGTGAGCCTCAAAAGATAGACTACCCTATAGCTACTTCCTTATCTGATCAATGATGAATGCTGATGTCAAATCCCAACCAGGGACCAAAAGCATTCTGATGGATTTGATCATCTCTCTAGTCTCTTCAACAGATATGTTCTCTAAGCTAGGATCATACGAAGTCAGAGCTCTCAAAGTTTCTTCACTTGGATCCATGCCTTCAGGTAGTGCCTTTGCAACATCTTGTTATTTTTTCCATATGAGGAAATTCCTAAATTTCCCACTCTTGATGAATTGATCATCACTAAGGAATTCCTCCTGGTACAATTCTCTCTCATCTTTTCCAAGAAATAGAGGCAATTCCTCTTCCTCCTTTGAGGCCACCTTTTTTCCTTCTTTGATGGTCTTCCTCAATTGGTGATAATATGCTCTATTACCAGGCACAAGAGCTGAATCTTTGTCAATTACTTTTCTTTGTTTCTTCACCTTCAAGGGCCCACCTTCTTCAAGTCTCTGCCTTGGTTTAGGAGTATCCTCTGACTCTGGTGAGCCTTGAGTGACATTAATGATAGGAGGGTCATTGGTTTGAGGTGGATTGTCACCTTCTTGTGATTCATCAATGTATTCTTCACAATCAGAAGAGGAGTAATCTTTATCCACATCCAATTTTTCCTCAAGTTGTCCCTCTAGCTAACTATACAGGGCACCATGCATTTCAATCATTCTATCAATTCTTTTCAAGTAAGGAAGATCAGGGAAGAAACCTCCAAAGGCAATTTTGGCCTTTCTGACTTGAGCCTTCAATTTCAACAAATCATAAAATTTGGTAAGCCTCCTACCACTCTCATCCTCATCCATGATGTTCCTTATCACATCCTCTTCATCACACCCCTCATGTTCCCTAATTGTACCAATATTGGGAATCAATGTCATCCTGGTAGTCCTGATAAAGTTCTTAAAATCAACATATCTACAAATACTAGAGGTCATTTTGAAATGGTTCAGCCAAGAGCTGAGTTGTGGTAGCGCTCTCTTACCAATCAAGAAGTATCCTATCCCAAATTGTCTTGGTGTAAAAGTGCCCTTCCTATGGGGTGCCAAATGATCCCTATTAGTCCATATTAATTGCCAAATAAATTCCAACATAGCAACCCTCTGAGGCACAAATTTTGGAAGCATGTGTGGGGGCTGTGGACACCCATATACTCTAATTATAGTGAAAATTTCCACCAAGCATAAATCACCCCAATTATGGCCTATTGGCCATTTATCAAAAAATTCTTGGGGTTTAAGAAACTTCAAAACCCTAACTAGAAATCTTGTTACATTTGTTCCTAACATCTTCAAAATTGGGAAAACAATCCAATTTTGAAAAACACAAAAGTCACATTCATTGGAGGTGTAATTCGAAACCCTTAGCGAATATTGTAGTGGATTAGGTTGACCATCAAACATAATCCTAGCCCTCAGCATACGCACACCCAAGCTATTAATATTGAAGTACAAAATTAGATGCATTAGAAGAGAATAATGCATGAATCTAATGGGCCTCTTATTATGTTTAATAGCAACTAAACCTTCATGCATTCTATCAATTATATATTGAATGTAATCATAGTCAGTGTTAGCATGGGAATTATGAATATCAAGGATGATCATCAATAAGTCTGCTGGCAGCATCTCTGGATCTCCATCCATCCCTAGAACTCTACATAATCCATGGCACAAAAACTTCGTATAGAAGTTGAGGGACTTAAACTCATAGGGAGAATTCATATGCACTGGGAGAGGAGCTATATATTTGCTAGTTTTTGGGATATGCCTAACTATCTGGCTCTTTACAAGTCTTACTTGACTTATGTACTTATCCCTTTCCTTTTTCAAATCTATCTCTATAGAAGATGAGGAATAAAATCAAAAGCCTTCATGAAAGACCCCCTATCTAGAGTTACTAGGGCTGACTAGTCACTTTTCCCGATTATCTTTGAAATAGGGTCATATAACCTAGCCAACTCCACAATGAGGTCAACATCTAAGAAAATATCAGGGACAATTAATTTTGCCATTCCTAGAGCCCATGCATTACAAATTAGGATAGCTTTGCCCCTGTTATTGTAACAATATGTGAAAATTGTGTAACTAGAACCAGAAGGAGTGATAGGATCCCTACAATTACCCATAATATCCTTGAAAGCTTCATCACTAACCTTCTTATTTTGGTTCGAACCAAGGAGCAACTTGACAAACTCTTCTGAATAGTTAGGCTTTCCTTTTTCCTCGCCACCCAGTTCCATAACTTCTCCACTGGATGATGTTCGGCTTGGCTTTGGTTGGCTCATCTTTCAATTTTGAATAGCTTTGAATTCTGCAACTTCTCTCTACTCCAAACACTTACTGCTAATGCTTCAAAAATCTCAATTGTCTTCAGAAAACTTCAAGTGCTAAAAGAAAGGATGTCCTGTCTTTATATCATCAGTCATTGAATGCGGAAAGTTTCCAAGATTGTCACAATTCTATTCCCAATCACTTTAGCATTCAATTCTACACAATACCAAATTTAAATAAAGGCTAGTTGAGGTGTGGGATGTTGACAGATTTATTAAAAAACCTAGAAAGAAAGCAAAAAAAGCAATGATCACAATATCAGGCTTTAAAACCCTCAATTATTGATAAAAACCCTCGATTGAATTTGATTTGCTAGATTTTTTCTTTATTCCAACTTGGTAGAGTACTTTATCCATGTTTCAATAGCTATTATCCATTTTAATTAATGAGCACTTAACTGGACTTTATTCAGAGAACCAGCGAACAAAGAATCTCACGATCTCAGAATGTTTTGTTTATCTTCGGTTAAATATGGAGATCAAGCGACAAAGCCTTTCTCATGATATATGAATCTTTTAGTAACCCATGACTTTATCAGGAGATTCAGTGACTACTGTTGATCTAGGAAATCATCAATGATCCTGGCTTAACCTTTAAACCTTTTTTCTTTAACCTAACCATTATCCAGAGAACATGCGACTAAGGGCATTGTCTAATTCTCGAGGAGCTCAGATCAACCATGGTTTTATTTAGAGAATGAGTGACTGAAGACTTCGCTGATTCTCATAATTTTTAACTTAACCCAGTATTCATCTAGAGATCAAGACAATAAGAGCTTCCTTTAAACTTGAGTACCTTTAACCTGACCATAGTCTTTATCTAGAGATTCAGTGACACCTTCATCTCTTAATCTCTGAAAGCTTCATTTAACTCTTAGTCTATCATGAGATTCAATGAACAAAGACATCTCATATTCTCTGAATAATTTACTTAACCATGATTTTATCATGAGATTCAGCGAATACCTTTATTCACCAAGTCACTAAATATTTCGATTAACTTGGGTTTCATTATGAGATTAAGTACCGACCATTGATCTTGAAAGCAATCTGTGGTTGTCAGTGAATCACTCAATACTTTAGGGTTTCACTACTTGATCATGAGATTGAGCGAATTCCTTATTCGATAAGTCACAAAAAAACTTAGGACTCAGCCATTTCATTCCAAGATCTAGCAACTGAGGAAACTTTATACCTTTAACATGCTTGTCGCTGAATCACCAAATACTTTTATCGGAACCACCAAAATCTAGCGAACAAGAGAAAACCATTGTCACTAAATCGTTGAATGTTTTTCCATTTGTATAGTCCATTCTAAGATTAAAACACCATCGTTCATCTGGGAAAGCATCCACATCTATCCCTTGATTGCTGAAAGACTTAGGACTTAACCATTTGATCAAGTGAATGGGAGATAACTATTGCATTGGGTCACCGAATGCTTGGAGAAAACCACTAAAAATCATGAGAGTGGGAGACTACATAGTCACCAAATCACTGAAAGAAAATCTAACCATGGATTGCACTTGGAGATCAAGCGACTAAAGAGAAACATGACATAGACCTAGACACAGTCGTAGGTTCACTGAATAAAAAGTGACTTGAAAGATTAATCCTGAGATCCAGTGAACACTAAGAAATAATAGACCACGTGCAAACTTGAATACTTAAGTGGCCAAAAAGGTAACATGAAAATATAACAATGTAGGGCACACTTAAGAAATTTTGAGGAAAATAATCCTATCGAGGACAAAGATAACCTAAGGCAAGGAAAGATGAGAAAATTAAACAGTGAATCCTCAAATTCAAACCCTTAAGTGGATGAGGACACATGTAGAGACACAGAAAAGTCAAGGCAAAAGACCAGGAAAGACATTTTATTAGAAAGCCTGAAATTTCTCCAACAATAGGCTCTTGATCAAAGATGAGATTAAGTACCAACTATTGATCTTGAAAGCAATCTGTGGTTGCTGGTGAATCACTCAATAATTTAGGGTTTCACTACTTGATCATGAGATTGAGCGAATGCCTTATTCGCTAAGTTGCTAAAAAACTTAGGACTTAGCCATTTCATTCTAAGATCCAGCGACTGAGGAAACTTTATACCTTTAACATTCTTGTCGCTGAATCACCAAATACTTTTATTGAAACCACCAAAATCTAGCGAACAAGAGAAAACCATTGTCACTGAATGTTTTTCCATCTGCACAGTCCATCCTGAGATTAGAACACCACCGTTCATCTGGGAAAGCATCCACAACTATTGCTTGATCACTGAAAGACTTAGGACTTAACTATTTGATCAAGTGAATAGGAGATAACTGCTGCACTAGGTCTGAATGCTTGGAGAAAACCACTAAAAAACATGAGATTGGGAGACTACATAGTCACCGAATCACTGAAAGAAAATCTAACCGTGGATTGCACTTGGAGATCAAGCGACTAAAGAGAAACATGACATAGACCTAGACACAATTGCAAGTTCACTAAATAAAAAGTGACTTGAAAGATTAATCTTAAGATCCAGTGAACACTAAGAAATAAAAGACCACGTGCAGACTCGAATACTTAAGTGGCCAAAAAGGTAACATGAAAATATAACAATCTAGGGCACACTTAAGAAGTTTTGAGGAAAATAATCCTACCGAGGACAAAGATAACCTAAGGCAAGGAAACATGAGCAAATTACACAGTGAATCCTGAAATTCAAACCCTTAACTGGATGAGAACACATGTAGAGACACAAAAAAGTCAAGGCAAAAGACCAGGAAAGACATTTTCTTAGAAAACCTGAAATTTCTCCAATAGTAGGCTCTTGATCAAAGGTGAGATTTATGTGAGATTGTGAATTAAAAATTTTATTTGAGGAAGATGAAGATATGAATGAATCATGATCATAGAAGGAAGGGAAAATTGATCTTAGTGAGTACTTATTGGATGGTGTAACATTTTCTTCCTTTAGGTCTTGAAGTTGAGATCTCAAAGATTGGATTTGTTTTGATATGTCTACAATAAGAATCTCCTCTTCCTTTCTAGGAGTGTTGGATTTATCCCATTTATTTTCAGCCATTGTGAGATTGTCTTTCTTCTTTCTCTCCTCAAAGTGTCTATGAGAGCTTATGGTTTGTACATACATGAAAGATTGATGTGATTGATAGCTTGAGATTTATAAGGTATGAAGATCAAATCAAGGATGAGTAAGTGACTTTGTCATGAAAGATGAATGAATGATGAGATTGAGATTTCATTGTTGATAAAGATGATAAGTTCTGATGACAAACCATGTGCGAGGTATCAAAGTTAATGCTAAGCCATCTAAGTAAGTGACACTCATGAATCAAGTTTAGAAAACAAGATTTGATGAAATATTGATCATTTTTATCGGCTTCCAACTTGATGGAAGGAAAGGCCAATCGATGTTGGTTGGATGGGAGATGAGACAAGTTCACTCATATATTAGGACATGGATCAAAAAACCATGTAGATGTGTTATCGAGTCACAAGTATAAGTTCTCTGATAGAGGTATACTAACCACAGGATTATGTAGGTCTAAAAATGGAAACTAGGGTCAAAATAAGCTCTCTAATCCTAAAAGTTAATAGGTTCATATGGAAAAATGCAGGCTCATACATCACAAAAGGAGGTCCAAGACAATAAACTAGCATTCTTGTATGAAAAAATTATAGAGAGATCAAGGTGGGTAGTAACTCGTACAACATGATGCTTATAAATGATCAGAATGTGCAAGACATGAGGGTTTTTCCACTGGGTTTTGAACTATTTTGATCATTTTTTTGCAAGTTTCCTAGTGTTGTGTTGGTTTTCAATTATTTTCTGTCTATGTGTGAAATGGTTTAATGATTAACATGTACAATGGAAATGCATTATAAATGATAATCCAAACACAAGCTAGCCTAAAAAAATTTGTGTAGGAAGAAAACCTTTTCTTGCAAACTTAGGTACACACCCAATAGCTAACTAGAATATGCCCACTAGAAAACACACAATAGATCTCTCAATGTTGTATTAGTCGACTCCAAATGCTAATGGGGGCATGATATGGCAAGTGATTTTGGGGTAGTTACTATCTCCCTTGCACAAAGATTATTTAAAAGAGGAATTATCTTTTAATTAAATAAGATAAGTTTATTTAATGAAAAGAGGAATATTTAATTAAATAAGATAAAATCATTCAATTAAAAGGGATTTTAATTAAATAAAATTATTTTATTTAAGATATTTCTTTTAATTAAATAAGCCTATTTTATTTATTTAAAAGAGGAATTATCTTTTAATTAAATAAGATAAAATCATTCAATTAAAAGGGATTTTAATTAAATAAGATTATTTTATTTAAGATATTTCTTTTAATTAAATAAGCCTATTTTATTTATTTAAAAGAGGAATATTTCTTTTAATTGAACAAAATTATTGTTGAAATGATCAAACCTTAGAAATATTTGAATTATTTATTTAATTGCGATTTGATCAAGGAATTGGTTTGAAAATTGCAAAGGATTGATTCAGGAAATTGATAAATTAATAAATGGGGCCCAAAGTCTAGGCGACCATTTTAGGGTGCATACATTTGCCCCTCTTTGACTAATGTGAGATCGATCTAGGATCACATATAGACAAAGAATGGAATTGAAATGTGAGATCGATTTGGGATCACAAAACAACCCAGATGTGTGTTCGATGGATGGGAACAAATCAGGACAAGGATAAGCTGATTGAAAAAGACAAGGCCAACACCCTTGTAAATAGGTAATTGTCAAGTCTTAGATAAGAGATAAGAATCTCAAGCAAGGTTTAACTGATAGGTTTGATAAAGTTGAATCAAGGATTGAATTTTGATAGGTACTTCCCCCTCATGATCAAAATCGAAATGAGATGGAGGAGAAACAGTAAATTGACAAATTTGATCAAATCGAACTAAAGGTAAGGTTCTTGATGTAAGATGAAAAATATAAGGATCATAGAACCAAGGTAGATCATGAAGAAAGATTATGCCCTAAGGTTGAATTAGAAGAAAAGAAGTGGGGTGAAAGCGAATGGAAGAAAGAAGTTTGGAAGAAATGGAAAGAAATGGAGAGAAGAAAGAGAATTTGCCTTAAGCAAGAGGATGCCTCAAAATCAATCAACTATTTAAGATAGAGAATTTTGATTGAGATCATGAAAGAAGATAAGGAAATGAAGATCAAAACATGATCATAGTTGATTAAAAGTCCAAAAGAAAGATGAAGGAAAACCCTCTCAAACTCCTAATGCAGCCTAAAAATGCAAATTAACATGAAGTCTAACAATGCAAGCTACATGAAAATGCAAAGGTGTACTTGCAATAGAGAAATTGTAACATAGGATTTTGTGTTCATCATTCATTAGAGAATGTTAAGGAACTTATTTTCATCATTGGGACATTATTAACGGACATCGGAAAATCACACAATCATCACTAGTCACAAACACAACTATGAAGATATGAATATGATTTATATCGGATTGGAATGTGGAAAGATTCTAACATGAGGATCAAAGACATAAGGGTCAAGATGACTTCAATGTTATCTTACCCAATTTAATGTAGCAAAACCACTCTCGCATCAAGGCATAAATGTTGGGATGACCATAAGAACGGTTGTGAAAAAATAGTCAAGGATGATGCCTCAAATCTCCTAAGTTTGTCAAGGGAACAACAAGAGACACTCAAGACCTTCAAGACCACACCCAAAAGCATAAAACAATTAAAAAAATGCCCCATATCAAGTCCTCTAGCTATGCATCATGGAGAGACTTTTAGACAAGGACACTCAATGAAAATCAATAATAGTCAGTACACAAAGAAAAGATCATGACATAGCTCAAGCATTAAGTTTTGTGTTAAAAAATTTAAGTGTGTTCACTGATACTGAGTTTCGAGGATAAGGACCAAATGCTTGCAAGCAGGTAAAATCACTTGACAAAATTGGATAAGACCAAACTGATAAGTGTTGAAAAACACTCGATGTCAGGGGTTGTGTTGAAAAACACAATTCGAGTGGTGTTGAAAAATACTATTTGTGAGGTGTCCTAAAGACTGACGCGTCCAAGAGACCAAAGCTAACATAGTTATGACCCCTAAACAAAGAAAAAGACCAATTCCAAACCAAGGCAACAAGGACAAGGCATGATGGAGAAATGCTAAGTGTCGAGTATGCATACTAAGAAACAGGGGTGCAAAGGCCTCAAGTAGCGCCCATTTCCAGGTTTCCACCACTTGGATTTTATTGCAATTTTTTTAGGACTTTTTATATATATATTTTTTTGTATTTTTTCTACCAAGGTGCCTATTTCCAGGTTTTCACCAAGGCACTTTTTCTTTCTTTTTTTTGAATTTTTGAATTTTTTGATTTTTTTTTGGTGAGACATCAAAGCACCTATTGCTAGGTTTTCACTAGGATGCTCTTTTTCTAGGACATTTTCTGATTTTTAGAATTTTTTTAGCATCATATATGAATTGTTTTGGTATTTTTTAGGATCAATAAATATATACAAAGGATGCCCCTAGACAGAACGGGCATCATGAATAGAACTTCTTCAGGTGCAAGACATTGATAGGATCAGGGAGCTGCTCTCCCTCTTCATCAGATAATAAGTAAGCACCTGTCCCAAAAGCCACTGTGATAATGTAGGGTCCAAGCCAATTAGGTTCTAATTTTCCCTTTTGTTCTCTATGTTGTTGGTTCTTAGGTTTTTCTTGTAAAACAAGATCTCCCACTTGGAATTCTCTAGGGAAAACCTTCTTGTTGAATGCTTTGGACGTACGCTTTTGGTAGACCCTCATGTGATCAAATGATGCTTTATGCTTTTCATCTAGAAGTTCCAATTCCTGAAGTCTCATGGCATGATAGTTTTCATCCATAGCTAGACCTTTGAGAGAGATTCTAAGTGAAGGAATCTCAACCTCTAAAGGTAACAGTGCTTCAGCACCATAAGTAAGGGCAAAAGGAGTAGCTCCTGTTGGAGTACGAATACTCATTCTATAAGCCCATAAGGCTAGATTTATCTGTAAATGCCAATCTCTACCATTCTTATGAATTGTTCAATGGAGAATTTTGAGAATGGTTTTATTTGAAGCCTCTGCTTGTCCATTTCCTTGTGGGAAGTAAATGGAGGACCAATGTTGTTTTATCTTGAATTTCTTGTAGAGTTGTGTAAGGTCCTTGTTTTTAAACTGACCTCCATTATCAGTGATTATTTTAGAGGGCACTCCATACCGACAAATGATGTGGTTTAAGATGAATAGAGAAATTGTCTTTCCCAAGGCAACAGAAAGTGGAACAACCTCCACCCATTTGGTAAAGTAGTCAGTAGTAGTGATGATAAATTTGTGTCCACCTGATGAGTTGGGGTGAATCTTCCCAACAAGGTCAAAGACCTAGAGCTAAAATGGCCAATGAGATATAGATAGAATATGCTCCCTACTTGGGTCATGTATTAGGTTTCCATGTTTCTGACACTTTTCACATGATTTGGCAAAAGCTACTGCATCTGTCTGCATGGTAGGCCAATAGTACCCAACCCTAAGCAACCTTCAGGCCATGGAAAGACCATTGGAATGTCCCCCACAAATGCCCTCATGGATGTCAACTAATGCTTGGTTGGACTCATCCTTTTCCAAGCACCTAAGAAGTGTCCCATCTAAACCCCTCCTATACAAATCACCAGAGATAAGGGTATGGTGAGAGGCATTTTGGGTTAGGTTTCATCATTTAGAACAGTTGAAGGTTTCAGGGATAATGCCATCACAGAGATATGAGTAAATGACACCATGCAGGATGACTCATGGCCAACAAGGATACAAACAACTTGGCTTTCTTGGGAGTCATAAATGGGATAGTGTAGCTCTTCCACGAGGAATTCAAATCTAGATTCATGTTGTTCTAGCTGAAGGAGTGAAGCCAATGTAGCCATAACATCATCTTGTTTGTTCTCTGTTCTAGGGATTTTTTGAAATGTAACAAATGCGAAATATCACCTCAAAGAATCAACCATTTTCTTGTAGGGTACCAATTCTTCATCCTTTGTTTGGTATTCTTCATTAACTTGGTTGATAATCAATTATGAATCCCCATAAATATGCAGCTTTGTGATTCTCCATTCTATAGCCATTTTTAATCCATTTGTCAAGGCTTCATATTTAACAATGTTATTTGTACATGGGAACAATAGTTTGTAGGACTTAGGAATTGTGTACCCATGAGGAGAAACAAATAATACTCCAACTCCTGAACCATTTTGGATAAAAGAGCCATCAAAGAACATCCTCCATGTCCTCTGAGTCATGTACATTAGGTGCTCATCTGGAAATTCAACTTGGATAGGCATGCTATCTTGAATTGGGAAATCAGCCAGCTGATCTACAATGGCTTGTCCTTTTATAGCTTTACGCTCAACATACTCTATGTCAAATTTTGATAAGACCGTCATCCACTTAGCAAGTCTACTTGTGAGAGAAAACTTACCAAGCAAATACTTGAGAGGATCAATTTTTTCTATGAGGTGTATTGTATGCGCAAGCATGTAATGTCACAACTTTTGGGAAGTGAACACCATGATGAGGCAAGCTTTCTCAATACTAGTGTAATTGACCTCATATGAAACAAGCATACGACTGATATAATATATGGCTCTTTCTTTTCTAGTGTCATCAAGTTGAGCTAATAATGCCCCCAAGGAAGATTCTATTGCTGAAACATATAAAATGAGTGGCTTCCTTGGGATAGGAGGCATTGATATCGAAGGATTTGCCAAGTACTTCTTGATTTGGTCAATGCTCTTCTGACAATCCTCATTCCAGACACATTTGACTCCCATATGCAATGTCTTATTGAAGGGTTGAGCTCTATTTGCTAGTTGTGAAATAAACCTCCTTATAGATTGAAGACGTCCCTGGAGACTCCTGATTTGGCTAATGTTTTTGGGAGGCAGCATATCCAAGATTGATTGAACTTTTTCTGGGTCTACCTCTACTCCTTTGGCTGAAATGATAAATCCTAGAAGTTTTCTAGAGGTGACTCCAAATGCACACTTTTTAGGATTTAACCTCAATTGAAACTATTCCATATGATCTAGAATGACTTCTAAATCACCTAAGTGTGTATCTCTTGTTTTAGATTTAGCCAAGGTGTCATCCACATAATCTTCCATATTCTTATGCATCATGTCATGAAAGATAGTTGTCATAGCTCTTTGATAAGTAGCTCCTACATTTTTTAGTTCAAAGGGCATAACATTCCAATAGTAGGTACCCCATGCACAAGTGAATGTAGTCTTTTCCTAGTCTTCAGGAGCTATCTTGATTTGATTATACCTAGAAAAACTGTCCATTGAGGAATAGATCTCATAACCCGCGGTCATGTCCACTATCATGTCTATGTTAGGAAGTGGAAAATCATCCTTTGGGCATGCTCTGTTAAGGTCTCTAAAATCAGTGCAGATACGAATGGATTTGTCATGTTTAGAAACTAGGACAATATTTGAAATCCATTCGGTATAATCAATAGCTCTTATAAATCCCGCACTTAGGAGTTTTTCTAGTTTAGTTTTGACAAGAAGAGCTATGTGAGGATGTATTTTCCTCAATTTTTGTTTAAATGGTTTGATACCTGGAGCTATGGACAAATGATGCATAATGAGATTAGTGTCCAATCCTGGCATATCTGAGTAAGTCCAAGCAAAATTGATTTTCTTTCTCTGTAGGAACTTGGTATATGTTTCTTTTTCTTGTGTTGATAGAGATTGAGCCAAATGCACAATTTTTGGTGCTTCTTTTGTACCCAAGTTTACTGACTGTGTAGGCTCAACAAGCACTAATGATATGTCTTGAAAATAACTTGGAAGATGATCAAGTACCTCATCCTTAGGTGCCTTAGAGAGGTTTTCACCCTTGGATACGTCCTTTATTTTTACTTTTTTGGGTTCTGATACCGCCACACAGTGGTTTTCACCATCAGAACCATTATTATTATTATTTTTTTCTTTTCATTTTGTGACTAAGGTACTTGATATCCAGTTTTGTCATGCTTGTAGTTGGTTCACTGGTGGAAGAGACTATGGGCTCAAGGGCATTTAGGTAGCAAGCTATCTCATAGTCATTTTGGAAAGTTAGGAGCTGAGGCTCTTGATATCGTTGAGACCAATCAATGAGATGAGGATTAGCAAGGGGTAGGTCAATGACAAGTTCGATGTTGTTAATGCTGATGGGATCATCTTTGGCGATTGCAAAGTTAGGACCTATTAGGTATCCTTCTAAGGTACCCAAATTAGGATTTATCCAACCAAGTAAAGAATCATCCACTAAAGTGACTTGCGGATTCAAATCCTCTAATCCTACACTTGACTCGTTAGCTACCTCAAGTTGGGAGCTATATGTATGGATGAAATCAACATCCATGTCAACTATAGAAGCATCAGAGAGAGAGTCTCATTTATATTCATGTGAGTCTGTATCTGAATCCTGACTGGGATGTTTACAGCATGCATGTTTTGGGCGTCTTGATGTAGAAGCTTAAATATCATCTAGGGTAACATCTCTCTCCATCAAGTGAATAATGTTCTCCTGCTGTCATTCTCTAATGGGATCCTCAACTTCTGACTCATCTGGTTCTATGCTTTTAGCTATTACATGTGCAATTGGCTCATCTAAATCTCCCCAAAGGAGATTGGTGGAAGGAACCCAATCTTCACACATGTTCTGTTGGTTTTCCAAATTGGGCGTATACTTTGTTTCATCCTCACTATCTGTCTCACCAAGGATAAGAAAAGTGCTCTGGTTATCTTTTTCAAAACCTTGGCCAACCATATTTTTAGACTTGCATCCAAAAAGAGCATGATTGAGAGGTTCAGCTCTAGCATCTAGTCTGTGACTGAGAGGACCGTGTCCTAAATAGCCCATATTTTTAACAAGAGTATACCCTCTTCCATAAGTCTTGGGAGAGGGAGAGAAGTTTTCATTATGCATGTATTTTTCTTCTCTATAGATCCATTCCTTGACAACCACCTCTTCTTTTTCATCTTGTATGGGCACTGAGGACTCTACAAATGTGCCAAACAAAGTCATGGTCGAAGATGAAGGTTGCATCTATTGTGACGGTTTACCATAAGACCTAGGTGATATTGGTAGTTTTGTAAAGGAGTCAAGTTGATATCCTCCCATACCAAGGTCTATGGATTTGAGCTTATTCTTGCACTATTCTAGAGTTGCATCAAAATTCTCTTCTTCTTTGTTGAGAGGGACGTGAGTCCCTACTGAAATTGCATTGACTGATAATGTGCTATCCCCGGGTATACAAACTTCTACTCCATTATAGGGGAAATTAACACATTGATGGTAGGTAGATGGTACTACTTGCATGTCATGGATCCATGGTCTACCCAATAAGATATTGTATGCCAAAGGACCAACATCAATAATTTGGAACAAAATGTCCTTTTCAACAGGACCAATCCTAACAGGAAGGATGACCAACCCTTTGGAGCTTCTTTCTACCTCATCATAGGCCTTAATGGTAATCTTCTTCTGAGTGTCAATGACTTCTTCAAAATAACCTAGTATTTTCAACAAACTCAAAGAACAAATGTTGAGCCCAGTACCCCCATCTATCAACACATGCTTGACATGGGTTTTATGGATCATGACCTCAATGTGAAGGGAAAGATTATGCGGATGGCTCAAAGTTTTATCATCTTCCTCTGAAAATGTTAGCTAATGAGGGTTGGCAAGGTGATTGACCATGTTTTGGAATTGATCGACATCTATGCTAGTAGGGACATTTGCTGTACGCAAAGCATCCTCAAGGATTTGCTTATGTCTTGGAGACAATTCTAAAACCTCAAAGATTGAAATCTGAGTTGGTGTTCTTTGTAACTGATCAATAAGGTTATAGTTCAACTAAGGACTCATAGATAATTTGGTGGTGACATTCTTGGATGTCACTTGCTTGGGTTTATTGGTTTGACCAGAATTGGGTCCTCTGAGGACAATGAGACCTTGAATTCTTGTTACTGCATTAAGACCTTGGGAAGACACCCTAGAGTTGGGACCTCTTAGCACCACAACGGGTCCTTCATCAAATATAGGAGGAGAGTCATAGCCATAGGGATCTTTTCCTTTCATCATGTTGACACTTTCCTCCACAACTTTCAGCATATTAACCACATTCTCCGTAGCTGTGTAGGTTTAGTTGATTGTAGCCTTGCCATCCTTGGTTTTAGAGGTTTCCCCCTTCTCATATTCAGGAAAAGTCTCTTTAAATTCTTTGTGATTAGCGTTGGTATTCAACCCATCAATTTGAAGCTTTCCACTCTCAATTAGATCCTGGATTATATGCTTCAGCTTCCAACAATGTTCAATGTCATGTCCAATGCCATTGTGGAATTTGCAGAAAGCTTTCTCATCCCACCAATATGGTTTGACATCAGGAATATGGTGTTTTGCAGGATCTTGAGGATGTGCAAAATTGTTGGCAATAAGTGTTTTGAAAACATCCTCATAGGAATCACCAAGCTTTGAAAATTGACATTTTTCCTTCTTGGGCTTCTCTTGATACCTTGGCCTGCTCTCTTGTTGAGGAAGTACATTGAGCTTCATAGCTTGAACTACACTAGAGAAGTGAAGGACACCTTGATCCTTAGGTTGGGAAGAGTCCACAAATCCATCATTGACCACTTGTTTATTTTTTTTCCAATGCACATTCTTCCCTTTGTCTTTATGAGAGTTATTATTATTTTGACTATTGTTGTTATTGTTATTTTTAGTCAAAATACCTTGCTCCTTCAAGACATCCTCTATTCTACATGCAGTTTCGACCATAGTGTCGAAGGAATCAAAGACCATCTTCTAAACCTCATATCGCATTTCAAGCACCAAGTTGCTAACAATGATATCAATCCTTTCATGCTCAGGGATAGTCCTAGAATATCAAGAGCACAATCATCTCCATCTTTGTAGGAAGGTAACAAAGGATTCCCCTTGGTTCTGTTTCAAATTGCACAAGTCTAGCATAGTGACTGATCTTGACAAGTTGTATGCAAAATGTTGCACAAATCTATGGAAAAGTTCTTTAAAAGTTTTGATAGGAGGGGTTATGTTGGTAAACCACTCCATTGCTTGGCCCTTGAGACTCCTTGGAAATAA
Organism: Chamaecyparis obtusa; assembly: GCA_027943335.1. Lineage (NCBI taxonomy): Eukaryota > Viridiplantae > Streptophyta > Pinopsida > Cupressales > Cupressaceae > Chamaecyparis > Chamaecyparis obtusa. The sequence goes on along the minus strand of BSBK01005609.1, from coordinate 309,783 downwards.
TCTCATCAAATAGGAGTCATCTTGGTGAAACTCAAAACTCATGATGTAGAACTAATGCACATGATCATGTGGGTCACCATTGCTGTCATACTTGTCATACTATGGAATTTCAACCTTCCTAGGGAGGTCCCTCATAATCACACTCCTATCAAAAGGATTAGGACAAATAGAGTCAAGGTTGAAAGAACTCTTTGGTGTCATCATTTTCTCCATCATGCTTTTCATTTTCTTGATTTCCTCTTCTTGTGATGGGCTTTGTTTCTTGATTTTCCTATCCACATCAAAGTTGTAAGGAAATCTGACACCTTTGTTAATCAAGCTGTCTAGGAACTTATCCTTATTTTTCTCTAGATACTTGTCCACATATTGTTGGAATAGTGGTTCTTGTTGCATCCTCATAAAGTTTTGAGCATCAAAACTTGTAGTACTTCCTCCATGTTGGGAACCATGATGAGCTCATTGGGAGGGTTGTCTTGAGTTCCTAGGAGGTGTTTGTCTCCTATAATGGTCATGTTATGAAGTCCTTCTTCCTCTATGACTAGGAGATCTTGAAGGGGTTCTTGAATGCCTTCTGCTTCATGGAGTTCCTGAGGGAGTAGATGGTGGAGAGTTGTTTCCACTGTTGGTACCCCTATTGTTGAATTGGGCATTAAGTTGTTGGGCTAAAAGCCTATCTTGTTCTTCCTAAGAGGTTTTCATTTCCAATTCTAACAAGGCTTGTTGTTCCACCTCTAGGAGTCTAAATCTCTCTTCTTTTGCAGCTTGTTCCTCCAAAAAGCCTTTCTTTTTGTGCTCAATTCTTTTGAGCCTTTCACTTGTATACCTTGCAGTCATTTGGAGTGGAGAATTGGGTCTCGAATGTTTGAACAAGTCATTGGTATACATTGCATTGACATGAGCATCACAAGATTCATTGTTTTGGTCTTCATGTTGTGACCATTCGTATTGGTGAGCTCATCTTGTATACCTTTCAGCTCTTTGATGAGCATCCAAATATCTGGTGTTGATAGGGGGTGATTCTGGTTGATCAAATAGCATGTTGTCTCTGTGTCTCTGAAACATGTCATCAAGAGTTTGGTCCATTGCTTCCCTCTCCTTTCTAGTCATGGTATAACTCATGTTCATATTTGAATAAGAGGGTGCTAAAGATGTGCCCAACTCACTAGGATTACTCTTAGGATTAAACCAAACTTTAGACTCACTCCTAGGTGATTGGTCAAATACGGGTTCCTTTTCTTTTTGTCTTTGGCGAGTTTGAACAGGGGGTAATTGGTTGAAGAATATCTGAGGTCATTTCCCTTTACTTACTTGATACCTTGTCATAACCGACATGAAAGGAAAAGCACTCAGTGATAAGATGACCCTAAGAAATGTTGGTATCAAACTAGGATAGTAAAAGTGTTCAATTGTCCAAAATAGAGATGGTGAGATAGAAAATTGCAAAAGGTGTAATTCAACACTGCCACAGAGGTGTATAATAAAAGGATAAGTATCCTAACACATATGGATCAGGAGGATGATGTTAACCAAGTTATATTTGTTTGAAATTGAATTTGGGTGGAAGTGAATTGGATAAGAGACTACTATGAATCTCCAGGTATGCTATCAAAGAATCCAAAGGTTGGTCTGTTTCAACAAGAGAAATTTTTGACACACCGATTCCAAGCAAGATCGCTTGCAAGATCAAAGGTTACTAATCAAAAGGTCAAAACACAAGAATCCCAAATGTGAACAAGCTTCCAATGATAGGATAAACAACCTAATCTGACCAGGATCAACCAAAGAGACTAAAAAATAGGACACTAAGCAGTTTCAGATTGTACACAACTGAGATAGTAAAATAACTCTGTGCGATAGTTTCCAAGCAAACATGGTGATACAATCTTCCAGGGTGATATTTCTCACAGAGGCTAGGTGATAGTTTCCAGGCTACTAGTGTGATAAAATCCACGCAAGATGTATGATGCAAAAATAGTAGCGAAGTATCGTATGATAAAATTCAGAACAGTGTGTGATGAGTTTTCAGTATTGTACGATGGTTTGGCCAGCAAGCGTGTAAAACTTAGGAACTCAGTTTCTTGATTGTTTTAAAAAATTAAGTAGGCATATTAATAGATTTCCAGCATTTATCAAGCACATAGAACAACAACCATGGAGTTTTAGCAAGCAAACATCTTCAAACAATGAGCAAGGGACAAAGCAACCTTTCTCATGAACATGAATATTGACTTAGTATGCTATTCCTTAAAGATACTACTTGTGTATGTTCTCCAAAATGTTTTCCCAATCACACACAGAGTCCTAAAAAGAAAAAAATTGGCTGCACTATGGTGTTTAATAATGGCTTGAATCTGCAAATTTTACAATTTCAAGAAGGTGAACTCCAATCCAGGGGCACCGAGGTTTTGAAACACTCTGAGAAATTAATCAATTGGAGATGCTGAGGAGATTTGATAGCCCATAAAGAAACTATAGACATGGAGATTTCTTCCACAAAGACATATGTATAGCGGTTGTCACTACCACAACAAAAGTGGCTATTACTGCTTGAGGTTCTGTCAATGTGGTTTACCCAATGAAGTGAATGTCCACTATGGTTAACCCTCTCTAAAAGGTGAGTCACAACAAGGACCACATGAGGACTTGGCTAAGATCCAAGGGTCTGAGTTTCTGTTACTACCTAAAAAGGGAGTAGAGCATAATCCTCTATCCTTTTCTTTTCACCCAAACATAGAAGAAAGATTCATTTTGACATGCTAAGACTAAAACTATCTTGCGAAGATTCATAATGTCAATAACTCATGATCTATCAACCTGTCCGAAGAGAGAATGCATCAATTGAAAAGTCAAAGACTACAAATCTAGTAGAATGCAAAGACAGTTCTAGTAACCTCCCTACCTACAAGGGTTCTCTCATTAAGAAGAGTTTTTTTGGAAACCCACTCTCTCAAGAACCACGAATAGTGTTACTAGGGCCTACTTATCTATGTGAAACACATATGCCAGAAATGAATTTATATTCTTTTTAAAGTCCCAAAATTGAAATGTGGTTTATGAAAGGGATAAATCACCCAAGCCAAACACACGAGAGATTAATTTTATGCCCAAAATCCAAGTGTTATAGAGATTGAACAAAATGCCTCAAGTTCAATGCAACATGCTTAGTAGATTTTTGTTGAGCTTTTATTTGTGCAAGCAAGCCACGAACTCTCCAACAAGCAAACAAGATATGCAATGTATATCCAACTTATGCAAACCCTAGGGTTAGATCTCAAAATAAATTGTTAGGAGAAATAATAGCTAGCAAATAATCCAAATGACAACTCATATCATGCATTGAACAATGAAAAATAAGTGCATACTCATCACAAATTTTATTTTTTTTGCATTTGACCTAGTCAACAAGATCTAATTTTTTTGATATGATTTCAGCCAAAAAAATGGAAATAAAAATAGGGACCCCTACTACAAAATAAAGAGCTTTCCAAAAATGTAAAAATTTCAAAAAAATCTCTTCATTTGTGCCCTAGAAACCCATTTTACCAAAATAGACCAGTTTTTGTAAATCAATTATTTGAGCTATGATAATGCATCCAAATTCAAAGCATAAAGAATGGAACCCCTGTATAATTTGAAGAGCTTTCTGAAAATATAATTTTTTTTGAAAAATATGCTAATTTGCACCAAAAATTAATTTTTTATGAAAAATCAAGAAAAAATTATAAAAAATAAAAAATAATTCAGAAAATTCTAAATTTTTTATTGGAGCTTCTCTGATATGTCATCAACTTGAAAAAAACATTTTAGACTAGAAAACCAAGCTTTTTGGGACATATGATCAAATCTATGAAAATCTAGGGTTTTAGTCTCCAAGCAAATCTGCAGAAGGGGGTTAGCTCCAAAAAAATTAAAACCAGTATGTAAAAGTGGGTTGCCCCATGGTGGGTGCCAAAAATGTGTGCTATAAAAGTGTCACACTTCTGTGAATCATTACATTCAAGAACACTCAACAATGAGCTCTCAAATAGCGATTCATAGCTCTCTATTCATAGAGTGCAGAGGTCATATTATGAGGCCCTCAGATTGACCTAGTTATGCCCATGCAAGTACACCAAGAAATGAGAGATTCAAAGATGAATAGCAAGTATGCTAATCTCCATGATCATCAAGTTATTGCATGCAAATGAAACTAGTCTAGATGATAACAATGCAAGAAAGTAAACTATTCTATTGAAATAAAAATATTACAAATCCTTGCTAATTATGCTATGTGGATTAAGCTAGAACAATGAAAGGAAACATGAATCTAAACTATTATGTAAATGCAATACTAATATAAATTATGGATTTCCATGAGGCATGAGAGAAGAAGACAAGAAGAAAGAAGTCTCAAATATCTAAGCTCCAAATGCTCAAAAAGCTTCTTCCAAGATTTCTCTCCAAATTTGCAGCATAACAATAGTATGAAAATTCTGAGATCTGAAATGAGAAGGAGATGACTCCTTATATAAGAAAATGTGGAAGAGAATGCATCTCCAAGAGCAGTGTGGGATAAATCCAAAAAAAAGGCAAAAAGAGGAAAGAATCAGGAAAAGGATTTTTGTTTTATTTTTTATTTGATTTATTTCCTTTTCCATCATAGATTCTGCTTGAAGTGGGGATTTTATTTATTTAAAAGAGGAATTATCTTTTAATTAAATAAGATAAGTTTATTTAATGAAAAGAGGAATATTTAATTAAATAAGATAAAATCATTCAATTAAAAAGGATTTTAATTAAATAAAATTATTTTATTTAAGATATTTCTTTTAATTAAATAAGCCTATTTTATTTATTTAAAAGAGGAATTATCTTTTAATTAAATAAGATTATTTTATTTAAGATATTTCTTTTAATTAAATAAGCATATTTTATTTATTTAAAAGAGGAATATTTCTTTTAATTAAAAAAAATTATTGATGAAATGATCAAACCTTAGAAATATTTGAATTATTTATTTAATTGCGATTTGATCAAGGAATTGGTTTAAAAATTGCAAAGGATTGATTCAGGAAATTGATAAATTAATAAATGGGGCCCAAAGTCTAGGTGACCATTTTAGGGTGCATACAACTATCTCCCTTGCACAAAGATTATCAACCTTCCGGAGGTAAATCGGGTAGCTTCTAACCTGAGGTGTTTAGTAAGGGTTTCCATTCGTAACTATCCCCTATGGTCCTGCAAGAAGGATTGAGGCCTATAGCCCTATAAGTACTCATATATAGTAGTCTCGTATGTAGGATTGAAGCCTCTCATCCCTACATATATAAAAGTATATTATGTCAAGGTCCTGTAAATAGGATTAAGATATGAGAATGTCCTAAGAGTACCAAGATAATCTAGTCTAGCTTGCAGGATTGACGCCCTCAAGCCCTAAATATATTAGAGTAAATAGAATAGATATAGCTATGTCCTTCAAGACTTTAATCTCAAAAGGAGGATTTTGATTATAGTGGGTTAGAATGGCCGAGTTCACATGTTCCCAATTGAGTCGTTCTAGTGAGATTTTTCCCTGAATGGAAAGCTTGCTAAAAGGTACACATGCAACAAATAGAAAAGTTTCAAGGGTCTAGATTTCTGATTGTCTATATAGAAAAGAGCATACTCTCCTACCTCGACACTTTTCGAAGACACATCAAGCATGCATGTTCATTTACCTGATCCATTTTTAATGATCAATTTGATGCTTCTAGGTTTTTGATTGTCTATATAGACAAGAGCATAATCCTCTAAGAGAAAATTAAAGACCAAAAAATAACCTATTAAGATGCCTAAGAAAAATAATTATGAAGACACGATGTTTGCTTGTATCTCCTTAGGCAACTTGCAAAACCGATTTGTCAGTAGTATTTTTAAGTGTATCTTGGATGAACATTCTACAAAAAATTAGGCTATGCTATTCAAAAGATTAGGAAAAATAGAGAAGAAGAAAGGGTCATTATTAGTAGCAATTAAATCCAATCAAGAAATAAGAACCCGCTAGATTAGTTTTCAAATATATAATTTTTCTAGCCATTAGTGTCATCCAAATTAAAGTGACAAAGAAAAAATCCCCATTGGAATTTCAAGAGCTTTCTAGAAATGTAAAATGTTTTAAAAAATTCAATGATTTGCATCCAAAATTAATTTTTTGATGAAAGAATCGTAAAAAAATTATAAATTATATATAAGGTTAGGCGTATACTACTACTGCTATTTGCACGGTTTTGGAAAAATTTGCTAAACATGTTTCTCTTTAACTTTATAAAGCTTAGCTTGAACCTTCTCAACACCAGGAGATAAAAAGTATAGACATCTTATATTAGCTTTGTTTTTAAGCTGCGGTTATTTTAGATTATTTTTCCTTAAATATTCTCAACATACCATTTGTTATTTTATTTATCATGTTCTTCCTATTACGTGTATTGCTGAAGAAGGTCTCGGCAGTGTCCAATTAGAATCTTTGATCAATTTTCCCATCTGATTATTTCTCTTTATTTACATGGACTATTATTTTATTTATCTAGACGGATTTATTAAGAAAGAAAAGGTTAAAAAAAAAAAAAAGATTCTAGCAATCAAAGCATGAAATTGTCTTCCTGTTTGATTTCAATGATCTTCGTGTGTTTTAGTGGTGCTGAATAAACCTAGTGTATATAAGTTACGGGTTCAATCCTTAAGACAATCTATCAAATTGGTAAATTGTTTATATATATATATATATATATATATATATATATATATATATATTGTTTTTGACTCATATTGGTTTGGCAATCTTGTAGAATTTTTAAATAAAATTTCTTTAAATTATTAGATGATTGGTATCTTAGTATACTTATATTTTAATTGGCTCTTGTAGTTTCTCTGATCATGTTTGGTTATATATATATATAACGGTTTGAGTTGAAATTTTGTTGATTCATAAGACTTTTTTAAACTTTGATTAGGGAATGTCGTTTGAGGATATTTAAGAATGGGTGCGTTATGTGGAACAGATAGAGAAGGGTAAATTAGTTGAATTTACTAGTCAGTAAAGAAAACTGATTGTTTAGGATGCTTTGGCCAAAGCTTATTTCACATATGTTTCATTTATATGTTTGGTTAGTTGTTGTTTATTTCTCTCTGCCACCATGTGAATAGGATTTCTGCTTAGTCTAAAGAATGATAAGTAGATAGATTCACAGTTGCACCATATTCTTCCAATCCATCAGTGTCAGGAAGCTATTCTCCTTGAGCAGGGTCGGTGCGCTTTCTATTTCAGGTTAAGCTCCAGGGGAGCTAACCACTCCATGGTTGGGTGGAACAAGCACCTGGGCCACACTCCCATCTTAGGATTTGCAGGTGGACGTGTTGTCTAAAGGCTTAGGAGATAGGGATTGCTAATAGTGTGGTGCCTTGTTACCGTAATTTTGACGGTTTGGGAAATAATATTTTTATTGATTAATGTAAATTATTGATTATATGGTTGGATCGACAAAAGGTCAAATTTTTGTAATTATGATGTATTTATTTTGATTATATGATTGTACATTTTGATGAATTGGTCTAAAGTTGTAATTTGTAACATCTTTTTATCATTAATGTATTTCGACATTTACAGTCAAATTATGTAACATTGATGACATACATGGAATATTATTCTTTGACTTTGACTATTTTAGACTTGTTTTTATGTTTTTTTTTCCTATAGAAAAATAGGTCTTTACACCTTTCTATTCTTCACTTTCAAATATGATGATAGAAAGTAAAAGATTATGAAACTTAAGAGACATACAATATGACAAGTGAAACACTCATATTATAGAAGTTTCATAACTAATCTGAATTTGAATTCTGAATTTAACTTTAATTACAATACTTTTTCAATTTAAAAATATTATAAATATCTTTCTATTCATGAATTGTAACAAACTTTATCTTCAATCTCACGGTGATAGAAAGTATAAGCTCATAAACCTAAGAAACATGCTAACATACAATATGACATATGTAATCTGATTTTGAATTCTGAATTTAACTTTAATTACTTAAATACAATACTTTTTCAGTTCAAAAATACAGTAGATATCTTTCTATTCGCGAATTGAAATAAACATTATCTTCAATCGCGTTGTCTTATATAATTATTTATAACTATTGAAATAGTTTCATATCATTTTCATTTGCCAATGAAACTGCTCACTATTAGAAGGATAGAATTGACAAAATCTAACAATATATTACAATTTACCCTGTAAGTTAAAAATATTGGAAACCTATGAATATATTTACACCATAAAATGAAATGTAATTCGAAGATCTAACAGTTTTAAAAAACAAACAAAATAGTCAATTTAACAGGCACCGGTGGCTGTCAATTCCAGGATCCATTTACAGTGCTTTCGGGTCATCGTTTTCTTGAAAAACACTTCATCGTATGTCGTGGTGAGGGCAATGTGATTCGCAGAGGAATACCACTTATTTAAGCCAATCCTGCAGTGAAGGGCACAGCATTTAACCATGTATCTGCAGATATAAAATTCGCCAGAGTAAAATCTAGAGCATCAGAAATGTTCATGACGTGATAACCAGGCCATTGAACGCGCGCTGCAGTTCCTGCCCCCGCTCCCCAGTTCATATATTCACCATAGTAGACTAGAGTACTCACAGACAAAGATCATCCCACTGTCGACATGAGAGATGCAGACGATAAAGGCAGTTAGATGAGCTGTTCCCTTAGTGCACATGGTGATATTGGTACCGCATATTGAATTGTTCAAGAAGCTTCGGCGTTCGACTATCAGATTTAATTCTCTTTAAAAATGGGGCTCTGCAAATAGATTCATTTTTCTGTGACTTTGGAAGCACCGTAACAAACTTATAACATAACTATTGTTTTAAGCACCGCTAATATTGTAGACCTTCTTTTGACAACAAACGTCTGTTGTGGTGTCTTCCCACAACAGAAATATTCTTCACTTCCAATCAACTAACAAGACAAAGATTGCAATAACTTACCAACAGTTGCAGAACGGAATGTAGTCCATCCACTCCTAGGCTTTACCTTACAGGTAAATTTTGATTTTAGGTTTGCAATAACGCTTTATCGATTCTCATAAATTCAATTTTTCAAAGAAGGAAACTTCACGTTTTCTCTAAACTTTTTACTTACAAATTAGATAAGAGAATTGAGGGTATATTATTGGACTGTTAAATTTTAAATTAGAAAAGTAAATGTAAAAGTAGGGTTATTTAAATTTGAAGAATGATGACATTAAATAAATGCATTGATGGAAGGACAATTATATATTTCAAGACTAGAAATAATAGATCTATGTGTATACTTTTTTCTAATAGTCCTCATGATAATATTTTTTTTGAAGGGTCACCTTTATAGGTTTGGTTTATGTCCATGGACATATATCTAATTTTTAGTCATCAAAGTGATATTGTATACTACATAGTCCTAGCTTTTCATTCAGCTAATTTGTCCCACTAATCTAATCATTAAAGATTGATAATGTTTATAAATATAGGGGAATATCAAGGCAATGCAAGGGTCGTGATGTACTAGGTTGAACCCCTTGATGTGACTAGGTTTAAACTTGTAGAAAACATTGAGGACAACAATTTTTAGAGATGCAAATGTTTATGTACACTTCCATTGATTTTAATGCTCATAATTAACAATTCCTAAATCATGCTCTCTTAAATGTGAATAATACTTGAGTGTAATATTATGATACATGAATACAATACAATGAGTTCATATACAATAAATCATTGAAATTTTTGGTAGTCAACTAATGTTAGCTAGTAAAATGGGTAGGAATAAAAAATTTGAATTAAAATTCATGTCCTATTTTTTGGAACCCTCTAGACTATGCCATTTTGATATATAGTTAATGATGAAAAAAAGATATTTAATGTTTGTAATAATGAAAATGGAATATCATGCTTGATGCTATAAGATATTTGTATTGATGAACATGAATATTTGGATATAAGACTAATTACTTGCTGAATTCAAAGAGGTGGATTAAGGAAAATGTACCATTTCCCTAAATTTATTACCTGCATTATTTAATTGAATATTCACAAATAAATATACATATCAATTGAGATAATATAATTGAGGGTATTTAATGGACTATTAAATTATAAATTAGAAAATTAAATGTAAAAGTTAGGTTTTTTAGCTTTAAGAATAATGAAAATAAATAATTATGTTTTTGATATTAGAAGTAGGAAAAACCAGGGTAATGTGCATCCATACAAAGCCCCAATGACGATAGTCAACATATAAACTTTGTCTTCTTATTAACCATAGACAACCAAAAAGAAACAATTAACATGACTTCCCTCTATCAAAAACTAGCCAAAGTCTAACATAAATTAAGCAAACACCTATCCACATAGATAATCTATCCATACCACTATTAGCATATAAACTATTAAAAGTTTTAGACCTAAGCTATGCAAGGATTTTCCAGCTATTATCTTTAACAACAAACATATTTAGATATAGGTCAAACAGGCCACTGAAAGCCAAAAAACTAAAAAGCTAGGGGCCAACATTTTAGTTTATCTTCTAAGTGCACCCTACTTGGACAACAACATGTGCCTAGTCTTCAGTCAAGAACTTGAATAGTTCCTTAAATTCTTCATCCTCGTTGACCTTCCCTCCATGTGCATTCTCCAACAACAAACATTAAGTATTTTCTAAGCTATGCATAACTTTGAGAGGGGACCCATAAACCTCCTAAAACCTTTTATCAATACCTACAATATCTTTTTTAATTTTTCCAATTTCCTCCCAGACATTCTCTTTTGCGGTACATTCTTCATTAGCTTTGGATTTTTCCTTGTCTTTAGTAGGGGAGGGAGGCTTATCTTTGGTTTTGGGTTATGGATTGGGTTCAAAAGACTCATTCTTAAGGCTTTCAAACACATGAGAGGAACAACTAGCATTAGCAAATTGGGCTTCTTATTTGAGATTTTCTCCTCCACACTTTTTCTTCCATTGTCCTCAGAATAATCAAATATGGAGTCTTCCTTTAGATTTTTACCCTTCCTAGAGGGCTTAGTCGTTAGTTTATGATGCAAGGCAGGGGTCAAGAGGGGCCAAAGGATGGCGCACCCTAATGATCCAAGCCTGCAACACACATGACCCCGATTTTTCTTGTTGATCTGAAATAGGTGCTCTGCACTTTCTCCATGGCTCAGAAAAATTGGGGTCATTTTCATACAAACCTCTCATCTCATCAAAACCAAGAACTTCAATTTTCATCTTGGTCATCAAAGATCTTCTTCTACTCAATGCATCAACAACTCAGTTAGTGACTCCACTCTTATGCTTTATCACAAATGTATAACTCTACAAATACTCAACCCACTTCATATGTCTCTGATTCAACTTATTCTGACTACCCAAATATTGTAAAGCCTTATGATCAGTATACAACACAAATTCACTCGATATCAAATAATGTCTCCATTTATATAGTGCTTGAACAATAGCATAGAATTCTTGATCATACACAAAATATTTCCTTCTAGCATCATTCAACTTTTCACTAAAGAAAGCAACAGATTTACCTTCTTGACTCAACACAGCTCCAATTGCACTTCCACTTACATCACATTCTACTTGAATTACTTTACTGAAATCAAGTAATGCCAAAATAGGTAATTTAGCAACCTTCTACTTCAGGGTCTCAAAACTTCTATCAGCTCCATCTGTCCACATGAATTCTCTTTTGTCTCCTCTCATAGTCTCAGTCATAGCATTACAAATTTAACTGAAATTCCTTATGAACTTTCAGTAAAAATTTTCCAAACCATGAAATGATCTTACCTCACTAGCATTCATAGGTGTAGGCCAATTCAAAATAGCTTCAACCTTTTTAGGATCCATCTTCAAACCATCAGTTGAAATAAAAAATCCCAAATAAACAATTTCTTCTTTCATGAATGAACACTTCTTCAAATTTATCAGCAACTTCTCCTCTTTCAATCTCTACAAAACTTTTCTAACATGCAACAAATATTCTTCTTTGGTCTTACTGAATATTAGAATATCATCAAGATATACAATCACAAATTTACCCAAGAATTTTTTCAAAACCTCATTCATCAACCTCATAAAAGTACTCGGTGCATTAATTACACCAAAGAGCACAACCAACCACTCATACAAACCTTCTTTTGTCTTGAAAGAAGTCTTCCATTCATCACCTTCTCTGATTCTGATTTGATGATACCCACTTTTCAAATCAATCTTTGTGAAATACTTTGCTCTAGTCAAAATGTCCATTATGTCATCCATTCTCAGTATAGGAAACCTATACTTCACTATTATCTTATTGATTGCTCTGGAATCAATGCACATTCTCCATTCTCCATTCTTCTTCGGTGCCAATACAATAGGTATTGCACAAGTACTCAAAGTTTCTCTAATCAAACCTTTCTCCAACAACTCTTGAATCTATCAGTTCAATTGCTAATTCTCGGTAGGTGTCAACCGATGAGGTGCCTTATTCGGTAAACTAGCTAGAGGGATTAGATCCATACAATGATCAATGCTTATTTTCGGTGGCAAACCATTAGGTACATTGTCAGAAATGATATCACTATACTCGGTGAGTAACTTATCAGTCTCCTCAGGGACATTATCCTCTATTTTCTTACTCGACTTATTAGGAATCACAACAAAACATACATCATTCCTCTTCAAAGAATTTACAAACTTTCTTCCTTCCATCAAACAAACTTTCACAGATGTGCAAACATTACTAATAGGTTCTTCCATCAATGGTAACAAGATTTGTTTCTTTCCATCAGCCACAATAGAATACTTATGCAATCTCCCATCATATATAGCATGTCTATCATATTGCCAAGGTCTACCCAACAAAATATGACAACAATCCATAGGCATGATATCACATAACACCTTATCATAGTACTTTCCAATTTTCAAATTCACATAGCATTGTTCACTTACCAGGAGTGTATGCTCATCTTTGATCTATGAAATCTGATAGGGCTTCAGGTGTACCAACCTTTCCAACTGCAATTTTGTGACAATTTCTTTAGATGCCAGGTTCTTCAAGCTACCACTATCAATGATTACCTTCCAAACTTTGTCAGAAACTCTACATCTGGTCTTGAACAAACTTTTCCTTATTGAATCTTCCTTCTTGCTTTCATTCCATAGTGCTCTCCTTACCATCAAGTTATTTTCCTTCTCAGGTTCATTCAATGACTCTTTTTGCACCAAGGCATTTCTACTACTACTAGCCTTCTTACCAGCTTGTGTACATTCAAAAGATCTATGTCCTTCCTCTCCACAATTATAACAAGTTCCTTGGAAACTTCCTCTGCCATAACCACCTCAGTAGTTACTGCCTCTGCCTCTAAAACTTTCACCTTTCCACTCGGTCTTGCCTTTGTCTAGATTTGTCTTTTCTGGTTCAGATCTACCATATTCACCATTAGATCTACCTCTTCCTCTAGGGAATCTACCACCTCAACCTCTTTGTCTCTGCTCATGTCTCTTGTTCAATTTCTCCTCAGCTTTCAAAGCAAATTGATAAGTCTCTTCAATGTTCTCCAATTTGATTGGATACTAATTTCCTCTCGGATGGAAATGCTCAAACCATTCAGGTATTTGCTGATTCTTTCCACATCATCTTCATTATGTCCAATTTGATATCTAATCTATAGAATTCCCTAGTATACTCTTTTACCGAGCTATCTTTCTGTCTCAAACTTTGCATTCGCTGAACTAGGTTAATCTGATAATCACAGGGTAAGAACTTTCCTTTCAATTTATTGACCATTTTACTCCATACCTTGATTTTGTCTGTACCTTTCCTTTTTCTATCCATCTACAGATGTTCCCACCATAAGGATGCATGAATTTTCAACTTTGTGCTTGCAATCTTCACCTTCTTATCGTCAGGAATGTTTTCATACTCAAAACACTTTTCCATTTCGGTGATCCAGTCCACCAATTCATCAGAATCCAGCTTTACACTATACTCAGGAGGATTAAAATGTGGTGTTGACTTCAAACTTGTCAAAGCCTTCAAAAATCTTTCTTCGGCTTGATGCATAACAGGAGTAGGTTCTACATTCACCTGTTCTTCCTCAATTTCATCATCACTAACATCTTCAAGATGTCTGCCTTTTCTTTGGGCTATTTCCATTGCTTCTAATCTAGCAGCAATCTGTCTTAGCATATCTGCCAATCTTGGATCTGCATCTTGCCTCCCACAAACCATCTTGACAACCCTCTGCAACTGCAGGTTAGATCACAATTTGCTAGTACCCCTCAACAATCAAATAGGGCTTCAAGAGGAACCTGCAAACCTAGATCTGCATACCTAGATCAAGATCTCACCTCGCTCTGATACGACCTGACGCAAGGAAGGGGTCAAGAGGGGCCAAAGGATGGTGCACCCTAATGATCCAAGCCTGCACCACACATGCAGAAGCAACAAACAACAAGAGTGAGAGAGAGAATGCCAAATCCCTTCAATTATTATCATCAATTTGAATCATACATGCTGGGCTGTAAGGCCTTCCTGGTTACGACCTGATATTACAATGAATTACAAAAGTCCTCAAACATGCAAGGATCTACTACAAATCACAATTCCAATGCCTTCTCTCTTTTATCCAAAACTAACTCCCTAAACTACAACCAAACATCTACATTTATACAAGAAGCTACCGAGCTGAGCCAGCCTTTAGATCCACAATTAACAGAAGTAACGGTCAAATCTGGGACCACACGCTTCCCAATGATGGATTCCAGCATTAATTCTATGATCTAATATAAATGCACAAGTCGGCCACAACAAGAAACAAAACTAAACCCGTCGGTAAGCAAGATAACCGAGCAGCAGATAGACAACATCGAGCGCTAGTGAAATAACCGACTGCCCAGGAGATAACTGACCACACTCGATAACCAAAGGAAACCGACCAACTACCGACCAACTTGGTCAAAGTAGAAACTAAGCAACACAGACAAACTCCAAATTCTTTTTGGTGATATAGGATTGCCAAGGACCTGAGATGCTCCTGTATCAGTTTAACAAAGTGATGTGAGGTGGTTGTTTCTTCAATGATTTTAACATTAGATTCAATATGTTAGATGCTAAATTTAGCTTTTTTTAGGACTTTGGCCTTTACATCCATAGTAGGGTTACTTGACTTTTTTTTCCTTAGGCATTTCAACTAACCTAGTAATGGAGGAGGTATCAAGGGGTCTTGAAGGAGCTTTAAGGGTAGGATTTTTGAGATGTATTTTTTTGCTAGGTCCCAGTGTGGCCAAAACACTAGCAGAGGGAGGGTTGGGGGAGATCGGGGATTCTTGGACAAATATTTCACACGAAGGGCACATGGATAAGTGAAAATGATACAGCTTGAGAATGAGACCCTAGTGCAGAATAGTGAACTTCCTCCCTTGGCTTTTAGCTTCAAAAATTTCTTTTACATTATTATCCATTGAGTGCAATAGAAAGAACAATAAGAAATTAGATCATGGCTCCCAAGGTGGAACTTAGGAAGGGTAAGTGGTAGTAGTAATAGACTCCAAAGTGACCTTCAAGTGTGAAATATTCCATAACTACAACATATACCTAGTCCCATGATAGTGGGATTTTTTCCTAGTTGAAACCTCCCCTACACTTGACATGTTGCTCTTTCCCATGGAAAAATTGGTTCAAACTTGCAACATCCATGGTCTTGCTCATCTACACTTTTCCTAAGGATCATAACTAAATAAATCTATATGTTAATGTAAATAAATCTATATGTTTCAATAATAGAAATGATAAATTTATGTCTACACTTTGCCTAAGAATCATAACAAGCATCACCTCTGTGAAGGGTCACATCTATATGTTTCATTCATTTGTATGGGCATAGATATATTCCTTGGCCATCAATGTAAATCTTTTATTATATGTAATGATTATAAATACCCAAGGAAGATCATGGAGACGCAAAGGTCATGGTATGCTAGATTGAGCTGCTTTATAGGACTAATTCAAACTCATAGAAAATATCAAGGACTATTATTTCTTAAAATAGGTTAAAATAATTTTATATCTTTACAATATTTTAAATGTTAAATTTGTAAATATAAATAATTATATAAACAAAATATTATCAAATAATGTCGACATCAGTCCAATGATAATTGTAGATATTAAATATCTAGAAATATTATAATATCTTTATAATCTCGACATTAGTCCTATAATAATTCTAGAAATATAATTTTATATATATCCAACTTTTATTTTATAATGTATAATATTATTTTTATAGATAATAAAAAGCACACCTATACATTAAAAAAAACTTCAATAACTTCTCATCTACTATAATATAAAACTATAAATAATAAATAAACTTAAGATGTAAAATATAAAACCTAAAAACTATTTATGTTAACTTTTTATATAGTAGCAAGTTTTAGTAAGTAAAAGTTGTAATACGTGAGCTCCTCTCTTTGGGTGTTGAACTGTCTCTTTAGGTTGGATTACCACGTGTTTTGTATTTTGTGGGTTGGATTTTCTTGTGGGGTTCAGATATAATGTTGAATTTACATGAATTTCTAATGTTGGAATTAGTAATATTTTTATAATTTTATTTTTATTTATTACACGCGTCATGGGTGAAAATCAAGTATTTCTGCTAAGTGTGGTGGATGAATTTCTTTTACTTTCGTATTTGTTTTCCACGTGTTCATCTTCCTTGCTATTTATTAAAATATATTTGTTTAAGAATAATTTTTTTTGTTAAATTTTATTATTTATGTTACTTGTGTAACGAAAAAGGTGGTAAAATTTATTAAACGCATTATAATTATTAGAAATTAATAAATAAAATATAATATAATTTAAGCAATCGGAACAAACAAAATACTTATTTAGAAAGAATATTATGTTGTAGGAAATTGAATTTTGAGAGAATATTATGTTTTAGATAATATTTTTTATGCTTAGATATAAGCTGTGATATATAAGAATTGATGACAAAAATGTTTGGAAATTCTAACAAGTTTACTTTTATCACAATTTTTTTTAAATGTGACAATTAAAAAAATTCAAAAATAACAAATTAAATGTTTAGTACGTGCTAAATAGGACCCCACCATAAGAAAACCATCTTTAAATGTAATATAGTTCAACACTGTTATCTATATTTAATTATTTTTAGTTTGAAATTTTAATTTTGACTCTTTAACATATAGGCCTTTGATTATGCTTAGAATTTTTTTATTTTTTTATTTTTTATTTTTTATTTTTGAGAATAGGCCTTTGATTATGCTTAGAATTCATTGTTAGGGTTATGATTATATTTTAGGGTCTACAGTTATGATTGTAGTTAAGATCATGGTTAGGATTATGGTTTACATCATCACAAACCAATAAAAATTGATGATACAAAAAGTGTCAAACAAACATTGATGCTATAAGTCATCACATCAAATAAAAAATCATATTTTAATGTCCTCTTCAACATTTTTTCTGGGTACCTATTGCACATCGAGGTGCAAACACTAATGTTAACTTTGTTGGAGATTGTAATCTCAACTACCCTTGTCACATAATCCTCCGTATGCACGGAATAAAGATTGAGGCAGATTTGTCAAAGATTTGAAGGATTTTGTATTAACTCCTCCAACTTGTCACTATCCATCTAGATTGTTCTCACACTTTCTGGGTTATGTTATTGTTTCCTATTTACATTGGATGATTGTATGTTGCCAATTACTCTCTCCTACCAAAGTCCAGCTCCGTAGAGCTGTAAGTAACTAAATGTCATGCTCTGTATTCTATGAGCTGCAACTCAATATGTTGTAATGTTATATTATTGTTTTATGTATCAAATATGGTTCTTTTGGTATCTCCATGTTTCTTTATTCCTGTTGCTCCTCTGTATCCATCTCATGGTTTTAGATCAATAATGTTTTCAAAGCTAGTCAATGCTCTATTCTAAATTCCTATCATGGTATCAGAGCTCGGTTTGGTCATGTTACTGGGAGTTAAGAGAATTTGTTGTTGTTAAAAGAAGTCATTGTTCAAAAGTGAAGGTATTTATGAAAGAGCTAAATGCAATTGTACTCAGTTTGAATTAGATGAAGCTCCATCTTAGTAATGTCTCTGTGGAAAATGTTAGAAGGTTTAAGAAGTCATTTTTTCTCTTAGAAGAGTCAAACCTCTCACAAAAGTTTGATGCTTCTAGTTGAGTCCAATTGGATATGAAGCGGTGCTGGTCTGAAAACATGTCTACTCACTACCATTGTAGAAGACGTTGTATTCTCCAGGGGAAAATGTTGTTAGTGTAAATAAATATGTCATGGGTTTTCGATTGAAGCCAAGAGAAAAGATTTCAAATCAACTACAGTTGATCAAGGAGGTTTTAGAGCCAAAGGGGGTAGATCAATTTGTTTATATTGTAATGGTGTTTTGTGATGTTGCACAACCCTCCTTTGAGTATAGGAAATACCTTTGTGATAGGTTGACGTCTGTTACAACATGATATTTTTATGTTATGTTTTCACTATCGATGAGTTCTCTTGTGTAGTTCATAGCAGAAGATAAGAGAGATATGAGGTGCTCCCATGTTACAAACGTTAAAGGGTGCATGTGTAGAGGATCTTGAAGATTGCAAAGAGGCAGTTCATAGAAGCTAGTGTTGAAGCTATTGTTTGCCAACATTTATTGTAGCTGATGTTTGTGAATAAAGGACTAAGGAGAATAAAGTTGAGAGGAGTTAGTACTTCTGTAGTAGGAAAGATAATGTCCAATTTGAAGGAGATCACAACATTGTTTGGCTCATTGTGTCTAGAGGAGCAGACCAAGCAAAGATGTTTTGTTGCTAGAGTTGAACAATGAAAAGTGAAGCTGTTGAAGAAAGTTGTTGCCTAAAGATTACAGCTATTGAAGATCATGGGTATGAAGAGCAAGTTGTTGGAGCAAGTAGGAGAAGCACAGAAGGAAGCTCCAAAGGACAATAGACACAGTCAGAGGATAAAAGGTCACAACCGGAGCTCTCAATTTAGCAGCCACACTAGAGAAAAAGGTGATTACCATTTTAGGTATTTATGAAAAAGTTGACCATACATGAAGAAAATGGTCTGAAGATCATAAGTGAAATACAAAAGTTGTAAGTCTAAAAAGTAGTTGTCTGCAGTATTTAGAAGGTTACATAGTATGTTTGGTATTGCCCATTTTGAAAATTGTGTGGGAGAGCTGTTTTAAAGTATGTAGATCAAAGGTTGAGAGGTGGATAGGTTTTTGAAATTGTGAAATGTTAAAGTGAGGCTATCAATGGATAAAGTATGAATATGATTGAATGTCGCAGCATTCTAAATTTGTGTGAGTAATGTTCGAGGCTAGAAAAGCCCATTGGGATACTTGAGCACCCGCAACATGACTCTATGGGAGGTGCTAAGAAAATACAAGTGTTTGGCACCTGAACCAACAATGGACTAGTAATAAAAAAAAATGCCAGAGCTAATGGGTAGAGCATCCCAATAGCAATATGGGATTTCCTAGGTTTGATCCTTAGAACTTGAAGGTTCAAGATGTTCATGTATAAAGGAAAGAAGTGGAGAAACAAATTGAAAATGGTAGTTGAGATTAAGGGGGGGGTGTTGAAGATTGTAATCTCAACTACCCTTGTCACATAATCCTCCGTATGCATGGAATAAAGATTGAGGCAGATTTGTCAAAGATTTGAAGGATTTTGTATTAACTCCTCCAATCTGTCACTATCCATCTAGATTGTTCTCACGCTTTCTAGGTTATGTTATTGTTTCCTATTTATATTGGATGATTGCATTTTGCCAATTACTCTCTCCTACCAGAGTCCAGCTCCGTAGAGCTGTAAGTAACTAAATGTCATGCTCGGTATTTTATGAGCTGCAGCTCAGTATGTTGTAATGTTATATTATTGTTTTATGTATGAAATATAGTTCTTTTGGTCTCTGTGTTTCTCTGTTTCTGCTATCTCAAATTATGTTTTCAAAGCTAGTCAATGCTCTGTTCTAAATTTCTGTCAAACTTTTTATATAGTAATAAATTTTAGTAAGTAAAAGTTATAATACGTGAGCTGGTCCAGTGTATCATGGAGGGCCACATGCTGCCTCATGCCAGACTTCCTCACACAATAATTTATGATCGAAATATATATATATATATACAAACATTCATACAAAAAAACTATCCTTTCAACTATTAGGTGAAAATTGTTAGATTGGTCGATAAGCAAAATGGTCCAATTCATCATTGCAATCATAATAATGGCACTTTAATTATTCCCATGCTTGACTTACAAGTTTGTAATTTGATCTTTGACCGTTGCACTTTTTTCTGCTTTCATCTCAGCTCTCCGTTTATTTTCATTAAAGTTCAGCTCTCGTCCTATTCTAGCCACTTTTCTTTGAAAATAATAGGCACACTAACTCATAAATCTTGTCCCTGTTACATGCACTGAGAGTGGGGCCCTTTGTCATTCCGAGATGAAAGCGTGTAATCCTTGGGAGGTTTAGCTTTTCAGATTCCATATCAAATTCAAAATCTTTGGAAAGATGCTGAGAGTGATAGGGAATATTAGTGTAGACGAAGACGGCTACATTGCTCTTCTTCCCAAAAAATTGGGTAACGTTGGATTTTGTTTTCATGGAAAAGATTAGGAAGATAGCAATTCTTTCAAGTACAAATTAGCCGTAAAGATGGCGATTTATGGTTGGTTAGCAATTCATTCAAGATTAAATTAGTTTTGTTCTCATCCATGCCGACACAAAAAGTAAGAGCCTTAAACAAATTATTGTTGTTTAAGAGATTTAATAGGATTTAGTTTTACTCTCATCTATGCTGACACAAAAAGTAAGAGCCTTAAACAAGAGGGATAATTTGTTGTCTAGGATATTTAAAATTGATTATTTGAAAAGGTTAAGAATTTGGTTTGAGATATAACTAAAGAGACGATTCTTTTTAATTATTAGCATATTTATATGGAGAGAAATTTATGTAGAAGATGTTGAAAGTTATCATTATTGAGATGTCTATTTTATTTTGTTATAGTTGTTTATTGTTACCTAACTTTTATATTACGATTTAAAAAAAATAAAAAATAAACAGATAGATCTCTAAAAGCTCAATATAATTTTACAAAAATACTAATGATATTAATAATGTTAGATGCCAAATTTTTTTTGTATATTTATAAGTTATTTGTTCAATAAATGTGATTTTCTAATGACATTAGTTGTTTGTAACATTTGTATGTTACATATGTGATGCCCCCATTAATAATAGATGAAAATAATAAACTGAATAAGACACTTAGTCTAAGATTGAGTCAAAGAATCAATATTGTAAAAAATAATAATGGAAGCATTCAACAACATGAAAGCATTGACCAAAAAAGAGATCATGCAAAAGACCATAGGAAAATTTATAAACCATGGGAAGAAATATTGGATTTCATCCTTCACTATTACATGTTGGTGAATATAATACCTAATTCTTTTAAATTGGTGAATAGTAAAGACACCATCAATATTAGTACGAAAGAGATATATTTTGTATTTGATTGGATTTAAACCATCTTTAGTGCTCAAGTATATTACTTAAATCATTCCACTTAAACCTTTTTGTTTGAAGCTATTATTGCAAGTTTTAGTTATTGATAGAAAATCTAATATAAACCCAATTAAAAATATAAGATTGAGTCTCACACAACAATCCCATGACTCTCACTATAATAATTGGATAACCATGAGTGGTAGCAATAGTGTTAACTTTAGTCTTCTATCTGTTAAAGAAGTCAATATCCTTGACTAGTGATAAAGGGAATGATTACAACAAAAGGAGTATAGATTTAGAGCATATTTGTAGTTGCAACAAGTCCTATATGAATGCATGCAAAGTTTGAGAGGTGCATGCAACAAATTGTACCAAAATTGCATGTTTATTCACAAAAATTTGGATTATGACTATATATTTACATAAAAAAAAGAATTAAGATGTCAACCCTACAATCTTATCCTTATTCTTGTAAAAAAGTAGATTTTATGTACACAATTTTTGAAACTCCATCCCACCATTGTAAAATGCCTCTTGGAGAATAATAAATACTTGTAATCTATTAATATCACATGATGACATCTATTTATGACACATGATTAATTGGTTAAGTAATAGTTCATGGAATATTGCTCTATTGAAATATGTTTCAAATTCAATTAGAAATGTGATAAATATGCTTGTGTGTATCTTGAAAAATATTTGTGATTGTATCATTTGGATGTTTGTGCATAATTGAAAATCAAGTATGCTCCATGCATGCATGCATGTGTGTGTATGTATGAACCATTACTCTCAAATTTTAAAATTTTGAGATTTAATAAATAATGATATTGAAATTTAAAACCATTATTAAATAACTTTAATAGTATGCTCATAATGAAATCTCCTCACCCTATCAAATATGAATAGGTTAATAATTAAAATGGTGCACATACATACATACATACATAGTACACTATGAAAAGGGGATCACATAAAAGGGAAAATTTTTCCAATTCATATGGTGCATTCGAATACAAAATGACCTCAAGAAAAATATGATTGAAACCACTTGGTAAGAAATATTCCAATGCAATATCTATGCTTTAAGGGATCTTATTTCTTTTGTTGCTTAAAATTGAGAAAGAGGGGAATGATATTAATATGAAAGAGACTAAATAAGAAAAGATCTAATCTAATCCAACTACAATTTAGATGTCAAAGGGAATCAAAAGGAATTTAAATGCATCTGGAAATGAAATAGGCAAAATAAGTTTTCAGATCTGAATTCCCAACTCTTGGAATCCTTGAAAGACCTATAACTACATAACTGAGATCCCAAGACTTGTATATTCATGCACTTAAAATTTCACTAAATTTTATGAGGCAGAGTACACCAATGGTGTCTTATACATAGGAAGAGGATGCTAATGTAATTATATACCCTGGGTTTTGGTCTAAAATTCATAGGGGTGCTCCATTTGGTCCCAATATTCCTAGCTCTTGTTTGACAACTGCATAACATGTTATTGCACAAAGAAAAATTGGCAAGAAGGTTGGATAAAGATGGTTGTCTTAGTCAAACCCCTATTTAGGAATAAACCTTTAAAATGAATACAATTTTGTAAGTAAAGATGAAATTTAAAAGCTAGATCTGAATTGTAAATAACCTTATACCTTGATGATACAATGCCTCTTTAGATGTGATCACAAATATTAATGTGATAGCTTGATCCAAAAGTAAGTCATGAAAGATAAGCCTTGGATGATGGATGTTATAGTTTTCCACAATACTTGATAAAGAAGAAAGAAGAATGCATTGAAGGATTGAAGACTTGGATGCTCAATTGTAGAAGAGATCATGAACTCTAATTGCTTGATTGGTTACGAATCTTTGAAAATTTGATAGTGAATTCTTGCACTTGACAATGAATGCCAAAAAGATGAGATATATGGGATTTTCATACTCAGTCCATCATTTCAAGGGTTAAAACTCAGGTAGGCTGACCACAGGATCAAATTTCCCAAAAATACTCTGATATAGGAGCCTAGGCAAAATTTGGGCCTAACTCCTCAGGGAAAACATGTCATTGGAACCTTGTCCTAGGTATAGGATGTCATTGGAATCCTATAACCACTACCCAAGGCTCAACATTGGACTATGGGTTTTGGAAAGTCAACAGGTGCAAGTTTTTTAGGTACAACTCATTCCAAGGTTGAGATAGGTCACGAAGGCCACAAATAAGGATATAGGGCCTAGGTGATGAAATGAGTTATTTGGCTGGAGGAAAAATATAGGACCACACTTAGAAATAAGGGATAACCTCAAATTTTGAAGAAATTAAATCAATAAAATACTTATAATATTGATTTGAAGGTCCAATAAGCATTAGGAGAGTGTGAAATCAAAACGAGAATCCATACATACTAAAATGGGGCTAAAATGACTACCAAATTGAGGGTGATTTCTTTCTAGTATGGTACATATAGCCCACACTTTAGCAGGAGCATGAGTCCACCTCATGCTCACAATAAAGTAGAAGAAAAAGAGAGATAAATATCTTGGGAAAAGAGAAAGTAGATTAAATACCACTAATTTTAAGGACATAAGCCCGAAAACCAAGGATCTGAACTTGTACATCCATGTATGCAAGAAAACATAAAACAATAACAAAATACTAAATCTTACTAAGATTCCAAATCAACTAGTTGAAGAGACTTTTCTATAGAAAATATCTCAATTGCTAGCATCATGCTCAAAAAGATATTGAAAAAGTACAAGTGGTCACCTAAAAAGAGAAAGAGCACACATAAAAGGTAAGACAAGACTCCATGATCTAACCCACTAGCATAGCTATGAGTGCATGGAGAGAAGAGAGAGAGACCATGAAACCAACATTTTAGCAAGTTGTGTTATGCTAGGTGATTCATGGGAGAAGAAGAGGAGGAGAAGGAAAGGCTAGAAAGTTGTGTTATGATAGTTCCACTTATCCCAAAAAGAGGGAAGGAGAATTGTCGGTCTCACAAGTTGTGTTATTCTAGTCAATTCTACCTTGATAAATTTGCACATAAGGGTGTCTTGTAAAATTTTACACTCAGGGGTGGCTTATGGGGATCAGTCCTATGGAAAGAATTATCTCTATAGGGATCCAAAAATGATGATTAGACACAAGGAAAAATTTTTATCCTTAGGGATCAATAAATGAGATCAGTCCTAAGAAAATTATTGTCTTCTTAGGGATCCAAAAGTGACCAGTCCTAGGAAAGCATTGTCTCCTTATATATAAATAAATAAGAAATTTGCATAATATACAAAGGAGGAAGTATATATGCCCCTCCTTATGATGGTGACATTAGACTATGGTGGCATCATAAGGAAACTAGAACAAGGATACCTACTTCTAACAACAAGGAGATATCCTTAAATCAACAATGTAATCTTATAGCCTTAGCAAAGAGTGAAAAAAATTTATTACCTACGGGAATAGATAATCATGAAAGGATATCTGCAAGTAGGAAGAGACCCTTGAAAGGAACAGATCTTGTTTGCAATAAATCTAACTTCAAGAGGAGTTCTTGAACAAGGATAACAATGTCAATACAAAGATGGGAGGATAAAAAGAACACACCCTTTTATCCCTACTATTGTTTGGTGTAAAAGAGAATCTTGATGAAAGGATAAAAAACCTTAAGCCCCCAAATAGGGGTATTTTTTTAGGATAGACACACGCTTTTTAAAAAAGTAAAATATTGTAACTCGATATGTAAATCTCATCAAAGAGACTAGATCCTTATGTTAAAAAAAAAACATGTCAGAAAGCATATTATGTGATTAAATAAGACCACATAGCCTAGAGAAAGTGAATCCTTAGATAGGAAGAGGAGATTAAGAAATGAAACCTTTCCCCCAAGGGTGAAGGAAAGAGAAAAGAAAACCCATTAAATAATCTATGTGATAGATATTTTATAATAGACATGCAATTTCAAGAAAGAATAAGGTTACAAGTCAGGATGTAAATCTCTTGAAAAAGAGATTGATACAGGAGAATCTCGGGTCCTTGGCAATCCTGTGTCACCAAAAATAATTTGGAATTTTTCTGTGTTGCTCAGTTCCTAATTTGACCGAGTTGGTCGGTTTCCTTTGGTTATCGAGTATGGTCAATTATTTTCACTACACTCGGTGTTGCTTATCTGTTGTTCATTTATCTTGCTCACTGACAGGTTTAGTTTTAGTTTCTGTTGTGGCTGACTTGTGCATTTATTTTGGGTTGCAAATTTAATGTTGGAATCCATCATTGGGAGACATGTGGTACTATATTTGACCATTCCTTCTGTTGATTGTGGATCTGAAGGCCGACTCAGTTCAGTAGACTCTTGTATAAATGTAGTTGTTTGGTTGTAGTTTAGAGGCAGTTTTGATAGGATTTTGGTAGAAGATAGAATTACAGATTTTTGGTAGATCCTCACTTGTTTGAGGACTTCTATATTTCATTGTAATATCTAGCCCTAATCAGGAAGGCCTTATAGCCTGGCATGTATCATTCTATTTGATGAAATATATGAAAGATCATGCATTCTCTCTCTCACTGTTGTGTTTGTTTGGTTCTGCATGTGTTGAGTAGGCTTGGATCATTAGGGTGTGCCATTGTTTGGCCCCTCTTTCTCCCCACCCTTGCATTAGGTGGTATCAGAGCAAGGTTAGATCTTGATCTAGGTTTGCAGATCTAGGTTTGTAGGTTCCTCTTGAAGCCCTAGTTGATTGTTATGGGGTAGCAGATTGTGATCTGACCTGCAATTGTAGAGGGTGGTCAAGATGGTTCGTGGGAGGTGAGATGTAGATCCAAGATTAGCAGATATGCTAAGGCAGATTGCTGCTAGATTAGAGGCTATTGAAACAACCTAGACAAGAGGCAGACATCTTGAAGATGTTAGTGATGATGAAGTTGAGGAAGAACAGGTGAATGCAGAACCTGCACCTGTTATGGATCAAGGTGAAGAAATATTTTTGAAGGCTTTGACAAGTCTGAAGTCTACACCACATTTCAATCCTCTTGAGTATGGTGGAAAGCTAGATTCTGATGAATTGGTGGACTGGATCACCGAGATGAAAAAGTATTTTGAGCATGAAAACATTCCTGAAGACAACAAGGTGAAGATTGCAAGCACAAAGTTGAAAAATCATGCATCCTTATGGTGGAAACATCTGCAATTGGATAGGAAGAGGAAAGGAAAAGACAAAATCAAGGTATGGAATAAAATGGTGAATAAGTTGAAAGGAAAGTTCTTACCTTGTGATTATCAAATTAACCTAGTTCGGTGAATGCAAAGTTTGAGATAGAAAGATAGCTCGGTAAAGGAGTATATCAAGGAATTCTATAGATTGGATATCACATTTGGACATGACAAAGATGATGTGGAAAGAATTTGTAGGTACCTAAATGGTTTGAGAGTTTCCATCCAAGAGGAGATTAGTATGGTCAAGTTGGGGAACATTAAAGAGGCTTATCAATTTTCTTTGAAGGCCAATGAGAAATTGAACAAAAGACATGAGAAAAGAAAAAGAGGTCGAGGTGGTAGACTCCCTAGAGGAAGAGGTAGATCTAATGGTGAAAATGGTAGATCTGAACCAAAAAAGACAAATCTAGACAAAGGCAAGACCGAGTGGAAAGGTGAAAGTTCATCTAGAGGTAGAGGCAATAACTACTGAGGTGGTTATAGTAGAGGAAGTTTCTGAGGAACTTGTTACAATTGTGGAGAAGAAGTACATAGATCTTTTCAATGTACATAGGCTAGTAAGAAGGTTGGTAGCAGTAGAAATGCTTTGGTGTAAGAAGAGTCACCGAATAAACCCGAGAAAGAAAATAACTTGATGGTAAGGAGAGCATTGTGGAATGAAAGAAAAAAGGAAGATAAGGTAAGGAAAAGTTTGTTCAAGAGCAGATGTAGATTTTCTAACAAAGTTTGGAAGGTAATCATTGATAGTGGTAGCTCGGAGAATATGGCATCTGAAGAGATGGTCACAAAATGACAATTAGAAAGGTTGGTACATCCAAAGCCCTATCAGATTTCATGAATCAAAGATGAGCATACACTCCTGGTAAGTGAACAATGTTATGTGAATTTGAAGATTGGAAAGTATTATGATAAGGTGTTATGTGATATAATGCCTATGGATTGTTGTCATATTTTTTGGGTAGACCTTGGCAATATGATAGACATGCTATATATGATGGAAGATTGCATAAGTATACTATTGTGGCTGATGGAAAGAAACAAATCTTGTACCTTTGATAGATGAACCTGTTAGTAATGTTTTCACATCTATGAAAGTTTGTTTGATGGAAGGAAGAAAGTTTGTTAACTGTTTGAAGAAGAATGATGTATGTTTTGCTGTGATCCCTAACAAACTGAGTAAGAAAACAAAGGATAATTTCCCTAAGGAGATTGATAAGTTACTCACCGAGTATAGTGATATCATTTCTAATAATGTAGCTGATGGTTTACCACCAAAAAGAAGCATTGATCATTGTATGGATCTAATCCCTAGAGCTAGTTTACTGAATAAGGCACCTCATCGATTGACACCTACCGAGAATCAGGAATTTAACTGACAGATTCAAGAATTGTTGGAGAAAGGTTTGATCAAAGAAAGTTTGAGCCCTTGTGTAGTACCTGTTGTATTAGTACCAAAGAAGAATGGAGAATGGAGAATGTGTACTGATTCCAGAGAAATCAATAAGATAATAGTGAAGTATAGGTTTCCTATACCGAGAATGGATGACATAATGGATAGTTTGACTTGAGCAAAGTATTTCACTAAAATTGATTTGAAAAGTGGGTATCATCAAATCGGAATCAGAGAAGGTGATGAATGGAAGACTTCTTTCACAAAAGAAGGTTTGTATGAGTGGTTGGTTATGCCTTTTGGTTTAACTAATGCACCGAGTAATTTTATGAGGTTGATGAATGAAGTTTTGAAGAAATTCTTGGGTAAGTTTGTGATTGTATATCTTGATGATATTCTAATATTCAGTAATACCAGAGAAGATCATTTGTTGCATGTTAGGCAAGTTTTGTAGAGTGAAAGAAGAAAAGTTGCTAATAAATCTGAAAAAGTGTTCATTCATGAAAGAGGAGATTGTGTATTTGGGATTTGTTAATTCAGCTGATGGTTTGAGGATGGATCCTAAAAAGGTTGAAACTATTTTGAATTGGCCTACACCTGTGAATGCTAGTGAGGTAAGATCATTTCATGGTTTGGCAAGTTTTTACCAAAAGTTCATAAGAAATTTTAGTTCAATTTGTAATGCTATGACTAAAACTATGAGAGGAGACAAAAGATAATTCAAGTGGACACATGGAGCTGATAAAAGTTTTGAGACTCTGAAGTAGAAGGTTGTTGAGTTACTTGTTTTGGCATTACTTGATTTCAGTAAAGTATTTCAAGTGGAATGTGATGCAAGTGGAAGTGCAATTGGAGCTATGTTGAGTCAAGAAGGTAAACCTGTTGCTTTCTTTAGTGAAAAGTTGAATGATGCTAGAAGGAAATATTCTGTGTATGATCAAGAATTCTATGCTATTGTTCAAGCACTGAAGAAATGGAGACATTATTTGATGCCAAGTGAATTTATGTTGTATACTTATCATAAGGCTTTACAATATTTGGGTACTTAGAATAAGTTGAATCAGAGACATATGAAATGGGTTGAGTATTTGCAGAGTTATACATTTGTGATAAAGCATAAGAGTGGAGTCACTAACCGAGTTGCTGATGCATTGAGTAGAAGAAGATCTTTGATGACCGAGATGAAAATTGAGGTTCTTGGTTTTGATGAGATGAGAGATTCTTATGAGTTTGACCCTGATTTTTCTGAGCCATGGAGAAAGTGTAGAGTGCCTATTCAAGATCAACAAGACACTAAATGGGATGAATATTTTATTAAGGAACGTATGTTGTTTAAAAGTATTTAGTTGTGTATACCGAGAGGAATAATGAGAACTAATATGATAAAAGAGAATCATAGTAGTAGTTTGGCTAGACATTTTGGTATTTATAAAACATGGAATTTGCTTAAAGAAAAGTACTATTGGCCGCAGTTTTGTAAAGATGTTCAGAAATTTGTGAAAAGTTGTGGAATTTGTCAAGTTGCAAAAGGAGTAAGTCAAAAAACTAGATTGTATGTACCGATTGTTGTTCCTGAGAAAGCTTGGATTGACATCAATATGGACTTTGTTGTTGGCTTACCGAAGATAATAAGAGGTAATGATTCTATATTTGTTGTTGTGGATAGATTTTCTAAGATGGCACATTTTATACCTTGTAGAAAGACATCAGATGCAGTAGATGTTGGAAATTTGACTGAGTTAGATACTTAGATTTTTTCATTATGGAAACATATGATCTACATGAAGATCACATATGATAGAGAGTAAGTATGTCTGAGCGCAAAGCAAAATTATCTAAGTCTGAGACAGTGCTTTTCCAATGTACCCAAAGATAGTTTTGATTAGTGATGATGATTGGAATAAGTTTAGTGCTTGCACACTTGAACATAGATACTATGATGACTATAGAAGACTCACCTAAGAGCGCAAGTTAGTACGGCATGTACAAAAGAAGTTATGTCAGTTTTACCACAGACAATGTTAAGCCGACAAGACAGTATATGAAGACAAAATTGGCGAAGAGTTAAGGGATTATTTTGTTTATCAAAATAATGTCTTAACAGTATAAAGGGATGACATCCTAGATGTTAACCCTTGGGTAAATATGTATTTTGTATAATGCTTTTGTTAAGCCAACTGTAATAGTTATTAGCCTTAATAACTTGTATAAATATGAGGCATTTGTAAATGTGAAAAAAGATAATCAATTGTAATGATATAGATGGTATAGTGAACATATAGCGAAGAGATATTGATGCGAAGTTGTGAAAGCAAGAAAGTTGTATAAGGTTATGTACCTTGCCATATTTTGTAATCAGAAATCATTGTACATTACTTGTTTGGGTAGTGGGCTCATCTAGTAATCATATTTTGTACTACCAAGCCTTAGCAGGGTTAAGGCTTCTAACAAGGCCTAAAGTCCCTTAATCAGGACTAAGACACTATATGCATGTAATAGGCTCCTAACAGGGTCAACATCCTTAACATGATACTTTTGATTAGTGGATCTTTGTGGGTACCATCTCCACCAGGGTTTTCCCTTGGCCAGGGTTTCGTCAAGAACAAATAATGTGTTATGAGTTCATTTGCTTTCCTGTTATGCATATTCTTTAGTTTACTATGTTATGCATGTATCAAGTTAATCTGTTATATCCATAATAGGGAAAAAGTAAAATTTTGTAGGATATTGATTCACCCCCCCTCTTAGTATTCCCTATTTCTAACAATTGGTATCAGAGCCTAGTTACTCAGAAAAGAATCATTCAAGGAAAGCCTAGTAGCTTGAGTAAGATCTCTATGGATATGGATCATCTACAAAAGAATCTTGACGAAGCTCTTGAATAGATTGATATGCTTACTGAAGAAAGAGACACTCTAAAAGGAAAATATGATGATGCAAAGAACCTCATTGAGAAATTGAAAAATAATTTGGAAGATCTGAAATTAGAAAAGGAATCTACAATTCAAATTGAATATTGTGATGACAACCTGGAAAAATAAAATGAGATCCTTAAACATGAACTGAAGTTAGTACATCTAAAGTTGAATTTGAAAGATGGAAATAGCAAGAATGAAAATCTAAAATCTGAGAATGAAAATCTAAAATCTGAGAAAGAAGATCTAAAATCTAAACTTTGTGTAGTGACATCTAAACTTGAGAAAACTAAATTACAGTATGTTGAACTTGAGAAGTACAATACAATTTTGAAAGGTGAACTGACTCAATCTAAGTAGAAACTTTAGAGACTATATTCAAAAAGTGAGAATATTGATGAATAATTGTCTTATCAAAAGCCATTCTATGATAACAATGGTCTTGGATTTAACTCATCTAAAGAGAGTAAAGAGAGCAAGGAACTAGATCTAAAAGTTTCTAAAAGCATAGAAGAAAAGAAGTTTGATGAAGTTGACAAATCTAAAGATACACCTAAACAAGATGAACCACCTAAACAAGAAGAGTCACCTAAAGATAAGAGACCTACTAAAGATATGAACAAAAGAAATGGAGTAGTATGTTATAGATGCAACAAAGTTGGACACATTGCCAGAAATTTCAGATCACAAATCAACCAGTCAGGACCAAGATACGGAAGCAATGGAATATTTTATCAGATATGTAACATGTTTGGACATACAACAAGGTTTTTCATAATGAATAATAGGGTTTCTCACCCTAACCCTAGAAGTCATGCAAGGAGAAATGAAAATGCAAGTAACAATCAAAGAGGATGCTATAGTAATTCAGAAGAAGTGAAGTTTGCTAAAGCCACGGATCAAGGAGATATATTTAGCACTGAAGGTAATCAGAAAGGTGAAGTATCTAATGGTAAGAGTGAATCTCTACCTAACCCATCTCAAAGTACTTAATTCATGAAAAATATAGTAGAATAGGAACTTAGGATAGTATAGAAGTTAGTATAGGATAAATTGAGTCTTGTGCAGTTAATGCAAGGTAGTATATGATGTATTGATGCTATGGTTAAGAGCGCATAGGATAATATTGTGTTATGCAAGGTCGCAAGAAGTTTTAAGTTTTGCAGGTAAGTAGAAACAACTTTTTGGAAAGAAGCAGCAAAGGAATTGAATGTGATGTCATATTTTTTTAGATTGAAAGGTTAAAAGGTTATGATTGGTATTATTTGATCATTAAGATGAATACAAGTGCTAAGGAGATCAAAGAGCAGTGATTGAAATCAGTTTGCAAGGATTTGGTGAAGGATTTTCATGCCAAATCTATGCAAGCCCTAAATCACAGAATTGAGGTATTTTACTAAGCAGATCTATAAATCGGTTAAAGAATTTGTAGTAGTCATGGATGTTTCATTGATTCATAATGTAAGAGATAAGAATAGACCTAAGATCAAAAGGGAACCAGTAGAAACCTTAGAGGAAGACCCTAAATTAGCTTTATCATCCGTACCAGATGGAGTTCTACACTTAGAGAATGGTAGAAGTTATTTGGGATGGAAGCTTGAAACCCTCAGTGATAGTGATTTTACCAAAGAATATGAAAAGCTTTACAATCAAGATATGTCATTGAAAGTAGGGTTTGAACACTTGAAAGATAATGAGATCATAAAGTATTCCTTACAATATGAGTTTGATAATGAAGAATGCACTAAGATAATCCTGAGTAGAATTCACAATGGAAAGTATTGGTTAGATGAGAGAGTGATAGATATCACAACTAACCTAATTAATGAAGTAACTGGCTTATCTAAAACTAGAGTCATTCCATTGAATGAGAAGAACATGAGAAAAATAGTATTAGACAACACAAAATCATCTTACAATGGTAGAGGCATAGTGATTAGCAAGATACAACAAGATGATGTTAGATATTTGTGCAAGATCCTTACAACTAAGTTTTGTGCTAACTCTAGAGAAGATGACATGGCAGTAGGAATGATACATGTAGCCTACTTAATGTGTGTTGACAAATTTCAAGTTGACATGTGTGAAATTTTGAGAATTCAATTGTTTGAGAACTTGGAGAAGATAAAGAAGACCAATAACTCCTAGTTTAGATTCTCATCATTGATCACTTATATGTTTTTTCATTTGTTAAGAAGATTTCCATTTAAAATTGGTGATGATTGGAATGATGGAAAGACATCAGTAGAAACGATAAACACAATATTCAGGAGACATCTTATTGACAAGGTCAATGAGAGTGCAGTATTGGTAATCAAAACATTTCAAAATTTAATGAAAAATAGATCAAGGATTCCAAAGTCCTTAGTTGAGAAATATAAGAATGAGATATGCTTCATGGTTGATACTGACTTTACATTCATTGAAGCAGTAGAACCTAGAGTAGAATTCATAGACCCTCTTGGCTATGAAATTTCTAAAGCTGAAATAGAAGAGTATGTGAGCAGATTGCTTAAGGGAAAGTTGGATATTAATAGTAATAGATTTGGGACTTTTGAGGAGAACTTCAACTCCGCAAAGTCTATCTTAGAAGAGAAACAGTCTAAGAAGAGAGTAGATAGTACAATAAAGAAGATTATGAAGGACACAGGTATGACAGAACAATAATTTATAATTGCTAAGCAGACATTAGCAACCATCAAAGATATAGGACAAAAGGAAATTTTGTCTGTTCCACCCCTTTCATTAGTTGTGGAATAGCCAGCAGACATTCAGATTAAGGTAGAAGGGGAGGGAGTTGAGAAAGATCAAGAAGTTAGGAAATCCACAAGATCATCCTCATCTACACCTGGTAAAAGAATAAAATAAATTTCTATTGGACCTGGCAAAAGGTAGAAAACATTAGTACCACCCATTCAGAGGAAGATAGAAAAAATAAAAGATGATGAAGATACCCTAGCGAAAAAGAAAACATGGAAACCTAAGATTGAAAAATTGAATGAACAAATCATACAAGATGGAGACTTCTCTAAGATGAACAAGTATTATGCCCTTTATGACTATTCAGATAGACTAAATCTTGAAAATACAGTTTTGAAACACATGATTCAATCTAATAAGAAGTTTGACACAATTTAGGGAAAGATACCTGATGACTTATATGAGAAATTAGTAAACAGAAAGAAAAGACCAATAGAAGAAGACAATAAGATCAAAGAAAATCTTGTAAGAAAATTATGTGATGTTAAAGATGAAGAACATTTCAAGGAGATCATGAAAGAACTGAACATCCATCTGAGAAAAAAGAAAATAACCATTCAAACTATGGGAGGAAATTATGAAGAGATCAATAGAGAAATAGAGCAAGCCATAGTCAAAGTAATGACAACTAGTGTTGAAAGACACTCTAGTGCAGTAGGACAAATGAAGAAAGATAAGGAAGCTAAACATCAGAGAATTCCCTCTCCACCATCTATAAACATTGAAGATGAGTCAATGCATGTGGAAGGAATGAAGATTACTTTAGATAGTGATGATAATCCTTTCAAGAATCTAGAAATCATTGTTGACAATTCAGCTTTTGAACAGCAGGACAATGCCAGAGAAGAAGAGAAGAGAGATTCAAGGATTGAAGAAGAAAATGAAATAGAGAAACAAGTAGAAGTTCCTAGTCAAGCAAAAATCAGTTGTACACCTGAGACTGCAAAGAAATCACAGTTTGGATCTATATTTGAAAGTTTTGGAAAAGAAGTTGATGATGATGATAAGATGGAATTGATCACATCTCTGAACAAGATAATTGGGAAGAATAAGAAGGTGAAAAGCCTTGAAGGATCACTGAAGGAACTAACAAAGAAGTTTCAAAGCATTGTGACTACATAGATAACAGAGGCAGAACCTCTTAAAAGAGCTAAGATAATTATGAATGTATTTGATGATGAGTTTACCAACTTATCTAACATAGCTAAAGTAAAGGCTCAAGTAGCCTATGAGGCCAAATTACTTCTAGATATAAGCCAGAATATCAAGAATGACATCAACAGCCTAGATATCTGTATAAAAGACTTAAGAAGGAACTTGGACAGAGGTAAAAATTTGTCCAATCAGTGTACAAAATCTGAGAATCTTGTATCAAAAGAAATTTAGAATATTAAAGACAAAGAAGCAGAGATTCAGACAGAGGTAAATCTTCTAGCTAGCTCCAATGTGAAGATATTGGACATTGAGAAGAAAATCAATAGGATTAATGATGAAATAAGGATTCTATTTGATGACAAGGACAAGAAACTAAAAAGATTCACTCTTCTAAGACAACATATTTCCATTAAGTTAAGCATTGTTGAAGGACAATTGGAAGAATGTCTTTCATCAAAGACATCTTTTCAGAAGTTTAGTTTTGCAAACCTTCAAGCCTGTGAAATGGCATCTTATGGATTGTGTGCACTACTCACTATTGTAGACACCATTAAGAAGGCATGGGAGAAGGAGATAGAGAGCATCAAGATAAATTTTGTAGATTGTGTTGCAAGCCTACCAGCTCTGCAATATTGAATCAAGGTATACACATTTTTTTAGCACAATTTTGGCACCCTTTTTGTCATTGTTGTCAAAGGGGGAGAGATATTTAGCAAAAAATTGTCATATATGATAAGAATGTATATTCTTAGGGGGATTACAAGATATAGCAAAGATATATGGAGTTATAAGGATAGCAGATATATATTTTTGTTATGGCCACAATTTTGAGTTTTTTTGAAGTGTTAGGACTTAGCCAATTTTCTCATATGTTGCCACCAATGACAAAGGGGGAGATTGTTGGAAATTTGGCTGAGTTAGATACTTAGATGTTGTCATTATGGAAACATATGATCTACATGAAGATTGAATATGATAGAGAGCAAGTATGTCTGAGCGCAAAGCAAAATTGTCTATGAGATAATGTTTTTCCAGTGTACCCAAAGATAGTTTTGATCAGCGATGATGATTGGAGTAAGTTCAGTAATTGCACACTTGAAAATAGATACTATGATGACTATAGAAGACTCACCTAAGAGTGAAAGTTAGTATGGCATGTACAGAAGAAGTTATGATAGTTTTACCACAGATAGTGTTAAGCCGACATGACAGTATATGAAGACATAATTGGTAAAGAGTTAAGGGATTATTTTGTTTATCAAAATAATGTCTTAACAATATAAAGGGATGAAATCCTAGATGTTAACTCTTGGGTAAATATGTATTTTGTGTAATGCTTTTGTTAAGCCAATTGTAAGAGTTATTAGCCTTAATAACTTGTATAAATATGAGGCATTTATAGATGCGAAAAAAGACAAGCAATTGTAATGATATAGATAGTATAGCAAACATATAGTAAAGAGATATTGATGTGAAGTTGTGAAAGAAAGAAAGCATTATAAGGTTATGTACCTTGCCATATTTTGTAATCAGAAATCATTGTGCATTACTTGTTTGGGTAGTGGGCTCATCTAGTAATCATATTTTGTACTACCAACTCTTAGCAGGGTTGAGGCTTCTAACAAGGCCTAAAGTCCCTTAATCAAGACTGAGACACTATATGCATATAATAGGCTCCTAGTAGGGTCAACATCCTTAACATGATACTTTTGATTAGTGGATCTTTGTGGGTACCATCCCTACTGGGGTTTTCCCTTGGCCAAGGTTTCCTCGAGAACAAATAATGTGTTATGAGTTCATTTGCTTTATTATTATGCATATTCTTTAGCTTACTATGTTATGCATGTATCAAGTTAATCTGTTATATCCATAATTGGGCAAAAGTAAAAGTTTGTAGAATACTAATTCACCCCCTCCTCTCAGTATTCCCTATTTCTAAGAGTACATGTAGAAGATCTTTTCTTTAAGGAAATTGTCAGATTGCATGGATTACCGAGGAGTATTATCTCTAATAGAGACAGTAAATTTTTTGGATACTTTTGGAAAACCCTTTGGAAGAAATTTGGCACTGAGTTGAAATATAGTTCTACATTTCATCCACAAACTGATGGATAGACTGAAGTTGAGAATAGAAGTTTGGGTAATCTTTTGAGATGTTTACTTGGAGACACACTGAGTAATTAGGATTCTGTATTGGCACAAGTATAATTTGCATACAATAATTCAATGAATAGGAGTAATGGAAAGACACCATTTGAGATTGTGAATGGTACACAATTGAGAGGAATATCTGATTTGAGAGACATTGCTGATGATAATAAGAAAAGTTTTGAAGGAGTAACATTTGCTGAGTACATGAAGACATTGCATGAAGATGTGAAGCTGAAGCTGGAAGATAGTAATCAAAAATACAAAGACAGAGTTGATAGATCAAGGAGACATAAAAAAAATTTATGTTGGTGATGAAGTGATGGTTCATTTGAAGAAAGGATGATTTCCTGTTAGAACATATGGGAAGCTGAAGATGAAGAAGTTTGGACCTTGCAAGATTTTGAAGAAATTTGACAATGGGAATGCATATGAGATTGATTTACCTGATGACATGGACATATCACCGATTTTCAACATTGCTGATTTGTATGAGTATCATGAACCTAATGAAGAAGTGACAGTACCAACAAAATATCCTAAGAAGTAGAATGAAGAAATTAAATAGATTTTAAAGGAAAGAGTTGGCAAGAGTACAAGAGGAAAATAGTATATGGAATATCTGGTGAAGTGGAAGAATAGACCAATGGAAGATAGTTCATGGATTTCACAGTTTGAGTTGGATGTAGCTCGGACCAAACCTACCAAATGATTTAGAAAATCATTTCAAAATAACCCCAGGTGTGTAATGCAAGAGCATCTCGAGTCCTTGGCAATCCTGTGTCACCAAAAACAATTTGGAGTTTTTTTGTGTTGCTCGGTTCTTTCTTTGACCAAGTTGGTCGGTTTCCTTCTGGGTGGTTGGCTATTTTCATTGACGCTCAGCATTGCTTGTTTTTTGGTCAGTTATCTGGCTCACCGACAGGTTTAGTTTTAGTTTTTGTTGTGGCCGACTTGTGCATTTATTTTGGGTCACAAATTTAATGTTGGAATCCATCATTGGGAGATGTGTGGTCCTAGATCTGACTGTTCCTTCTGTTGATTGTGGATCTGAAGGCCAACTCAGTTCGGTAGACTCTTGTATAAATGTAGTTGTTTGGTTGTAGTTTAGAGGTAGTTTTGATAGGAGTTTGGTAGAAGATAGAATTAGAGATTGTTGGAAGATCCTCGCATGTTTGAGGACTTATGTATTTCATTGTAATATCTAGCCCTAACTAGGAAGGCCTTATAGCCCAACATGTATCATTCTATTTGATGAAATATATGAAAGATCCTGCATTCTCTCTCTCACTGTTGTGTTTGTTTGCTTCCGC
The DNA here is from genome assembly GCA_027943335.1 of Chamaecyparis obtusa. Lineage (NCBI taxonomy): Eukaryota > Viridiplantae > Streptophyta > Pinopsida > Cupressales > Cupressaceae > Chamaecyparis > Chamaecyparis obtusa. The sequence goes on along the minus strand of BSBK01005609.1, from coordinate 271,265 downwards.
ATGTGTTGAGAAAGCTTGGATCATTAGGGTGTGCCATTATTTGGCCCCTCTTGCTCCCTACCCTTGGGTCAAAGATCCTTAGGTACAACAAAAAATTCATCCAAGAAAGGACATCACATTAAATAAAAGAAGCATGTCCATATGGGATATTGGATATATTGTAAAGGGAGAGAAAAAGAGGATGAAGGATAAAGTATACACACCTTCCCTATTGCTACGTAAGGGAACAATTCACAAAGGATGACACATTATGCTCCCTAAGTGAAATTTTATTTATAACAGACATGTTCTTTAGAGAAAGGATATGGTTGCAACTTGGTACATAAATGTTTGAAAAGGAGAAGATCCTCATGTAAACAAACAAATCCATGAAATAAAGGGTATCATGTTATAAAATAAATGAGTCAACAAAAGGTAGATAATGGGTCCTTCGGATAAATAGGAGATTGAAATAGTACTCTTGTTGGCAAGTGATGTTTGAGAGCTCTATGGATCACTTAAGGGTTGTCATTTATGGAAGCACTTATGCTGGAGTGATCACATGAAGTGAGTATAGGTATTGGAAACACATTCATGAAAATGACTAAGTACAGAATCAGAATAACAATATACTATAGTACAGTTTAGGTCAGTGAAGGTAGCATATGATATATTATGGCTTGCAAATTTAGAGGAAGGCATTTCAGGATATGTATGACCTTTAGTTAAGGTTGCACCTATTTTGGCATTGATATCAGTAAGAAACAGTATTGTAAAGGTCTGCGAAGGAAAAGAAACAGTGAAACAGGGTATGTGAACAGTCGCGATGATTGAGGGAAGGCTAGACGGTATGGTAACATGATAAGTTAGATGAAAGTTGTATATTGCCGACACTTTGGTAATACAAGATATCTGACTCTACATTTATCATTTTTGTAAGTAATTTTTATGTTTTTTATTGTATTTGAGAGCTGACTGGATGGTAGAATTGATATTAGTATAGAGTGTTTTGTGGAAGCGAAAGTGTGAAACTATGTGATAGAAATGGATGTGAATTTGGGATATTAGTAAAGGAAGATAGAAGATGTGAGATCTGAGATTGAAAAAGCTATAATTGGAACTATCAAAGCATAGCAGATGCTTGTATTGTTCACTACTTGAAGAACACTTTTGTAATAGATTTCTGATTGTAAGAGCTGTAAGCTCACCACACCTTTAACGGGGTTTTGTATTTGTCTAACAAGTAAATGCACTACATAATACTTAGCTCCTAACAGGGCTAGATATCCTAACATGGATTCAATATTTTAGTGCATAGTTGTGGGTACTATCCCCACCGGGGTTTTCCCTTATCCAAGTTTTCCTCGAAAAACAAATAATGGTGTTATGAGTTATGTGTTATGTGTTTATGTTCTTTTCATTTCACCATTGATATGGTTTATTTTCAATTGGTTGAAGTTTAATTTAAAGTCTTGTAATACTAATTCACCCCCCCTCTCAGTATTACTTAATCCTAACAATTGGTATCGAAGCTATTGGCCCTTGGAGAGAAAGCTTCACAGCTTAAGGGAGATGAGAATGGATTCAGAAAGTTTGCAAGAAAACTTTGAAGCAACACTTGATGACCTAGACAAAGAAAAGGCTGAGAATGGAAAATTCAAATTCAAATTAAGAAGAGTCGAAGGTTTCATTAAGAAACTAAAGGAACAACTTGAAATTTCAAAAAGTCAGAGACAAGACCTTATGGATAAGATCAAAGAGGATTTAGAAAATGATACATCAGACCAAGTAAAGAAGCTGGAGCAAGAAAAAGAGAAAATCAATCTTCTGATTATTAAATAAATTCAACATGAAAAGGATGCAAGATACAGATTTGAAGAGACACTAAAAGAAGAAAATGTACAGATATGACAAATGAAGACTGAACATTATCACTATAAGGATAAATGTCAAGAATTGGAGAAGTACAATCATATCATAAAAGGTGATCTCACTCAATCCAAATTGCACATTGAGAAGCTACACATGAGAAGTGATAAAATTGATGAACAAAGAGAAAGACAAAAACCTAAAGGAGACATGATTGGAATCAGATACAATGAAGGAGAATTTTCTAAGACTAATGAAGAATCTCATGAAGTGAAGACTGAAGATAAACCTACTTGTGAAGAACATAAAGATTAGATCAGAACTTTTAGAGGTAGATGCTTTGGATGCAACAAAGTTGGATACATGAAAAGAGATTGCAGAATTAAAGGTCCTTTCAAACCCTTTACTTGTTATTTTTACAATTGTTATGCATATGGACATAAGAAATAATAATGCACAAAACCTGATCAATCAAGGAACACACAAGATTACATGCTACAAATGCAATAACCTTGGGCATACTACAAGGTATTGTAAGCTACAAGATAATCAAAATAGAAGACCACCTAAAATTTTCAAATGCAACAACTTAGGACACATAGCGAAGTTTTGCAGGTATAATGGAATGAAAAATAGAAGATGACCACCACATGTGGTTATAAAGAAGAATATTGATGATAGTGGTAAAATTCTTAATAATTACATAGATGAGTTCAAAAATCATTTCAAGAAATCAAAAAATGAAGATGATGAGAAGATATGGAAGGTAAAAGATTTCAACAAGGAATTAGTTCAGGGAGAGACAATAGATACTACTATGTCTTTGCATGATGTTGACATTTCTACATTGACCTAGAAGGTTGCATGGCCTTAGGGGGAGCATTGGATGTAAACAAAATAATATATCCAACCCTTGATTATGTGGAATAAGCTCATGTGAGATTAGATATGGTATATACAGACACAATGGATTTTATGTTTTTGATTATAGCACCTAGAGATTCATATCCAATGATTGTGAAATTTATGACAGGATAGCATGTGAAGTTGAGCTACCTATGATTAATGCATTCACTCACCTTGTGATGTATAAAGCACCTTGAAGCACATAATTTTTGTACCATTTGATTAGTAGGGACTAAGGAAATCATAGTTAAGAAGCACTACAACCATTTATCAACTACATTGCATGATCATTTGAAGAAAAAGTTACAGATTTTGGTGTATTGAAGGTATTTAGATCATATACTCTTTAAAGAAGATATGGATGCACCTATGATATTTGATGTTTTTGATAGACCAAGGTATAAGTTTAAGAGGCACCTATTTAATTCTTGTGAGGATGATCTGGAAAGAGCATTATCGCAAACCCCTTATGGTGTGTTATACGTTTAAGATATTAGGGCTTATATACACTGCAAGTATGAGACCATAGGAGATGCAAAAATATATAAGTAATTAGGAGAGATGATAGAATCTAATGGTAAAATGAAAGAAGAGTTCAAAAATCTAGAAGATAAATCTATCATTGATCTAACCCGCCTTAATGAGTTCTACAAAATTGAATGGCTCAAGATCATTCTAAGTAGAATCCATGATCAATTCATTTGGATAGGAGAGAAACCTATTAATATATGTAGCTAATTGATTCATGAGATAACCAGATTGGACAATACTAGAGCCCTTCTAGTAGCTAAGAATAATATCAAGAAGCAAGTAGAAACCCTAACTCATTCTAAATGGGATAAGAGAGCGATGACTGTGAATGACATATTTCAGCAAGATGTGAGATCGGTAGCAATACTACTAGGATATAAGTTGTACTACAGTAGCAGACCTAATTCTATGTCAGTAGGAGTAATTATGATGGCCTACAGAATGGTGAAGGCAAACACAAAATATAACCTATGCGAGATCCTAGTACAACAATTCTTGGAGAATGTGACGATTATCAAGAAGGATAAGTCAAAGGCATTTAGGTTTGGTTCACTTCTAGTCCACATGTACATCCACATTGAGTACAAATTTCCTGGAATGCACCCTAGGGCATGGAAGGATAGTGTACCTACTAGTATACAAATCTTAGAAAGCTACTGAAGATGAGATAAAAATTGGGTAGATGGTGAACTGTTTGCAATGACTAAATTATTCAAAGGAAAATGAAGGAGAGGTACATGATACCTGAGGAGATAGTTGAGAAATACAAAGACACAATCCATTTCATGTTTGCAACTGATTGTGTATGCTTTGAGGCAGTTGAGCCAAGAAAGAAATGGTACTACCTTATAGGGTATGAGGTCAGTTATGAAGTTCTCACAATGCAAGTTGAACATGTACTTGGAGCTGAGATAGACACATCTGAAGAGAGATGGGTCCAACTTACTTGGAAAAGTCAAAAAAATTTAGAGAGAAATATGACAAGGGAACATGGAAAAGAAAGATTGTGAAAATGGTTAATGACATTGTTGTGAAGGTAAGAATTAGAAAGGAGCAGTCGAGAGAAGTAAGGACAAAGAAAACAAAAGGACCCTCTAGCTTGGCAATTAAGGAACTTCCTCCTTCTAAAGAGGGAAAGACAGTAAGTCCTAATCCTGATATAATTGATTTATCAATTACACATGAGAAGATTTCACAAGAGGTTGCACCTGCGAGCACACCTAGGAGATCTACAAGAACTAATAAACCAAGCAGCCCAATGAAACAAAAGGTAGAAGTAGAAATAAAGAAGAAAGAGGACAAGGTGATTGAGAAGAAAGAGGAAAAAGAAGTACAAAAGAGGCCACAAGATCTATGGAAGCCAGATATCCAAATGTTACAAAAGAGAGTAATAAGAGATGGAAATCTGAAGACAGTAAATCATACTATGAAAGGTATGATTGTGATAATCAAGAAATAATTGAGGACATAGTAATTGAGCACTTGTTAGTTTACAAGAAGAATTTTCTAGAAATAGAAGGTAGTATTCCTAAGGACTCGTATAGAAAGTTGGAAATAAGAAAATAATTAGCACATTTTGAGGATGAGACTATAAGAAATAAGGCGATTGAAGACATGTTACCTGTAGTCTACATACAAGAGAGGGATAGAATCATTAAAGAGTTGAAACATCTACTGAGAACAAAGGCCATACTTGTGAAGATATTGGAAAGGAAGTATGATGAGGTTATAGAAGACACACAAAAGGAATTGGACCAAATTCATATGTGTGACATGCCTAAGAAGATCTCACCTCCCAAGGTTACCAATCCTACACCTTTACGAATGGGAGAAAGCTCTAGGATAGATGAAATGAGTAAGAAAGCAAGCGAATTTGACAAGCTACCAGACTTCTTCATTTCTGGTATGCCTATATCATTAGACACTTCACTTGATGCAAATGACCCATTTTAAGGAAATCTAGACAATGTGATGGTAGTAGAAGAAGAAGGACCTAGAAAGAGAAAGAGCATATAGAAGAAAAACATGAGGAGAAACAACAAGAGGAAAAGAAGGAAAAAGAGACATGAGTAGAAAAATAAGAAGTAAGAATTGAGCTTAAACAAGAACCATATACCTCCTCCACCCTATTGTTGGTAAGTATGGCCAAACTAGTGAGCACTGATGTGGAAAGCATGGATGAGGATGAACTCATGAGGTTATCCTTCATGGCATTTGCTAAGGAAAATGAAATGTCAAAACAAAAGGGGGACAAGAAGGAAAAGGTGATTGCTAGGGCAGTAGAGACTGTAAATAAAATACTCCCTACACCTCTTATTTTTCAAGGAAAAGATGATGTAGAGAACTTGAACTTGGCATTCGACAACTTTGACAATCATTTTGAGTCACTATTGAAGATCGCAGAGGATAAGGCTAAAAAGAGATTCTTAGAAAAGAATTTTAAGGAAGCTTGCAGTCCATCTTATGGGACTTGGAAATTTTCAAAACAACTACAATCAAAGCTAAATGCTATGTGGCACACAGAACAAAGGTATACAACTATAGCATAAATCCTATCAGACATGTTAAGAATGTTGATGATAATATAGCCAAGGACAGGGCTATATTAGATAGCTTAATGGACATTTGTGAAACCTCTTCACAAACTATGTTGGAAATGGACAAGTAGACATCCAAAATTTTGGATAAGATAAGTGCTTTGAATACAGAGAAAGGGAGAGTAGTGGAAAGATTTGGTTTTCTAAAGAGTCTAATCACTCCTAAGCTTTCAATTCTTGAAGCTCATCTCACAAAGATGGAGAAGATAGAAGGATCAATGAAAAATTTTGTACACACTGAGATGAAGGAACATAGACTATATCTTATGCACTGAATGGACTGATCCATGTCAGTGAACTTCTGATCAAGTCATGGGATGATGAAGTGAAGACCTTGGAAGACTTTTTCCAAGACATTCTGAATCTGGTGAGTAAGCACTAAGTCTTTTGTGCTTAAGATTTTTTGAAATTTTGTAAGTACCTTTTCCATTGATGTCAAAGGGAGAGGAAGAGAAGAGAAAAATGAGAAGAGGAAAAAATAATTAAATAATATAAAAAAAAGGAAAAGAGAAAAAGAGAAAGAAAAGAAATTTATAAATTAATTAAAAAAAGAAGAAAAAGAAAAAGAAGAAAGGATATGTATATAGAGAAGTAGAAGCAAGATAGTGTTTTGACACTTAGTCATTTTTCACTAAGTGTTGCCATTAATGCCAAAGAGAGAGATTGTTGGCAAGTGATGTTTGAGAGCACTATGGATCACTTAAGGGTTGTCATTTTATGGAAACACTTATGCTGGAGTGATCACATGAAGTGAGTATAGGTATTGGAGACACATTCATGAAAATGACTAAGTACAAAATCAAAATAACAATATACTACAGTACAGTTTTGGTCAGCAAAGATAGCATATAATATATTATGCCTTGCAAAGTAAGAGAAAGACATTTTTGTATATGTATGACCTTCAGTTAAGGTCGCACGTGTTTTGGTGTTGATATCAATAAGTTAGATAAAATTTGTATATTGCCGACACTTTGGTAATACAAGTTCACCGACTCTACATTTATCATTTGTATAAGTGATTGTTATGTTTTGTATTGTATTTGAGAGCCAGCTGGATGGCAAAATTGATATAATTATAGAGTGTTTTGTGGAAGTGATAAGTGTGAAAATATCTGATAGAAATGGATGCGAATCTAGGATATTAGTAATGACAGATAGTAGATGAGATCTGAGATTGGCAGAGCTATAACTGGAACTATCAAAGCATAGCAGATGCTTGTATTGTTCGCTACTTGAAGAACACTTTTGTAACAAATTTCTAATTGTAAGAGCTGTAAGCTCACTACACCTTTAATAGGGTTTTTGTATACCCCTAACATGGTTTTGCATTCCTCTAAATAGAAAATGTACAGTGTAATACTCATCTTCTAACAGGGCTAGATCTCCTAACAGGGATTCAATATTTTAGTGCATAGTTGTGCGTACCATCCCCACCAGGGTTTTTCCTTGGTTGGGGTTTCCTCAAAAAAAAAAAATGGTGTTATGAGTTATGTGTTATATGTTTATGTTCTTTTTATTTCAGCATTGATGTGGTTTATTTGCAATTGGTTGAAGTTTAAATTAAAGTGTTGTTATACTGATTCACCCCCCCTCTAAGTATTACTTAATCCTAACAACTCTTACCCCCCAAGTGAGGAGATAAATAATAATGACTATTATGTTTCTCACAAAGTATGTTTGCACCTAAAATCGCACCACCATAAATGACAATGAGCCCTCAAAGGATAGGCTAGCAATGACACATAGTGAGGAGCAACATAATTGGAACATATATGTTATTTATAATGATCATGAGAAAGGTGCCATTCATTTTTACATGTCATTTGAATTGTAACACAATAAATGAATTCATTAATATTACACATCAAACCATAACATTCATTATTATTATGACCACAAATTATATGATACATAAAAATGGAAGAATTCTCTTCTTTGTGTTTGTTAATTTTTCATTTATTTTTCAAAGGAAGAGTATTTAAGTTGGCTTTAAGAAGCTCAAATGAGATATTCTCTTTTTGTGACAAGAAATTAGGAACATAATGTATGAATTGATTAGACAAATGGGAAGGTTGGAAACCTAGAGTTTCTTTTTAAAAATGTGATGTGCATATTTCTCATGAGTTTCAACGCTTTGTTGCACACATTCTATAATGTGTCCATCAGGAAGGTTTGATATATAAAAAATATAAGGGACACCTTGATTGAAATTTAAAGAGGCCCAATAAATATCCATACATGTGTCACAATAAGGTGTTTGGCTCTCAAATTTAGGGATTTTTTGTATACTACGAAAGGTTGGTGTGAAGTCTAAAGTTCCCAAATCATCATCTTGAAGAGTTGATAGTTTTCTTGTTTGTATTGGAGAAATAATAAAAAAGAAGTTGGAAATGGCATATGAATAGTGTTGACTTGATTAAGATCCTTATACATGTACTAACGTTGGATTTTTATAAGGGAGGAGATCAAGGATAATATCCTCTTGAGGACTATTTTTATATGTGTAGGGTATTTCATGATAACTGGGTTACATAGAACCTTTACAACAATTCAATGGTTTGTTTTGAAGGGTATATTAAATGGTATTAACTTGATTAGGTTCTTTATTCCCAAAAGATTAATTTGGAAGAGAATTAAGGATATCATCCTTCTATTCTAAGGCACTTCTAAGAAAAACTTTAGAGGATGGAGAATATGTAATGATCCCTTTCCTACCATGTCTTATAATCCATGAATAGTGAAAGTTAGGAATATTTAATTAAGGAATCACTACTAATAACCAAGTACATTAGTATTTCATTCTATATTAACTATCATTATATATGAATGTTAAGAAATACAAACCATCAATGGAATGAGAAAAGAAACATATTTTATAAATGCCAAAATCTCTCTCTCTCTCTCTCTCTCTCTCTCTCTCTCTAAGGTCATCAAGAGTGGAAGAGTTATAGAGCCTAGGTTGCATGAAATAGACTACAAGCGGTTTCCCTCAAGGCCTAACCCTAATGTTGGGATAACCATCATGTGCTCAAACTTTCTCCGCCTCTACCTTCCACAACCTTCTCACTCAAATACGCTTTTGTGGGATGAAAGAGATGAGTTCGTATGATCTATACTAGATATATCAATTTAATATTTCTATTTAGAAATTCTATTTGAATACAAAGAACATATTTATTAATATCTCTCTTTCTACACACACATATATAATCATGATTTTATTATTATTGACATATATATTATATATACATAAGCTCATTTGTATATTCCAAATAAATTAATCCATTCAATTATATTCTCTCTCTCTCTCTCTCTCTCGCACTATATATATATATATATATATATATATATATATATATATATATATATATATATATATATATATATATACATACAATTCTTATATATTTCATAATTATCTTTTATATTTTAGATGTTATATTATCTATATATAGTATAGATATATTATAACTATATATAAATATATATAAAATAGTTGATACGTATAATTCTGAGTTTATTCCAGCTTAATAAATATATATAATTCTTTAATCCTTTTGATGAGTATTATATTTTAATCCTCTGATCAACTCAATGTATGATCCCATTTTCTTCTTGATATATAAATGTCTCTTAATGTATGTGATTTTCTTCCCTTTTTCCATCCCCTGTCAAATGAAATTCTATTCTTCTTTTTATATCTCATGCTTGAAGGAGTCACATCTTTTCATTTCACTCCTTTTGACCACTCATTAAACTTAATTATATTTTAGTTTAATTCTTTTATATTTTAACTTATATTTTATTTATAATTCTTTTACATTAAAATTTAATTCTTTTATATTCTAATTTTGATATTATTTATATTTCTTTTATATTTTAATGTAATTCTTTTATATTCTAATTTAGATTTCATTTAGATTTCAATTTAACTCTTTTATATTCTAATTTAGATTTCATTTACATTTTATTATTATTATTAAATATTATTTTAGAAAGGGAACATACTTTTTACAATTTTGTCTCTTGTAATATATTTATTTATTTTTATTTTATTTATTACTATTATTTATTATTGTGATCAGAGAAAACCTAACCTGTTCGGAACAAGCGTAGACATTCAAACATTAGTCTAAGATCATATTCCTAGCATATAGATCTAAATCTATTTGCTAAGTCATTCATATAGAACTTAAATGGGAGCACCTTGTCACCGTTTGATTTGTTCTTCATTTAGGGATGTGAGTGTGCTCTCAAAACACTTGGATCTTGTACCTAATGCATATTAGGAAGCATTGGGATGGATTAGGGACCATGAGAACCCCTTAATGGCACAAAATCAGGTATATAACACCTGTTTTGCCCCTAGAGTCTCAAAGAGCCTAATAAAGCTAAAAAGCAGATTGATGCAAGAATGCTTATGCTAGATTGATTTTAATCCAAATGAAACATGATATGATGCTAAAATTATTAGAAATTCTTAACAAAGAACTAGATTCAATCCATTAAGCTATTCTAGGATGATCTATGAAAGCACAAAATAGAGTTAATCTAACAATTTATGCTAAAGGCTATGATGATCTAGATGTAATTTACCATTATTACAATGCATGAAGATAAAAGATAAGCTAATGATTTTCTCTTGGAAGAGAGACTATTTATAGGATTCAAGCCAAGGGCTTGGATTAGGAAGGAGAGTTAGGGTCAGAGTCAAGGGTTGAGTTAGAGGTAAGGTTAGATGGATAGGGGTTAAGGTTGCTCACACATGTGTGAGAAACACTAGGGAAGTATTCAAGGGGACCTAAGTGTAAGAGAAGACATAGGTCTTCACTTATGGCTTGTAAGAGCCTTCAATAGTGGTGTAAGAGGCCATTAATGAGCATGTTGTTAGAAATAGGAAATACTAAGAGGGGGGGTGAATTAGTATTTCACAAACTTTTACTTTTTCCCACTTATGGATATAAAAAATTACTTTAGTGCATACAAAGATTATCAAGTTGATTAACAAACATAGTAGTAAATAGAAAGAACTCATAACACATGATATGTTCTCAAGGAAACCCTGGCCAAGGGAAAACCTTGGTGGGGATGGTACCCACAAAGATCACTAATCAAAAGTATCCTGTTAGGGATATTGGACCCTGTTAAGAGTCAATTTACAATATATAGTAGACCTATCCTGGTTAAAGGACTTTAGGCCTTGTTAGAAGCCTTAACCCTGTTAGGAGTTAGATTACAAAACATGATCACCAGCTGAGCTCACTGCCCAAACAGGTAATACAAAATGTATCTGACTATAATATGGTACTACTTACAACTTTGCATCAATAGCCTTTGCTGCTACCACAATATACAACTTTCACAAGTTATCCTTTTCTTTCTTTTTACAAAAAAAAACATTGTTATCATTACATTTCAAGTATGCCTAATATATGAGTTATTAGAGCTCATAAATTTATATGGTCAGCTTCCAAAATATTTATCCAAGGGTAAACATCTAGGATGTCATCCCTTCATAATTTTAAGTCATTATTTTGACAAGCAAAAATAATCCCTGAACTCTTTCGCTGATACTGTCTCCAAAATTGTTCTGTCTGCAAAACTATCTTCGGTAAACTTTGAATAACTTCGTCCGTACTACTCCAAACTTTATGCACACTGAGATGGGGTATCCTCATACTCTGTAGAAGCTTTAGTTAACTACACAAACAAAAATATTGCTCCAGTGGACATCACTAACTAAATCTTCATCGGGTGCTATGTCAGGATCACTATATCCATACTTACACAATTGCTTCCCTCAACTTGCCATACTTGCATTCCAGATTCTATGCTCTCAGTAGAGATCATATGTTGCCATAATGAAAACATCTATGCATCCACATTAGCCAAATTGCCAACAATCTCCCCCTTTGTCATTGGTGGCAACATATGGGAAAATTGGCTAAGTGTGCAAACAAAACTTCAAAACACTTACACAAAATTGTGGCCAAATGTTATACAACACATATACAATATTTTAATCCATAGAATAGCTCCCCCTATGAGTATCCTTCCTCAATATATAATCAATTTTTTGCTATCTCTCCCCCTTTGACAACAATGACAAAGATAGGGTGTACAAAAATTTCAATAAAAACTTGATACCTTGTTATCAGCTATTGCAAAGCCAGTAGGCTTGCAACACAATCGCCAAAATCTAACTTCCATGATTCAAAATCTTTCTCCCATATCTTCCTGATGGATTCAGCAACATTGAATAGAGTACTCAATCTGTATGCTGCTATTTGACAAGCTTGCAGGGAATTAAAGCTAAACTTCTGAAAAGATGTCTTTGCTAAAAGACACTGCTCAATTTGGTCTTCAACAATTGAGGTCTTGATTGAGACATGCTCTCTCAAGATGTTAATCCTAATCATCTTCCTGTTCTTCTCCTCTGCTAACATTCTGATTTCATCATTTAACTTCCTTATGATCTTCTCCACAGAACGTATCTTTACATTTGGGCTTGTCAAGGTTTTTGTTTTAGCTATAATTGCATCTATCTTCTCTCTGATCTTCTTATCTTCTTCAGCTATTAGGATTTCTGATTTTGTGCATTGTATATACAAACTCTTTCCAGTCTCAAAATGTTTCCTCAAATTCTTTATGCATACATCCAAATTACCAATATCATTTCGAATATTTACACTTAAATTTTGTTGCATTTTTGCTTCATAGGCTTACTGAACTTTTATTCTAGCAATATCCTTTAAGTTAGAAAATTCAGAGTCAAAAGAGTTTATTACCATTTTAGCTTTCTCAAGTGGATCCAATTCAAATACCTTAGTGCTGATCACACTCTCAAGTTTCTCTGTCAAAACTCTAACTTTGCCTTCAAGGTCCTTCACCTTCTTATTCTTTCCAATAATTTTATTAAGAGATGTGATGAACTCAAGCTGATCATCATCTTCAACCTCTTTTCCAAGGTCTTCAAAAATTGAACCAATTTGTCTCTTCTTACTGTCAGGTGCACTAGGGGTAGTGACCTCTGTCAAAATTTATTTACCTTTAACTGTCTACTCTACTGGAACTGATTCTGATATAGCTGGTGCTTCCACTGCCTCTGTATCCTTTTCTGATTCTGTAACCTTCTCTTGCTCTTCTAAAGCAAAATTGTCAACAATGTTTCCTAGATCATGAAATACTACATCATCTAACTCTAGTGTCACTTTGGTTCCTTCAATGTCCATTGATTCTTTGCCAATATTGATATGTAAAGAAGATGGGACTTCTTCAATACCAACTTCCTCTGCATGTTGTTCCTCTGATTGCTTCTGCTGAGGATTTTATTCAACATGCTTTCCTGCAGCTATATCTACAAGAACTTGCATTACTGCTTGCTCAGTCTCTTTCTATACTTCCTCCTTTTTGCCTCCCATTAAAATAATTGTTCTTCTCTTAGTTCTCAATAAAGTTCCAAGAGGCTTCAAGATTCTCTTCAAATGATCTTCATCCTCAACTTCACAGAAGTATTTGATTACATGTTCTCTCATCTTTATGTCCTCTTCTTGTGCTCTCTATTTTCTATTCACAAGTCTGTTATACAAATCTTCTAGGATCTTACCATGAATAGTGCTAAGTTTCTTATCTGTCAAAATCATATGTGTAATCATTGCATTTTCAAAATTCAATCTGTCAAATGATCCATATAGATCATAGAATTTATTTATCTTAGTGAAGTCTCCATGCTGCAATATATCTTCATTAACTCTTTCAATTCTTGGTTTCCAAGTTTTCTTCTTGATTGAAACTTCATCATCATCTTTAATTACTACTACTTTTCTAGGTACAGGTGGTACAATCACTTTCTCTCTCTTGTCGGGTCCTGTTGCACTCACTTTTACTCTTTTGCTAGGAATAGGAGAAAAAGATTTTTCTCCTTCATCTTTTTCAAGTACTTCAAATTTTACCTTTACTGCAATAGGATCAACAGGGTCTGCACTAGATGCCATAGGTGGAACTACAAGATTTTCACTTTGCTTTAAGGCTTCTGCAGTCTTCTTAGCTATGTCAAACTCATGACTTGACATACCTGATTCTTTCAGTATTTTCTTCATAGTAGATTCAACTCTCTAGCTTTTGATAATCTAGTAACATCATGAATTAGGTCGGTAGTTATATCAATAACTCTATCCTCCATCCAGAATTTCCCATTGTGGATTCTACTTAAAATGATCTTGGTACATTCCTCATCATTAAATTCATACTTCATGGAATAATTGATAATTTCATTGTTCTCTAGGTGCCCATAAGCTGGTTTAACTGACATGTCTTGATTATACAATTTCTTGTAATCATCACTAAAATTTGCATCTCCCAAGGTTTCAAATTTGCAACCTAAATATCCTTTAACATTCTCAATGTGTAATACTCTGTCTGGTACGGATGATAGTGCTAGTCTGTCATCAATTTCAGCTAGTTCTACTAGTTGTTTCTTAATCTTAGATCTATTCTTATCCTTAACATTATTAACCATAGAAATATCCATCTTATCAACTGATTAAAGATCAAAAAATACCTCAACTTTGCAAATCTAGGGTTTCGGTATGATCGACGCTACAAACTGCTTCCAAACTTCTTCAAATCATCCTCAACTTTCTTTTTCTTCTTTCAAATCTCTTTTCAATCACTTTGTAATCATGATAACTTTGATGTTGACCTTATAATACTTCACATTAACTTGATTTGACATCACATTCATTCATTTTGCCGCTAAAACCTCAAAAAGCTGATTCTGCAAACCTACAATCATAAAACCTTTTTGTGACCTCGCAAAACACAATATTTTCTTTTACGCACTTAACCATAGCATTAGTACAACATAACAAACCTATATCTAACTGCACAAAACTTAACTCATTCAAATTCCTAATCTACACTAATCATAAGTCCTAAACTACAGAAACTTACATAATTTAAGTACTTAAAGAAGGGTCAGGTAAAGATTCATCCTTACCATCAGTTACATTACCTTCCTGACTACTTTCAGTGCTGAATATACCTCCTTGATCTATGCCTTTATCAAGTTTTACTTCATCTTTATTGCTACAACAACCTTTCTCTTTGTTTCCTGCATTTTCATTCCTTCTTGCATTGTTCCTAGGGTTAGGGTTATGATGATAACCTCCATTGTTCATTCTACAAACTCTTGCTGAGTGTCCAAACTTGTTGCATATCTGACAAATGATTCCATTGTTTCCAAATCTCTATCCTTGCTGGTTAATCTATGACCTACAATTTCTAGCAATATGTCCTACTTTGTTGCATCTAAAACATACTACCACTTTTCTTTTATTCATTTCTTCAATAGATCTCTTATCTGCATTGTTAGTATTCCCAATCATTCTATTATCATAATTATTCAAAATTACTTTAGGTCTTCTACATTTGTTAGCTCTATGTCCAAAACCATGAAAATTATAACAATGTCCATTAAGAGGTTTAAATTGCTTACCTGTGCAATCTCTCTTCATGTGTCCAATAGTATTGCGAGAAAAACATCTACCTTTGAATTCTCTTTGCATACCTTTAGATGATTCTTCCTATTTTGATTCTTCTTGCTTTGATTCTTCTTTCTCTCTAGGTGGTTCTTCTTTAGGTGGATCTTCCAATGTGTTCTCATCTAGCTTCATTTCCTCCATACTTTCAGATGTCTTCAGATCTGGCTTCTTACTTTCATGATTTGTTCTAAACATACTAAATCCAAATCCAGTCTTATCAAAGAATGGTTCTCCAAAAGAATTTATTTTTTCAGTCCTATCACTATTAGAATATAGCCTTTCAAGTTGCTGTTTAGATTGAGTTAATTCACCTTTCACAATTTTATTATACTTCTCAAGTTCCACATACTGCACTTTTACTTTTTCAGATTCGAATGTTACCTTTTCAAGTCTTGATCTCAGATCTTCATTCTCAATTTTCAGTTTTTCATTATCAGATCTCAAATTTCCATCTTTCATACTAAGCTTTAGATTTACTATCTTCAGCTCATGCTTAAGGATCTCATTTTCTTTTTCTAATTCATCACAATCTTCAACAAGAATATCAGATTTCAGATCTTCAATCTTACCTTTTAATTTGTCAATAGCATTCTTTGCATTTTCATACTTTCTTCTTAAAGAGTTTCTTTCATCAGTAAGCATATCAATCTGTTCAAGAGCTTCTTCAAGATTCTTCTGAAGTTGATCCATATCCATAGAGATCTTACTCAAGCTTCTAAGCTTTCCTTGAATGTTCCTTCTTCGAGTAACTATGCTCTGATACCAATTGTTAGAAATAGGAAATACTGAGAGGGGGGGGGTGAATCAGTATTTCACAAACTTTTACTTTTGCCCACTTATGGATATAACAGATTACTTTAGTGCATAAAAATATTATCAAGCTGATTAACAAACGTAGTAGTAAATAGAAAGAACTCATAACACATGATATGCTCTCGAGGAAACCCTGGCCAAGGGAAAACCCTGGTGGGGATGGTACCCACAAAGATCACTAATCAAAAGTATCCTGTTAGGGATATTGGACCCTGTTAAGAGTCAGTTTACAATATATAGTAGATCTGTCCTGGTTAAAGGACTTTAGGCCTTGTTAGAAGCCTTAACCCTGTTAGGAGTTAGATTACAAAACCTGATCACCAGCTGAGCTCACTACCCAAACAGGTAATACAAAATGTATCTGACTATAATATGGTACTTCTTACAACTTCCCATCAATAGCCTTTTTTTCTATCACAATATACAAGTTTTGCAAGTTATCCTTTTCTTTCTTTTTACAAAAAAAAACATCGTTATCATTACATTTCAAGTATGACTAATATATGAGTTATTAGAGCTAATAAATTTATATGGTCAGCTTCCAAAATCTTTATCCAAGGGTAAACATCTAGGATGTCATCCCTTCATAATGTTAAGTCATTATTTTGACAAGAAAAAATAATCCCTTAACTCTTTCGCTGATACTATCTCCAAAACTGTTCTATCTGCAAAACTGTCTTCGGTAAACTTCGAATAACTTCATCCATACTACTCCAAACTTTATGCACACTAAGATGGGGTATCCTCATACTCTCTAGAAGCTTCAATTAACTGCACAAACAAAAATATTTCTCTAGTGGACGTCGCCAACTAAATCTTCATCGGGTGCTCTGTCAGGATCACTGTATCCATACTTAGACAATTTCTTCCTTCAACTTTCCATACTTGCATTCCAGATTCTGCGCTCTCAGTAGAGATCATATGTTTCCATAATGACAACATCTATGCATCCGCATTAGCCAAATTGCCAACACATGTAAGGCTAATTAATGAGAGGATTTGACCAAAAGTTAAGGAGTGAGGGTTTAGACTAAAAAGGGTAGGAATCACTTTTTAAGTAGGTTTAGGAAGGGTTTAGGAAAGTTTAGGAAAGATTGGAAGAGGTTAGAGCTTTCTAGAAGATTCTAGGGTTTTGAGAGATTTAAATAAATATTTTATTTATTTAAAGGATTTGGTTAATTTATTAAATAATTAATAAATATTGGGGGAAATGATGTTTAAATTGGAATTAAACATTTCTAGAAGGTATTCCTTAATTAAATGTTTTTGATTAAGGTAGGAGGAATTAATGACATAATAATAAATTAATCAATTAAATAAAAAATTTATTAAAAAATGATGATCTCATCAGGTGTTTTTGGAAAATAAAAATTACTTTTACTTACCGATGGATTTTTAGGTGTCTACATTTTCCCCCGCTTTGATGCGATGCCTCAAGTGGTGTGGCATCAAAGACAAGAAAATAAGATACCCCAGGCTAGAATTTAGAGTATAAGGGGTTGTGCTTGCTTGAGAAAATAACGCAAAGTGGAAACATTGTTGAATTTTCTCGAAAAGAATGTAGAAAGGAAGGGAATAAGGGAGGATACACAACCAAACTACCAAGAGAAAAGATGGATGAATGCAATATGAGATGGGACGCAGGATGCAGGATGCAACTACATGAAAGATGCAAGATTAATCTAGATGATGCAGGATGCAAGATTAATTTATATGATGCAAGATGGGAGATTTAGGGAGCTCCATGCATTGGATATTTTTGAGAGCACAACCTAGTTTGATAAAGAAAGGCTAGAAACCTACCAAGGTTACTAGGAACACAAGGCCTTGTCACCAACATTTCATAGGACTGACACAAAAAGACAAGCATGCAAAGGGTTTCCCCAACATCATACATGAAATCCTGAGGAGGCATGGTGGAAACGGTGCTAGAGAAACCACAAACACATGACTGACTCACAGGCAGAAGCAAAAGATCAAAAGAACTTGCCCCAGATTGTCCTCATTCATAGCACACCATGATATAAAGGATCGTGGAGACTTTGAGTAGAGAACAATGAAAAGCTGTAAAAGATTAACAAGACCCAAAGGACAAAGTCCAAGGTTAAAATGATAACTCCAAAAGACATCCTTTGCCAAGGAGAGATTAGGTCTGAACATGGCTAATGATACATCGTCATGGACCCAGTTTCATTGCTTAGGTCAGATAATACATAAGGATATATCTATGTGGACCCGTGTTTATGGGGAGAATGTTGTGTTGCTGATTGGAAAATGATAGTTGACAAAATAATCATGTGATCAAAGATAGTTAACAAAATATTTTTCTAAAGTGAAAGGTTGGGTGGGACAAGATATCTAATCAAATGCTACTGTAGGACTGATGAGGATATGTACAATAGGACGGGATGATATGTACAATAGACAGGGAGAGATTTACAATGGATATGTAGAGAAGCTTAGGATTTGGGATGGGAAGATCACACTATACATGATGTATATAGGAAGCTTAGGATTGGGGATAGGACCTTACTATACAGGATATATATAGGAAGATCAGGATTGGGGATAGGACTTTGTTTCTACATTGGATAGGTTTGAGGATAGAACACCTTGGGATTGATAGGCTAGTGGTGGAGATGGGGATTGGCTAAAGAGGACTGGGATTTTGGGATGGGGGAGATGAGAGTTTGATAGATAATGACTCAATCCACTATGTATGGTGCCTATTTCCAGGTTTTCACCAACATACTTGTCCAAGGCGCTTGAATTGCCAAGTTTTCACCATTGGATGATTATTTTTATTTTCTTATTTTCTTATTTTCTTTTTTTATATTTTTATTTTCTTGGATTTTCCAATTTTTATGGATTTTCTGGATTTGATAGGATCTAGTTCAGGAATAGAACCTCTTCAGATGTATGATGTTGATAGGATCAATCAAGGGCTCACCTTCTAGTGTTAATAGCTGATAGGCTCTGGAGCCAAAGTACGTGTGACAACATAGGGGTCCAACCAAGTAGGCTCAAACTTGTCTTTCTTCTCTTAGTGTGCTTGTACTTTCTAATTTTCCTTTAGGACAATGTTGCCTACTTGGAATTGTCTTGGATGGAATTTCTTGTTATAACTCCTTTTGAGTCGATTCTAGTATGCAACCAAGTGATCATATGCTTGCTATCTCTTTTCATCTAACATGTCCAGTTGTGTGAGGCATGTCACTCGATAGTCTTCATCTGTGGTGTAGTTCTTCATGGAGACACACAATGATGGAAGCTCGAACTCAATGGGTAAAATGGCTTCGACACCATATACAAGGGAATATGGGGTAGTTCATGTGGGAGTGCGATAAAAAGTATGATAGGCCCAGAGGGAGGGATTTGTTTGGAGGTGCAAATCATGACCAAAATCATTGACAACCTTCTTGAGGATTTTCAGGATGGTTTTGTTTGTTGCCTCAGCTTGGCCATTTTATTGGGGGAAGTATAGACTAGAAAAATGATGGTGGATGTGGAGTCTGGCACATAGATCATCCACATGCTGGTTTTGAAAAGGTGTTCCATGATCTGTGAATATGGTAGATGGTATGTCGGAGTAGAAAATGATATGGTATAAGATGAACTTAGATATTTGGATGCCAGTAGTGAGAGTGAGAGAAATTCATTCAACCCACTTTGTGAAGTACTCTGTGGCTATTATGATGTACTTATGTCCATCTGAGGAAAGGGAATGGATTAATCCAATGAGGTCAAAGCCCCAACATGAAAATGGAAAAGGTGGCACAACGGGCTACAAGTCTTGTACTGGAGCATGAATCAGATTTGCATGCGACTGACATGGTAGGAATTTCTGGACAAATTCACCAGCATCATGTTCCATTCTTGGCCAATAATACCTGACTTGAAGAAACTTCTTTTCTAGAACCATGCCACTCATGTGGGTACTGCAAAGTCCAACGTGGACCTCTTGTAAATCCAAGATAGTCTCATTTGAATCTAAACACCTAGAGAGGATGTTATGATATCCTTGACGATAAATGGTGTTGGCTACAAGAGTGTAGTAGGAAGCTCTGCAAATTAGGCTTTGGCGTTAGGTGTTGGTGAGATGGGGAGATATGATACTATTTATTAGATATGCATGGATGTCATGGTACCATGGAGACTGAGGACCAACCTAGACACACACCATTTCTACATCGGCTTTCTCATAAGAAGGTGTGAGTAGTTTCTCAACTAAGAATTTATATTGCGATGATTTGCGTTGGATTTCCAATAAGGATCCGATGGTTTCCATTGTGTCAACCTCTTTGTTCTGAAGTCTTGGTATCTGCATGATTTGTAGATTGAAAAAATGCTCCTTCAGTATGTCCACTAGTTCTTTGTAAGGTATCAACTTGTCATCCTTTGTTTGAAATTCATCTGGGACTTTCTTTATAATCATCTTCAAATCTCCAAATACTTTGATTTTTGTGATATTCCACTAGATGGATCTTTTGAGGCCTAAGATGAGTGCCTCATATTCTACAATGTTGTTAGTACATGGGAATCCCAATTTGAATGATTTTGGAATATAGTCACCTTCAGGTGTGACGAATAGGATTCCTACCCCTGATCCATGTGATGTGTAGGAGCCATCAAAGTATAGCCTCTATGGGCTATTCTTCAATCATACATATATGCTCATCAAGGAATTCCATGATTAGTGGATATGCATCCACTAGAGGTGCTTCTACTAGCTGATCGACAATTACTTTCCCTTTGATTTCTTTCTATTTTATGTACTAGATGTCAAACTTGCTAAGTAGCATGACCTATTTTTCTGTGAGAGTGGTTCTTGATAACAGATGCTTGAGTGGGTCTACCTTTGAGATGAGCTTGATTGTGTGGCTAAGCATGTAATGTCTGATCTTTTGAGTGGTGAAGACCACTGCGGGGCATGCTTTTCTCTATTGGTGAATAATTGAGCTCATAGCCAACAAGATTTTGAGTAATATAATAAATGGCTCTCTCTTTGTTGTCATCGTCATGTTGTGCTAATAGTGCCTCCAGTGTTGTAGTAGTTTATGAGATGTAGAGCATGAGAGGGCATCCTGAAACTTGTGGTATGAGGATAGGAGAGTTGGCTAGAAATTCCTTTAGCTTCTTAAAGAATCTTTGACAGATGGGATCCCATTTGAAGCTTATGTTTTTGTGGAGTAGGTACGTAAAAGGTTGGCACTTATCTGCCAGTTGTGATATAAAGTGTCACACTGATTGGAGCTTTCCTTGTAGACTCCTGAGTTTCTTGAGTGTTCTAGGAGGAGGCATTTCCGCAATGGCCTTAACCTTTTTGGGGTCAATCTCTATGCTGTGTCGTGATACTATAAAGCCTAGAATCTTTCCAGATGTTACACCAAAGACACATATCTTTGGATTCAGCTTCAAGCCATAATGATGGAGATGATCAAACACTCTTTCAAGGATGTCTAGGTGTTCACCTCGTGTCTAATATTTTGCATGAATATCATCCACATAATCCTCTAAGATTTTATGTAGCATATCATGGAATATGGCTTTCATTGCTCTCTGATATGTGTCCTACATTCTTTAGCCCAAATGACATCATGTTGTAGTAGAAAGTACCCCATGGTGTGGTGAATTTTGTCTTGTGTTGATCTTCTTCTACTATTTGAATCTGATTGTAGCCTGAGAAGCCATCCATGAGTGACAACATCTCATGGCCCGTTGTGAGATCTATGATAATGTTGATGTTGGGTAGTGGTAAATCATCCTTGGAACATGATTTGTTTAAGTCCCTGAAGTTTATGTAGATTCGTATCTCTCCTGAAGGTTTGGTGACAGGCACCATATTGGGAATCCACTCTGAATAGTCTATAGCTCTAATGATTTTGACGTCTAAGATTTTTTCTAGTTCTATTTTTACTAATAGGGCTACCTTAGGATGCATTTTTTGTAGCTTCTATTTCATTGGCTTGGTATTAGGGTCCACTGCAAGATTGTGAACAACAAGATTTGGATCAAGCCCTGTCATGTGTGTATATGACCATGCAAAATTGGCGGTGGCTTCTTGGAGAAGTGCAGTGAGATCCATTTCTTCACCCTCTTTTAAAGATGTTGCAATGTAGGTGATTCTCAGGCATTCTTCTGTACCCAAGTTGACTGGTTTAGTTTCATCAATGATGATGGGTGACTGCTCGGGTCTGTAATCTTGGATGGGAGGAAGAGGCAAGTCTCCATCTTCTAGCACCTCAAAGAGGTTTTCACAAAAAGATACACCCTTTATTTTCTCTTGTTTTAGAGTTAGAATGTGCCCCAAAAGGGTTTTCACATAAAGACTTGTTCTTTTCTTTTTTTATTTCAATTTTGTGAAAAGACCTTGCCTCTTCCCTGAAATATCATTTAGGGTTGAGCTTGCAGACATGGAATGATTCCTGATGTTGTTCTGATTGTTGGGCTAATGTTCCCATGAATCTTAAGAGCTCTTATGTTCTTTAGAACTCATCGATATTTGTGATGCTTTCTTGGTCCTAGTCTATGAGTTTGGGATGGATGAGAGGAAGTTCTATGACGTTAATGGTGAGTTGGTGGAGGACAAAAATTCCCAGGAGGGTATCATTGTCGAAGATGTCATCATATGATTTCTTTTCTTACTCTTTAGGGATGTCTTCGATCTCTATGAGGTTGTCCTAGCTATTTAAGAAGGGAATGTTGGTCAAGTTAGTGCCCCCAGTCACGGTATTGGGTTCTTGTGTGCGCGTGTGAGGGGTATTAAAGAAAATAACTTGATGCTAATTTGGATTCTTCAAGGCTATGATTGGATCTTTGCTTCCACCTTCTTGTGGTCATAGACCACCACCTTGGTATTTCCATTTCTTAGTGGCATACTTGTGTGATGCTAGATATTTTTCTTTAAAATAGCTAAGAAGTTTAGTGTCAGATGGTGGGGGATCTCTATACAACCACCGATTTATGTCAAGGTCCATCTCTTGACTATCTATATTTCCATCCTGAAACAGATGTCAATGGTCCCAATTGCTTGATTTCATGTTCGACTTGATTTGGCTTGCTTTGGTGGCTTGGGTGCCCTTGTGTATGTGGATCTAGAGATAGGGCCCCTACTACAAATGCATCGGTTAAGCTATACTCACCACAACCCTGGTTATTGATGTTGATGGAAGAGAGGGTGGAGGCAAGGATGGTCCCTAGATCACTATGGGATCAGGAAGAGGTAGTGATAGAAGTGCCAATTTTAGTTCCAAGACAACGAGCGGAATGAGGGAATGAGGAAACCAATGTATGATAGTATGTGAAGGGTTGGGAGTTTTCATGGATGGTGATCTCAGTACCTTGATGCAAAAATTTGACACACTGATGATATGTAGATGGTACAGATTTGATGGAATGAATCCATGGTCAGCTGAGGAGGATGTTAAATGGTAGGTCAAGATCAACAACATGGCAGATGGTGTCTTGAATTGAAAGGCCCAGTTCAATAGGAAAAATAATGGTACCTTCAGAGGTACACTCCAAATTATCATATGCCTTGATGGTGATGACCTCATGTGATATGTCAGCATCTATGAACCCTATCTGCTGAATGAACTTCAAAGTACACAAGTTTAGGGTCAAGCCATTATTTATTATGACCCTTTTTATGGAAAAGTCTCTGACCCTGATGATGATGCAGAGAGGGAGATTATGATCAGGTGCAATAGATGGTATGTCAGATGGCTTGAAGGATAGAGCATAGGGTGCTGATAGATTTCCCACAAGGTTTTCAAACTAGATGGTATTTATGTCTGTGGGGACATGTCCTTCTTGTAGGAATTGATTCAGGATTTCTTGATGGATGGGTGAAGTGCGAAGAAGGTTGAGGATGGAGATTTGAGCAGGTGTATTCCTAAGATGTTCTATAAGGTTATATTGTGCATTGTGTGCTAGCCTTGGATTGGCACCAATGACACACTGACTATTGACTCCTTTGATATGGATGACATTAACTGTGGGTTTAACTTGGGTTATACATCCAAAAAAAAATTTGTAATTGATATGGGCAATCATATAGTCTTTGTGGTTAGCATAGTCTCCTTTCTTGCCTTTGCCTTGGTTCTGGGGTGGAGGATTGGCATTGTCCCAGTTCTTCCTAGCATTGTGTTGAGGGAACACATTTTGATAGATCTACAAATTGGTATTTAGTGAGGCTTGGGATGGTGTGTCCACTTGGTTCTCCTTTCTGTTGATGAGATCTTGGATGTAATGTTTTAGTTTCATACACCTTAGGGTTGCATGTCCTTTCACATGGTGATAATCACATTACTCATGCTCTTTGTACCAGTTAGGCTTCGGAGTGGCGTCATCAAACTGCTGAGTTGGTGGGTATGTGATTAGATTAGCCTTGGCCATTAGATGAAATATTATTTCCAGCGGCTCACCAAGAGGGGTGAAGGTCCTATTTTGGTGAGTCTTGGCTCGAGGCCTATTCTGATTGGGAGTAGTGGATATAGCATTGGCCTGATTGGTTGGATTCCCTTGGTTTATTTGTTGTTGGTAATTCTGCATAGGTTGCTGATTGTTTTGAGGTTGTTGCTGGTGATATGCAGGAGTAGGTGTAGGACTGGCCACAAAAATTTGGACATGCTTGGTGTCAGTGGCTCCATCGGTAACAACATTCTTGTTTATATTCTAGTAGTGGGGTTTGTCATTACTAGGCTTGTTGTGGGAATCATCTTTGTAGTTATGGATTGTGCCTTCATCTAGGAGGCCTCTTTCAATATCTATCTCCTTGCTTTTGATATCTTGGTAAGTTTGGATGCAGTTCATCCTCATGAAGTGGGATAGTTTGGAATGCAGGTTATCAATAAATGTCTTGGTTAAATGCTTCTCAGGTGGTTGGTATGATAACCTGGTAGTGAGGTTTTTCCATCATTGCAAGTAATCAGATAGGATTTCTCCTCCTTTTTGTTTTGAGTTTTAAAGGTCTAGAAAAAACAATTCATTCTCGACATTGTGGGCATATTGGGCCACAAACTTTTCAGAGAGTTCAGTGAAGGTTGTGATTGTCCAATAGGGTATCTTGTAGAGCCACTCAATAATAGTTCCTCCCAATCTTTTGGGGAATATGTGCATAAGGAAGTTATCACTATAGGCCACTTCTTGGCATGTCATATAGAACTCCTTTACATGGCTAACAAAATATCCTTTCCCATGATATTTGTCAAACTTTGGTGTCTCAAAGTGCTTAGGGAAAGGGATAGTCGTGATCAATCGATTGAAAGGATAGGGAAACACCTCCTCAAATTTAAACGTCTTTCTCTCTATTATGGATTTAAGCTCCTTAAGAGCATTCTTCATTTCTTCCCACTTAGTATTGATCGGCATTGAGGTGGGTGCTCCCATTTGGAAAGGATATAATGGTGCTAGTGAATAAGGGTGATTTTGCGGTGGATATTGCGGAGTGGGATATGGAGATTTCCCAACAGGATAGGCAAATTGAAATGGATGTTGGGGTGATGGTTGCTGGGGAGGATATTGCTATTGAGGTGCAGGAGCATACTGTTGTGGAATATATGAAGTGGATTGTTTTTGCTGGGGTATGATGGGATTCTATTTTTAAGAGATGACAAGATATTGTTGTAGTAATGGATGAGATTATTCTTTTTTCTATTGGGGGATAATGGGATGTTGTTGTTGCTGCACTAGGAAGTATTGTTGCAGTGGAGGAGGCTAATGGAATGATGAAACTTACTGATAGGATGGTCCTTTGTCTACTTGGATTTACGCTTAGATGATGTAGGTGGGATGCATTCCTGCATTTCTTAGGGGTGGAATAGATGTTGGGAAGCTAGTGATGGGAGGTGGTTGCACAAGGTAACTGGTGAGATGAGATGAACTCTATGTTGTGGTGGTGGAGCTATTTGAGAAGTGGTAGGTGGTACAGATAGATAGTTAGTGTATGAAGGAAAGGATGAAGCTAGCGGAGGTTGCGATTGTTGTTGATGGGTTACTTGGGGGAAAGTGGCTTGTTGGTTTGCAGGAATGGACATGTGAGATTGGGTTGGTATACCCAAGGCTTGCATTTCTTCTTGAGTGAGCCCCCAACGAGAATTAGTTTAGAGTGGGAGTTGCGATGTAGAGAATGCTGGAGATACAGACATGATGATGGGGGTTTGGGGTGTAGATGGTGGATTTTGAGATCCCATGGATGGCATCCCTATTGTGAAGGTAGATTGCTGGGGTTGCATACTAGAAATGAAGGCTGGAAGTGGAACATATTCTTGGGTGAATGCTTGTTAGAGAGTAAAGGAAGATGCTTGTGTTTCGCATAGAAAAGGTGGCACTGATGTGGAAGCTTGCTGAGTAAAAGAGGGAAATGATTGTGTTGTCCCTGGAAATAATGTTGTTGATGCAGAGGCTTGTTATGTAAAAGAAGGAAATGATTGTGTTGCCCCCAGAAAGGATGATGTTGCTTGGCTCATAGATGATGGAGGAACTACTTGTGTAGCGGCTTGTGTGGGAGGTGGTTGTTGTTTTTTTCAGAAGGTTTAGGCCTGAATGGCGGCTTGGGAAGATGTAGAAGGTGATGATGTTCCCATGATGGAAAATGGAGTGGATTGTGTTGTTGTTGTTAATATGATTTATAAAAATAGAGAGGGGGGGGTGAATCAGTTGTTCTCAAGTCCAGATGTATAAAATAAACTTTCAAACTCTTTAACAATGTAGATCCGATAACCTAAAGCTACTCGGTCATTACA
This sequence comes from Chamaecyparis obtusa, assembly GCA_027943335.1. Lineage (NCBI taxonomy): Eukaryota > Viridiplantae > Streptophyta > Pinopsida > Cupressales > Cupressaceae > Chamaecyparis > Chamaecyparis obtusa. The sequence continues at coordinate 244,280 of BSBK01005609.1, read as the reverse complement.
GAATGCACATCAGAAATATATAACAGTGCAGTCCACTATCCAATAGTATTTAACTTACAAAACACAAAAATGTTCAAACCAAAACATTCACACAAGCATTAATACTAGGATTTATAGTGGGAACCTAATTTGGGAAAAACCACTTTGTAACATGCAACTGATATTTTCACTCTTCTAAAGTGAGCTCTGTGAAAATCCAACCCTGTCAAAGGTTTACAAACACACTGCTAGGTGTGACCCGGTTAAAGGATTTCAACCACCCTATTAGGAGTGCACCTTGTTAAAGGACTTAAGTACATTCCATTAGAATGCAACCTTGATTAAAGGATTTATACAATGACTGTTAGGTCAACCTTGATTAAAGGATTTAAACTGATACAATGGTTAGAAAGTAACAACAGTGTTTGATCAGAAAACATACAACTCACTTTGCAAATAATAGATCCAATTCTTACAAATATATGTTGTCTTACTGAATGTGATCCATTTCCATCTCCATCACTGATCTGCTCAAAAATCCCTTCAAGAAATCACAACTCCTTCTCCTTCAGCCTTTTCTGCTTGTTTAGTCAATAACAACAATAACTCCAACATCCTGCTTCAACCTCACACTTAGGTTTCCTTAATACCTCTTCGATAGGTCGATCTAACTTTTTCTACTTAATCTCCTCAGTAGATCTTAGGGTTAGGTTAGATTCATCGAATCCTTCCAACATTATGTTCTTCATCCATCCTCTAGAAACATCTTGATCTCTTTATGAAATTATAATAAAATGGTTTAAAGTGCATTAAATGCTTCCATACATTCAATAAATAAAGTGAACATGATTTAAATAATCCAAGAATTCAACTATGTCGGCTAGGAATCTGAATTCTTCCTCAAATGTAAATTACTAACGCTCGGTCAATACTGTGTTCACCTCCTCAGTCATCAATGGTTAGCCCAGTCACCACTGAAATTGTTTCCTCAGCTAATATTGTCTTGCTCAAAAATAAACTAATGTTCGGTCAACACTGAATTTAATCAGCATATATACTGGCTCAGTCGACACTAACATCACTCGGCTTAAACTAGATTTCTTCACTTTTGCTCAGTTAAGCCTACTTGTTTAGTCTTTCTTCTTAGATAAGCAATACATTATCTTATCATTGTGCCACATAATCAAGTACCCATTGAAGTATCAAGATAGCTCAACCTTTCCTTAGGTGCTATTGTTATCACCTCTACCCTAATCTTTCTCAACAATCAAATAGATATGGTACTTTCTTAGATAGAAATAGTCTTACCAGTTAAGGTTTGACATCAATGACAATACAAAAATTGCTTCAATTGAAGTTTCCAATAGCTGCTTGTGTTGTAGGACTTGTAAAGCTACTTTGCAAGAGGGGAATGGGTGAGGCTTCTTGAGATATGTGCAAGTTAGGATCGAGGATTTGTTGGATTATGGGGGTGTAGGCTTCTACTGGGATTTGGATGGTGTTTATGGGGATGAGAGGTTTGAGATGCGGTGGAATGGAAGTACCCTCTTGCACAAAGTCCCATTATAGCCCTCAGGTTTTTATCAATGATTGCACTCACCATTTGTGCATGCCCCAGATGGCTCATGAATGTTTCCATAGAAAATGAGATAGGGGGTCCATTGGGATCGTCCCATACATTATCAACTTGTGGGATTTAGGGATTGTAAGTTACCATCGTACTTGTAGGATTGTTAGAATCAGATGAACTAGTGGCCTAATTGGGATCCATGTTCCTTTTTCTCTTTGATTGTGTCTCGAAGAGTATGGGATGTAGATCTAAGGATGATAATGTAGATGATGGGTGGATGCAAGATGTTTCCTAAAGAATCTAAGGATTATGAATGCAAATCTAAAGAAACTCTAAAGATGGTGGATTTCTAGGATATGATGCAAGCATTTGGATCAACTTGAAGGATGAAGGATGGTGAAGGATTGGTGGGAAGTTGAAGGATGGTGGGGTGCTCTGATTTGGATTGAGGATGATGGAGGACTGGTGGAAGATGGTGGAAAATTACCAAGTGTTGGTAAAATGAGATGCTTCTTCTTGATGTGGGATCAATGAGGATTTTCAACCTAAGTAGACTAATGATCTTTGGAAGACTGGATTCTTGTCAATGCACACCAATCTCTTACTCAAGATGATGAGGCAAACAAGGACAAGTAAGGATTCCTTAGACAATGCTTAGTCACGAGGTGGAGATTTGAAGAAACTCAAAGGATTAAGACACAAAGTGTTAGGATTTGGATCACTGGATTTGGTTCAAGGATGGTTTATTCTAACTTGGATGATGGATGCTGGATTTAGATCAAGAATGAAGGATAATGACAAGGATTTTGATTGTGGATTTTTGATGGAAGGATGATGAGAGACAACTGAATGCTGCTATTTCTATGAGGATGACCTAGATGTAGCTGAAAAGGATAACCTATGATGCAACTAGGAAGATGATAAAAACACACCTAAGGATGCAGCTAATAATGACTTTAGGATGAAACTATGGGTAGATGATGATGCAATGATGTAACTATGAATGATCTATGATGAAAGGATGTTGAGATAGGATTATGGGATTCTAAAGGAATGAAGGATAAGTGGTGGGATGAACTTTTCCTCGCTCTCCAGATTGATATAATGGTGATTAACTTTGAACCAGTAAGAAAACTATTTTACTTTGGCATTGTAGCCCCCATTATCAAGTTTCTCCTAACACTTCTCTTCTTCTTGGATTGCTTTTAGGATGGGTTGGTGATCTTTTAGGTTCCTCTTTGCAACTTTCTTGATAAAATTAGGAATTAGGAAGCTCAACTTTCTTGTGTTTGGTCAAATTAGACATAGCTTGGAAATATTTGGTAATTGGATTTGGAGAAAAGCTCTGAGTGTCTAATTTTGAAGGATCTCTTTCTGTTAGGATATTTTGAAAGAGTTTTATCAAGTTTTATATCAATTTTTGCATCTCCAATGGCAAAGGATAAACTCAATAAAGACACTCTGAAAACAATCCCGATAAAGGACAAAGAAACTTTGTGGGTTATAAGAAAATGATTTACCACTGAATCTGATAGTGCTTTCGAAATATGTGTATGTATTGATAGATGTTTGCAATGAGTTTGTAACTTTGAGAACACTTCAAATAGAACTACCTTAAGGGAAGTCTAGTATCAAAATATTTAGCTTGATACTCCTAAAAGGGATACATATGGTGAGTGTCTTAAGGTGATCTAGGAAACCTTAGGGATCGGTCCTTGCACAAAGATTCTGATACCTTCGGGTGTAGATTGGGTAGCTTCTATTTTAAAAAGTTTTTAGTTTTATTCATGGAGTCCTCTCAATTAGTTTGTACGCGTGTGACTCACTTAAGAGCCTATTTGATAATTCCTTAATAGTAGGGATATTCACCTACCTCAAGCTACCATCAACACACATCGCCCAAGCTTGAGGGGATGAAGTGAGTTTTCTCAATGCTTTATTTCTATACCGGCTGGGGAAGTACCGGTTTGAGGTCATTCTCCAAAGAGGAAGTACTTTTCTATTTGGAAAAGATTCTCTAAAAGTGAAATAGGTGAACTTTTCTAAGTCCAACTTTTTCCACGTTACTTATCTAATAACGCTTTGCAAAATTGGAAACTCTTTAACAAACACACCAAGAAGATTTATTGCCCAAATTGATTAAGTGAGTTTGAAAAATAAAACATTTTTGCCAAAAACATGTGTTTAAGATTTTGGTTTGATCATTTCCTTGAAGACACAAAAAGCTTTGGAAGAGATTTGGAATTTTGTTTTACCTTTTCACTCAAGATTGTGCTTTTGCAAGATTTTGAATTTTGAACTTTTGAAATGAAATAGATTTCTTTGCTTTCTCTTTATGGCATTCAAGAATAATATGTTCTTTATTTTGAAAGGAAATGATTCTTTGAGCTTTGGTTCATCCCATTAGTTTCACTCAACATTTGATGTTCCTAGAATTCAATTTTAGCAAAAAAAAGTTCCTAGGATGGTTTACGCATGAAAACTTGGAAAACATTCAAGATTTTGCAACAAGACATTTTTTTTTCATCAAGATCAAAGCTTTAGGATTGAATTAGGAATTTTTAGGAAAGATTGGGACTCTTTAGGAACCAAATAGGAAAGATTAGGAAAGATTTGCATATTTTGTTCCTAGTTTGCATGAGGTTTTAAAGATACTTAAGACAATTCAATATTTGTTTGAGAAAACCTAGAATGAATTAGGATTTATTTAGGAACCAAATAGAAATTAAAATGTAGATTTGTGGTTCTTTTTAAGCTTTGAAAGTTTGAAATGTTCCTAACTTGCATAAATGACCCTTAAAAACACTATATTTGCATGAATGAGGTTCTTTTTTTAGCCAAATGAAAGTCATTAGAGTTGAGTTTGATTGTTTTAGGACCAAATAAGAATTTTTAGGATTGATTAGGAACAAAATAGGAAAGAATAGGAAAGATTTACATATTAGTCCCTTAAGGGCACTAAAAAATGACTAGAAGTTCATTTTAAGCCTAAAAACAAAGTGTTTTTGGTTCCTAATCATTCACAAAAGTTCACGAGCCTTAAGGAATTAGTGATTTGATGAAAAATTTTCCTCTATGAAGTATGTGCAAGATTATGATGTTATAAATTACAAGGTCAAAGTCTAGGGTCACTTATAAAAATAGGCCCAAAAAACCTAATAAAAACTAAGTCTAGGGCCTCAAACAAGCTCCCTACATCCCATATGACATTTGGGGCCAAGAATTACTTATATTATAGTTTCATACAATAATCCATGCATGCCCATATGAAAATTCATTTTTTCCCACATGACACTTGAGCCAGAAGGCCAAAAATGGCTTAAAATACACTCAAAACTAGCTCATACAACAATTGCATGATGGGTAGAAATTTTAGGATGAAATATGGGTACTAACCATACATAAATTTCTCAAAATGATCAATATTCATATGAAACTACAGAAAAATCCATCTGAGAGACATTAAAAACTAAGTTTTTCACAAAAAACCTTTAAAAAGATAGTTTTGAAGGCTTGTGCAATCCCACCGGGCATGCCAAAATGTAATCAGAGAAAACCTAACCTATTCTGAATAAGTGTAGACATTAAAACATTATTCTAAGATCATATTCCTAACATATATAGAAATCTATTTGCTAGGTCATTCAGATAGAACTTAAAAAAGAGCACCATGCCACTGTTTGACTTGTTCTTGATTTAGAGATGTGGGTGTGCTCTCAAAACACTTGGAGCTTGTCCCTAATGCATATTAGGAAGTATTGGGATGGATTAGGGACCATGAGAACCCCATAATGGCACAAAATCAGGTATAGAACACCTATTTTTCCCCTAGAGTCTCAAAGAGCCTAATAGAGCTAAAAAGCAGATTGATGCAAGAATGCTTAAGCTAGATTGATTTTAATCCAAATGAAACATGATATGATGCTAAAATTATTAGAAAATATTAACAAAAAACAAGATTCATTCCATTAAGCTATTCTAGGATGATCTATGAAAGCACAAAATAGAGTTAATCTAACAATTTATGCTGAAGGCTATGATGATCTAGATGTAATTTACCATTATAACAATGCATGAAGATAAAAGCTAAGCTAATGATTTTATCTTTGAATAGAGACTATTTATAGGATTCAAGCCAAGGGCTTGGGTTAGGAAGGAGGGTTAGGGTCAGAGTCAAGGGTTGAGTTAGAGGTAAGTTTAGATGGATAAGGGTTAAGGTTGCTCACACGTGTGAAAAACACTAGGGAAGTGTACAAGGGGACCAAAGTGTAAGAGAAGACATAGGTCTTCACTTATGACTTGTAACAGCCTTCAAGGGTGGTGTAAGAGGCCATTAATGAGCATATAAGGCTCATTAATGAGAGGATTTGACCAAAAGTCAAGCAGTGAGGGTTTAGACTAAAAAGGGTAGGAATCACCTTTTAAGTAGGTTTAGGAAGGGTTTAGGAAAGTTTAGGAAAGATTGGAAGAGGTTAGGTCTTTCTAGAGGATTCTAGGGTTTTGAGGGGTTTAAATAAATATTTTATTTATTTAAAGGATTCAAGGTCAAATTATTAAATAATTAATAAATATGAGGGGAAATGATGTTTAAATTAGATTTAAACATTTCTGGAAGGGATTCCTTAATTAAATGTTTTTAATTAAGGTAGGAGGAATTAATGGCATAATAATTAATTAAATAATTAATTAACAAATGATGATGTCATCAGGGGTTTTTGGAAAATAAAAAATACGTTTATTTACCAATGGATTTTTAAGTGTCTAAAATTATTAATATTTATTATTTTAAAATCATTTTCATAAAGGGGACATCACAGTCCATCCTTCCCCAAAATTGCTTGTGCTCAAGCAATACCAATTTTCTTACAAAGTTACAAACCTTTAATGTGATTGGCTTTTGTTGTACAACTCTAAAATTAACCAATGTATTTGTAATTTAGAAAGCTTCTAATTTTAATTCAAGTTCTTTTTTACATTATAGGCAATGTGTATACTCATTGAGTTCTTACTTCATATCTCTATGGTGTTTTGAACATCTACACACATTCTTCCTATCATCCATTATTGTTATGCTACACAATCTTTATGTCTTTTTTATTTTTCTAATATCTTATCAATCATATTTATAGATAAAACTTAAACATGAATCCTACTCCTTCAAATACAAAAATATTTCTCTTGACACTCGTATAGATACTCATGAAACATTCATGGAATAATTTTTTTGGAGACATAACAATTATGAAGTGTATACATTAGTAAGGCACATAGACTCTTTAAGTACAACCATGTTGCAAACACATCATACATGAATCAAACATGTAAACTATGAAGTATTCACCCAAATTCATATAAAGCATGACTCATATACACCAATACAAATAGAAAATAGAGCATATGTGCACAAATATACTTAATGCAAGAAGCATATGAATACACAAGGCCTAGATCATATGCACGAATGTACATAAGATAGGGATCATACATACAACATAAATCACATGTGTGAATACATAAATCAAACATATGCATGTGAAAAATACATAAATCATGAATTTACTAAAGTCAAACAATATACATGCAACACATAAATTCAATTATCATGTAAATATTCTCAGCACTTAGAACACGAAGCATGAATTTATTCAAGTTAGGAGGCATATTACGAAGTTATCATGAATTTACTAAAGTCAAGAAGCATACACATAAATGCACACAATGCATAAATATTTATTTAATTAAGTCATGAAACATACATGTAGCACATGTAGGATATACATGAATTCAATGAAGCACATAGAGAATGAATTCACTTAAATCATGAAGCACACATGTATACACAACACACATAAATCATATACACAATTTTTATTTAGTCATGAAGTATACACATAGTACATAAATTATGAAATAAATACATGACTTCACTTAAGTTTTTCACATAGTGCATACACATGAATTTAGGTTATGTAACATTTACACAAATACACATTAAGTGCAAACATAAATAGATTAATTCATGAAGTACACACATGAATACATGTAGCATATAAAGTATGATGTATACATATAAATCATGGACAAAGATACATGAATACACATAAAATATGAATCATATATTGGGCATGAAGCTATGAATTTTTAATATAAGGCATGGAGTACACATGTCAAGCATAAGGAAATGAATACATGGTAAAAATGTAAAGTATGAAGTAGTACACTCAAATACACACCAGACGTGTAATGCATGGAGTGGTACTCATATACATCAAGCACATAAAGCATAAGTACATGCTATGCATGAAGCAAGCATTAAGCATACATGAGGAGTGTCCACTCGGATTAACATGTATGAAGTGAGGCAAATAAAAGTACACATATGAAGAATATGCATTAAATACACGTAGAGTAAGCATATAGTTCAAACTACCAAAATTTACTCATAAATTCATATCTTCTGAAACTATTCTCTTATTTCTAGATCGACCAAAAATACACTTGAAATTATGAAGTATATGTAAGCATGTATGAAGACATAAAGCATACACCAAGTATACACATTAATGAATGAATACATGGAGCATGCACAAATTATCCAAATAGTGACTATTTTTATTTTTACCCTGCATGATGGTAGGATCAAAGCTCTAAAACCACTTGTAATGATCCCTTTCCTATCATGTCTTATAATCCATGAATAGTGCAAGTTAGGAATATTTAATTAAGGAATCACTACTACTAACCAAGTACATTTTTATATTATTCTATATTAACCATCATTATTTATGAATGTTAAGAAATACAAACTATCAATAGAATGAGAAAAGCAACATATTTTATAAATTCCAAATATCTCTCATATAGATCATAGAGGAATCTCTCTTTCTCTCTCTCTCTCTCTCTGGTCATCAAGAGTGGAAGAGTTATAGGGCCTAGGTAGTGTGAAATAAAATACAAGAAGTTTCCCTCAAGGCCTAACCTCAATGTTGGGATAACCATCATGTGCCCAAAATTACTCCGCCTCTACCTTCCACAACCTTCTCACTTAAATATGCCTTTTTGGGATGAAAGAGATGAGCTCGTATGATCTATACTGGATATATCAGTTTAATATTTTTATTTAGAAATTCTATTTCAGTACAAAGAACATATTAATTAATATCTCTCTTTCTACACACACAAATAAAATCATGATTTTATTATTATTAACATATATGTATTATATATGTATAAGCTCATTCTTATATTCCAAATAAATTAATCCATTCAATTATATATATATATATATATATATATATATATATATATATATATATATATATATATATATATATATATATATATATATATATATATATATATATATATATATATATATATATAGATAATTCTTATATATTTCACAATTATCTTTTATATTTTAGATCTTATATTATAACTATATATAAATATATATAAAATATCTGATACATATAATTCTGAGTTTATTCCAACTTAATAAATATATATAATCCTTTAATCCTTTTGATGAGTATTATATTTTAATCCTTTGATCAACTCAATGTATCATCCCATTTTCTTCTTGATATTTCACTCTCTCTTAATGTATGTGGTTTTCTTCCCTTTTCCCCTCCCCTTTCAAATGAAATTCTATGCTTGTTTTTATATCTCATGCTTGAAGAAGTCACATCTTTTCATTTCGTGCCTTTTGACCACTCATTAAACGTAATTATATTTTAGTTTAATTCTTTTATATTTTAACTTATTTTTATTTATAATTCTTTTATATTCTAATTTAGATATTATTTATATTTATTTTATATTTTAATTTAATTCTTTTATATTCTGTTTTAGATTTCACTTGTATTTCAATTTAACTCTTTTATATTCTAATTTAGATTTTATTTAGATTTTATTATTATTATTAAATATTATTTTAGAAAGGGAACATACTTTTTACAATTTTGTCTCTTGTAATATATTTATGTATTTTTATTTTATTTATTACTATTATTTATTATTAATATTTATTATTAAATCTTATTCATAAAGGAGACATCACATAATCACTTGACTCATCAGCGATTCATCTCTAGAGGGAAGATGCGTGTAATAGATATGCTCAGGGGAAGTTTCATTAAGGTAATTAGTAATCACATCATTCTCTTCCATCACTAAATAATCATCTTGCAAAAATGTACTCTCATAGGGTAGATTCACATCAAGAGAATAATCAACACCATTATCCAATGGTTCATCACAAAGAGGGAGGCCATTGTGAGAAATTTTAAAATTATGTTCTTACATCAATGTGTCTTCATGAGGGAGAGAAGCTTGGGAGAGGAATGATTGAGATGTTCATAAAGGGATTGTTGTAAACCATAAATCCTTCTATCACATTAATTAACTTTTGACAAAAGGAGAGTTTAGGAGTAGAGAAAGACTTAGTAGAGATGAATTCATACATCATATCAAAATCTTCACGTCTAAATGGATCATCAAAACTAATAAAGATTTGGACAAGGAAATTAAACATTTTGTAATGAAACAAGATAATGTTATAAAACAAAGCATAAAAGTAACTAACAAAAATGCATGAAAAGAAAATATTTTTGGATTTTTATTTCTTTTAACATGTAAATGAAAGAATAAATCTATGAATAGTATGCAATTTTTATGTATTTTTTATTAATGAATACGAAAATAAAACTAAATGTATCAAATGTAACAATTGAATGCATAAAAAGGAGATCTAGACACCAAATCATAATGTTTTTATTCTTTTTAGAATTAAGAAAAAACATACACTTGCAAGATTTAACTAACCAAAACAAAAGGCGTAATGTATGAAAGAGTCGGGTTCATCAAAATGTACAATATGAAAAGGGGATCATGCATAAAAGAGAAAATCTCCCTAATTCATATGGCATATTGGAATACAAAACCACCTCAAGAAAAATATGATTGACACCACTTGGTAAGAAAGATGCCAATGAAATATCTATGCTTAAAGGTTTTTCATTCTTTTTGTTACCTAAAATTGAGAAAGAGAGCAATGATATTGATATGCAAGGGACTAAATAAGAGAAGATATTATCTAATCCAACTAACAAGTAGATGTCAAAGGGAAATGAGAGGAATTTAAATGCGTCTGGAAATGAAATAGGTGAGATAAGTTTTTAGATCCAAATTCATGACTGTTAGAATCCTAAGATATGTATCTTCCTACACCTGGCATTTCACTAAATGTTGGGAGGGACAGGATGCCAATGACATTCTATATCCTAGGTTTTGGTCTAAAATTCACACTGTTTCTTTGTCTGGTACAAAATGCCATTGGTATAGAATTTTGTGTGCAAGAAAATATTACAGAAAAATGGGGAAGAAGGTTGGTTAAAGGAATTTTCCTTTGTCAAAATCTTGTTTAGGAATCAACCTTGAAAATGAAAGGAAATTACACAAGGAAAGGTGAAAAAAAAGCTAGATTTGAATTGTAAATTATGTTATACCTTGATGATGAAATGCCTCTTTGAATGTGATCACAAATGTTAATGCAATAGCTTGATCCAAAAGGAAATCATAAAAGATAAGCCTTGGATGATGAATGTTTTGGTTTACAACAATGCTTGTAACACGAAGGAATAATGCTTTGAAGGATTGAAAACTTGGATGTTCAATTGTAGAAGAGATCTTGAACTCTAATTGATTGATTGATCATGAATGCTTGAAAAATTCATGGTGAATGCTTTCACTTGATAATGGATGCAAAAATGAGGAGAGATAGGTGGGTTTTATACTCAGTCCATCATTTTAGGGTTTCAAACTCAGGTAGGCCAACCACAAGATCAAATTTCTTGAAAATACTTCAACATAGGGCCCTGGGCTAAATTTGGGCCTAAATATTTAAGGATAGAATGTAATTGGCACCTTGTCCAAGGTATAGGATTGGCATCCTATACCCACAAATGTGGCTTACATTTGGATTGTGGGTCCTGAAAAGTCATTAGGTGCAGGATTTTTGGGTACAACTCATTTCGAGGTTGAGACAGTTCATGAAGGCTACAAATAAAGATATAGGGCCTAGGTGATGAAATGAATTATTTGATTAGAGGAAAAAAATAGGAGCACACTTTTAAATAAGGGCTAAAAGCGTGATAATAATTAATATTACCAAAATAGGAAATAATCATTTAGGATAGAATTAATATTTCAAAATGAAAAAAGTGATCTAAATAAAATCAATAATACATCCTAAAGCATATCTATAAATTAATATAAATAAATTTAAAATTAACTCTTCATTAATATAATAAATCCAACAATACTAGCACCCTTAAACCATTCCAAAATATAAGGGAATTAGGTGAATTAGGATTTTTTAGCATGACAATTTGATTGGGTGACTCAGGATCAAGATTATTCCTTAAAAAAAATGATGATAACGCTAGGTTCAATGGGCCTTTATGATATCTCCCTTCAATCACCATTGAGGATTATAAAATCACACAGAAACCTATGAAACTAGGTGGAGTTGATGCCTAGTACCTACACAAATCTCGTGTGTAGAAAAATACCCAAATATGCATATACATTATATATATGTAAACTAACAAAATCAATGAAGGGGAAGTTGTAACATGGTATGGATCTCACAAATGAGTAATACAAAATCATCCCTGTTCACACAATCAAATCATGGAAAGGATCAACAAAAATCTATAACATAACTTGCATGTTAGTATCATAACCCATCCTTAATAATATCACCTAAATCATGGGTTAGTCCATAAAAATCCATTGTCAACCTAAAACATATCCATCATATATCATAACCATTAGGAAACCATAAGTAATGATCCTATTTAAGAAAGACATCAAACAATATTAGTATTCTTAGTTCATCATCAAATGTTAGTTAGAATATCATAATACATATTATAATCAACATGGTAGTAACAATAGTAACATATCATTGATCATTATCATATATAAAGTTCTAAGGGAATTGTAAGAAATAGACCTAACAACATAATTATGTCCACTAGAGGTAGAATGGGTAGGAGCAAGAGTAGGTGTGGTTATTTGAAATCGAGGGTTCGTAGTAGCTTTAGGAGAGGTCCCTGATGATGAAGAAGGAAATGGGGAAGATGAGGAGGAAAATGGTGATTCTCTTGGTGTTTGGACATGGATGGGTTTGGCTTTTGGTTGTCTAGGTTTCTGATTTTCCCTATTTGCTGGTGTTGTGTAGGGCTATGGGGTGTCGTAGTTTCTACATGGGCCTAGATCTCTATTTTCCTTTCTCTACGTTGGTTTGGAGAAACTAGTCTTTGTTACTTCATTGCAAGTTTTGTGGAGATTCTGCTACTGATGTCAATGGTCCTTGTGGGTTTTCCTGGCCCATAGTCTCAAGCAATTCTTAGCTTTGTGGTGTATGTTGGAAGCCTGACATGGTGTTTTTCCCTAGTTTGCTTCATTTGGGAAGGTGGTTTATTTGGTTTTGTGGCTTTAGACATGTGTGTTTTCTCGATCCTTATCCTTTAGTAAGGAAAGAGCTACGTTGGTCCCTTCTCCCTTGCATCAGAGGGAGTTTTTGGTCGGGAAGAATGGCAACCTTTTGTTGTTTGGAAGGAAGAAGTTGTGTTGGGAGTAGTTTATGTCTATAGCTCCCTATCTCTTCATCTTGGTGAGTGTGTTAATTTTCTCGATGGGCTTTAGCATTTTTTTTTTCTAGTACAAAGATGTTTGTGTGGTTTTTAGTTTGCAGCTTCCTTATTGGATTTCATTCGGGTGTTGTGGGGTTTTCTTTATTACCTATTGTTGCAGTTCCCCAATGTGGGTTCATTATTTTGTGCCTCTTTTTGAGGCTCTTTTGGCTCTGTTCCTTTGGCTTTGTGGTTGTTTATTTTTAGTAGAGAGTGGTTTATTTTGTGGCTTGTGGTGGCTCCTAGTTCATGGTAGGCACTGAGTCTTTTTATGGAGTTGCTCTATTTAAGGCCCAGATGGGTGCTAACAATTTTCAAGGGCCCAACTTTTCCTTGTTTGGTTTTTGGTTAAGGGCTTATTTTGTTGGTGTCTAAGAGCTTCATTGGTCTCTTATTAGGTGGGTTGTTTCTGTTTGAGGTTAGATTCATCCATGTAGAGTTCCTATAGAGGTGGAACCAACCCCTATTGAGGTGGGACTTCTTTGTATTGTTATATTTTGGGATTTTTTCACTCTTCTTCATTTTTCCTCTCTCTTTCATCTAATAGAGGTGACGACCATTCCTATAGAGGTGGATGTGGGCTTTAGGGAGGTGGCAATTGAAGGTTGTTTAGGGGATACTGTATTTTGTGATGGCCTGATTATGGGGTTGAATATCTTTTCCTTTCTAGTATTTTCATTCTCTAATGATTCTATTGATGTGGTATCCTTTCCTATCGAGGTGGAAATGAGTCCCATAGGAGAGTTGTGGACTAGCTAGAGGGATGCTTTAGCTTATAGCATTTTTCTGATTATGGGAGTCGAGTCAAAACCCATGGAGGTTTGTGGAGCCATTCAAAACCCCTCCATTTTTAGTTGGTTCTTTTTTGTTTCATCCTTCAAAGCTATTTATGATGGGTAGGGGATCCTGTCCATACCCCATGTTTCTTATCCAACTTTGTTGGGAGGTCTATCTGTCGTTAGGTCCATATAATTTAATGTTTATCTTATTGTCCATTTTTTAAGGTTTTGGGAGCCTTGTCAAAATGCAAGGTTTGTGGTGGTGGGTACCAAAACACCCATGGTTTCTTGATGAAGGCTGAGAATTGTTTTGTTGTATGACTTGTTAGGCCTAGGCATGTAGATTTTCAGCTCATGTTGTAATTGTTGTTTATTTCTACGATGTTGGTTCATTGTTGATAGTTTGTTGATGTCTTTTAATGTAATATCTTTGTAGTTGTTGGTTTTAAGAAGAATCCAGATCCCTCTCAAAATTTGGTTGTTAATGGGTTCTAGGGTCCCATCAAAACCTTTTTTAGCCTTAATAAAAACACCATTATGTCCACCAAATGCAATTCATCAATAGCATGATCAAGTCCTAGGATATAAAGTCATCAAGAATAGTTCACATGAATATATTATATAAGCACCTCTACATACACAACTAATGCAGTATCGCATCCGCATAAGCAAAAAGGAAATTTGAAAGGGGTATTAGAACATCAAATAGACTTAGCCCAATGGCATCTAAGTGTAATTTTAATGTCAAAATGCATGCTTGTTATGTTAGGGTTGCATAGGTGTTACATAAACAATAAAAATGTCACATATTGCATAAATTTTGGGCTTATTAATGTTAAGTATTGAAGTTTGAATGCTCAAACGACATGATTGTTAACTATGCATTTAAATGAGCTATGAAGGCCTAATTTGTGATGGGTCTAGATTGTGGCTAGTAAGCCTCATGTTTTGTGAAAATTCAAATTATCTTCAAATCATCACTGCATTCTTTTTTTCTAACCTCTACTCAATTTGGGATTGTCTATCCTCTTAAACGCTTTTCAATTTTTACAAGATATGCACCTGAAATTCCCTATTTTCACTTTACACAGCCTATAACAAATGAAATGCAAATAATTATTAACACACGAGTAGAGTATAACTCTAGAGATGGTTCTATGAAAGGGGCTATATCTAAATTTTCTTATCTTTTTTTATCAAATATATAATGTATCTAATGTAAATAAACTATATATTTTGTTAAAAATATCATGTATACAATCCACTAACTATTATGTTTGACTGCAATGTAATAAACTTTTAATTTGTTTCAAATTTTATGAAATGAAGTTGCATGTAAATCATCCTTTCACATATTAAAAGGTGATTGAGCAATTATATCTCTTTTTATTATACTTTGATCGATGTATTTATTCCCTTATCTCTATTTGCTTTTCATTATCTCTACCTCTATCTCTTGTTCACTTCACATCTCCTACTCTATTCTATTTCTATTTCTATTTCTATCTCTATTTCCCTCTCACCCTTAAAAAATATTTTTCGATTCACCAATGATAATTAGCTTTATTTTCAATCCCATTAATCTTGTATAATTATTTATAAAGATTGGAACCGGTTTCATTCAATTTCCTTTTCATTTGCCAATCAAACTGCTCACAATTAGAATGATAGAATAATACAACGATATCTAATAACATATTAGAATTTACCCTCAAATTAAAAACAAAAATGGAAACCTGTGAATTTGTTTACACGAAAAAATGAAATGCAATCCAAAGTTCTAACAGTCTAAAAATACAAAAAAAAAAAAAAAGAGAGAAAATCAATTTAACAGGCACCGGCGGCTGCCAATTGCAGGCTCCATTTACAGTGCTTTTGGGTCATCTTTTTCTTGAAAAACACTTCATCGTATGTCGCGGTGAGGGCAATGTGATTCGCAGAGCAACACCACTTATTTAAGCCAATCCTGCAGTGAAGGGCACAGAATCTAACCACGTATCTCCAGAGATGAAATTTGAAACAGTAAAATTTAGAGCATCAGAAATGTTCATGACATGATAACCAGGCCATTGAACGCGCGCTACAATTCCTGCTCCTGCTCCCCAGTTCATATATTCACCATAGTAGAGCGTACTCAAAGACAAGTTTCCCGACCATTCAAGCCAACCACGGGGCTGAACAACGTCGTCTATGAATGAATTAATATAAACCGTGCGAGAGTATTCTCTCCACGGCCTTCCCAAATAAGTTGGGAACGTGCTCTTTACTGCAACCAGATCAGCTGCGGCACTGATTTTGCAGTTTTGAATGGAAATGCCCGTATTTTGATTTGGGTCGCTTCTTCCTTGAGCTGTAAATATATTCTGTTGATTCGCCATTGGTCTTCTGGCCAGGAGATTGCAGCTCTGGAAAACCACTGCGGCGTTTCCGAAGATAAAATCTACAGTGCCGTAAATGTCACACTCCCTGTAAAATTGACGGAAGGAATGCACGTAAAGGGTGTCTTGGTAACCGATGAAACTGCAATGGTAGAAAGCAGAGAGGTCGGAGCCGACTCTGAGAGCAACAGCCTGATGTCTTTCCGGTCCTGCCGTGTTTTCGAACGTGATGTCTCGGGCAAGGAAGCCTCCACCCACAGCGGCTGCAATACAGTACAAATCTAAGGTAAAATATCCTTTTCAAGGCTTATACCCGACAAAATTCGGTAAGCCATGTGAGATGACACATGCGCGGCTCAATTGAATAGAAAATTCAAGGGAAAGCGTCATTTGACCACCTTTAGTTGGATGAGAAAAACGGACTTGATCATATTTACTGGATTCAAAATCAATTTATCTTTGTTTAGAAGTAATGATATATAAGATGAAATAAAATTATATATAAACAATTTAATGAGATAATAAAGTTTTTATCTAAATATTATAAAAGTTGATTGAAAGATATAATAATAGAATTGAGTTCAATAACTTTATATTTTCAACTATTTTTTAACCAAATATTATCTAAGTTAAAGTTAAAAATAAAATTCATTAAAGAGAAAATATTTCTATTTAGATAACTCAAAATTAACATCTTCACATAAACAGTTAACTATAATAACATAAATAACTAATCATAATAACATTAAAGGAATCTATTTTAATATAATAACATTAAAGAATCTATCTTAATATTAATATAGATATTTTAAATTAATAAGCTAAAGGGGCTCTCTAATGAATGGTTCATATGGTACAACACCGGTTGAAGGTTTTGCAAATGAGGTGGAAAGCTAAACATGCTTAATCATGGAGTAAATTCCATGGTTAAGTGTGCTTGAGTTGGAGTTGTACTAGAATGGATGGCCTCTTAGGAAGGCTCAAAGCATCACCTAGATGCAACAAGTACCTATTGTTCTATGCATTCTCATAAGAAATGGGTTTTTATGAACCACTATTCATGAAACATAAGTTAAAGAACTTGATAAGCGGGAGATATTTTCCATGACAATTGATAAGCTTAAGGTGCTTTCTAATGAATGGTTCATAAGGCACAATACTTGCTGAAGGTTTTGCAAATGGAGTTGCAAGCATAGTGGGCTTAACCATGGAGGAAATTCTATAGTTAAGCATGGTCGAGTTGTAGTACTGGGATGGGTGACCTACTGGGAAGTCTTGGTGCTTCACTTAGATGCAATGAGTGCTAAGTGTTCCATTCATTCTCATGAGAAATAGGTTCTTGTGAACCACTAGTCATCAAACATAGATCAATAAATTTGACTCAAAAAATTATATAATTGAATCCTAATAGCAATATCATAATTAATGAATTTCCCTTGAATTGAATTGTGATAGTAACTATTTTAAATACACTAAAAAAATGCCCATAAAAATATCAATTGAAACTATCCATAAAGTTATTTTAATTTACTATAAGTTCAATCAACTACCAATACAGAGTGCAACAACTTACCAACAGTTGCAGAGCGGAATGTGGTCCATCCACCTACGACGCTTCTGTTGCCGGTAATTACAGTGGCGTCAATCCCATCTCCGAGCATCATAATATTTGTCTTGTAACTGGCGATTTCTATATACTCTTCGTACACGCCTTCTGTGATATAGATCACATATCTCTCCAGGCTATTGTTTGGAGCGGCGCTGATGGCTTCGTTAATTGTTGTATAATTACCACTGCCATCTTGGGCAACAGTCACCACACTGTCAGCTAAAACGATATTATCGTCTTGGAGAAGTCTTCTTCTATCCACAGCGGACAACCAAGATGGAAATTTCTCATGATTTGCATGCTGGCCCTCTTCTGACAACAAACGCCGGTTGTGGTGTCTTCCCACAGAAGAAATATTCTTCACCAACGCAAGAGAATTACTGAGAAGCCGCGATACATTACGCAAATTGCCACTGAACTTCGGTTGTCGACCTCCGCTGACCTCCTGAAAGCCTTCCAAACAGGTGACTTGATTGGTGAGAGCTGCACTCAGCCAAGTCTCAACATCAAATGCCTGCCTCCACGCCAAAAAGTTACCGTTAGAGTTGCTGACATTTAACAGAGATTTCTCCAAATCATTCAAGGTCAGACCAAACAGCTGGATGCAGTCTTCAAGCGCGCCGAGTTGTCGTGGGGTGACTGCCACCCGACTCAGTCGAGAAAGAAATTGCGAAACTTTTCGAGCTTCGACAATGGTGAGCTTGAGAGAAATTTTTCCGAGATCTTTGGAGCCTCCCTGCCATGACCCCGCAAACGACGTCAAGGAAGACATGCAAAATTTCGGATCCAACGTCACATTGCAGGCGGACTGAAGAGCATTGCGAGGCAGTGCACCGCTCTTTATTTGGACAAACATTAAACACACCACGAGAAACTTAAGTATCAATTTTGAACAGGCCATAGACAATCTCTTTCTCAACTTACAACTCGATTCACAAGAAAGGAAAACCTGTCGAGGACAATTTTATAGCATACTGACATGGAAAATTATAACCGTGGTGTTTCACAGAAGATTTTTAGGGAAAATTGAGCTATCGAACATAACCCGGACTCTGACCAACATATGTTCAGTTTCTCACTATCGACTTGGCACCGCTGTCAATCAGGATAAATAAGTCAGCTTTGTAATACTAGAAGCAGGCAGAAGATTTAATATAATTCTCCCACTGGTGAAATCAAAGGGGATGGAGTAAGCCACGTTCAAAGTGTAGAATCTGGAAATTTTCAAATACAGAATTTTGACGTCTTCGATAATTTATTGCTGCAGTGAGATGATCCCACGCATTACAGGTCTGTGTTACATTGACTAATGCAGCTCATCAGAATATATAAACAGATAAGTTTCCTCGCCAACATGCAGTCAACAAAAATTAATATCAAGTATAACATAAAATACCCTAGAAACCATATTTAAAGCACAATATGGTACCAACCATGGCCTAAATGATTACTAATAGTTGATTGCTCTAGACAACCTAACGTCTGTCTCCAATAAAAGGTACTTTACAAGCGTAAATTGTTTGTTGGACAGGAAACTTCAGAGATTCTTGCGAGTTGCAAAAATTTTAATAGCCATGTTGACACAAATTAATAAAAGTTGTAAAAAAGCAATTAATTGGACGGCTTATTTGTACATATTCAGATATTTTTAATTAGATAGTCGATGATTTTGGTTTTTATTTGTCATTAAATTGGAACTAGGTAGTCGGTGGGTAGAAGACACGTAGTACATCCAATACAAGTCGCCCAGTGAAGAGCATGCATATACTGGGTGGGAAGAGTTAAAAAAAAAAACCCTATAATCTTAAGTCCTTTTCCCTGTATAGTGTCTCCAATACAAGTGCTCCAGTCCAAAATAAATCCTAGGCTTTACCATTCTAGCAAATTTTGATTTTTAGCATGCAGAAACATTTTTTTATTGAACCTCATAAGTTTAAAAAGAAACCTAACATTTTCTCTAAATTTCTTACTTACATGATTTAAATGAATGCTTAAAATTATGAAAGTTTGTAAATAAATATACACAGATACTAGAATTGAGGCATTTTGTAATATTGAATTTAAATTAGAAATGTAAATATTAGGTTATTTAGTTTAAGAATGATGACATTAAATACATATCTTCATAAAAAGAAATCTATATGTTTCAGCATTAAAAAAATTGATCTTGTCAATTAAAGGTGATTTTTAAATAAAAATGGATTGATAAGTAAGAGATATTTTCTACAGTAAGTCAAATAGTGATGTTGCTATCAGGACTCAACTATGTAGTTTTTGAATCAAACTCATCGACCCATGTTTCATGAGTAGTGGCTCAAAAGAACACATCTCTTATGAGAATGAATGGAACACTTAGCACTCATTGCATCTAGGTGGTGCTTACAGAGGTGAAGCACTGGAACTTTCTAGGAGGTCACCCATCCCAGTACTACTGTAGCTCAAGCGCACTTAACTTTGGAGTTTCTTCAAAGGTTAAGCCCACTTTCCTTGCAATCCCAAAATGAATTGCTAAATAGTGACTATTGATATTCTATAGAAAATTCCTAATATATTTGTTTGTAAGGAAATTATAATACTTTACTATTGATATTGATATTCGTATGAACATGATTTACATTCAATATTTTTTTTTTAATAAATTAAAAGAAAATTAAAAAAATATATTATAAATATTTAAGAAAGAGGGTTGTGCGCAGCTGGAGTCCCTACCTAAGTTGGGGTAGAAGGATAAATTGCATGGGGTGAGTATATGCCATAGACTTATTTAATCAAAAGAGAATCAGTAATATTACTTGAAAACGAGCAACAAATCCATGTTATGAGAAACATAGATCCTTAAGAATGATCATCAAAAGAAGTGATCGAATATGGGAGACATGGGAAGGAATAGAGCTATAGTGGAAAACCTTGTCATGAAGGAATGGTATTCATAAAAGAAATGGTGATTCAAAACCAAATGGTGATATGGAAGATGAAGATAGTGCATGATAGTGGTGCTAACCAAATGAAAAATACCTCATGAACTAACCCTTGTGAGAATGAGTTGTTCAAATAAAAGTTGTGGTGGCATTTTTATCACAATCTAAATCAAGACAAGGTAATGACAGTCATTATACTAAGAGACTGTCATCATAGTCAAATATTTCCATTGAAATATAGTGACCAATACTTGAATAGAATTAAACAATGCAATGACAAATTGATATATAATAGAGGCACCTTGCCCAGAAAGGTGGCAAGATATACAACATTAGAATAAGCCAAGCATTGAATAGGTGTAGAATTAATATCACTAGAAATACAAATGTGGCGTAATAGAGGGGAGGAAAACTAATATGCTATTTAGTTAAGATAAGAATGTCTAGATTGAACAGTAAAAACTTTAGAAAGTATTGAACAATAAAAAAACAAAACATTACCATAGTGCTACACAATTTTATTAATGATAAAATAGTAATTAGGAATAGTAGGCACTTTCATGGCTCAATTCTAAGAAAAATCAATACAAAGAATGCATACAAAATAAACCTCATTATTGATTTTTGATATAGGGTGTCTCTTGTGACATTGAATAACAACATAATAAGACATTGTTCCTCAATAAGTCATCCTTTGAAATGGACATGCAATGTCCAATAAACCAGAGAGGAGAAATTTTCCTATGTAGTTTGCAGCAACTAGTAAGCTTTGAACTCCCTATCGATAAAAAAAACATAAACACTACTATAGTGCTACTCTTTGCCATCACCTTCTATTAATACTGCCTAGGAAATATATCCATCTAGTTAATCACCATATTGAAGTTTGGTAGGGAAATATTGCAAAATAAAGGTAACAATTTTTTTTATAGTTTTGCCTCTTCCTTTGATCGAAACCTTGAGCAAAACAACATACATAATGTAAATCAAAATCTTTTGCATCTTATAATGTATCATTCTGAATCCTTTTTAAAATAAAAAAGTGTTATTGACAAATGGCCTACAATGGATAATCATACCTTGGGATTGAGAAGATGAGCTACAATGGTTAAAATAAAAACTGATTGCATTCAAGAAGAATCAAGGCTAGTTACAAGAGGGATTGGACAAAACTCCACAAATTAAGACATACAAGTTCTAGCCTCTCATTCACACAAGAAAGGTGAGAAAGGAAACTTAAAAATAAAGAAAGATAGAGATTCAAATGGAAAATTCACATCCAAGAGAAGGGGGGACATGTCTAAAGTGCAATATTATAGATGTGACAAATATGGTCAACTATGCAATGAAATGCCTTGATAGGACTAATATGCATGCCTCTATTGTTGAAGCTAGTATGAATTCATATGGATTCACATTTTATTTAGCCTTTTCAAGTCAAGTGACCACCACTTATAACACTTGGATAATTGATAGTGGGGCATCACAACAAATCACAAGATTCAGAGAACATCTAGGTAGTTTGGATGAAACTTCAGATGAGGAAGTTACCATTGGTGTTGACTCTAATTATCTAGTAAGATGAATTGGAACATGTACTATACACCTAAACCCAGGTATCTCCCTTCAATTAATAGGTGTATTATCTATTCCTAGGATTAAGTGAACTTTGGTTGCCATATGAGCCATGAAAGACAAAGGTTACCAAATTACTTTCATGGATGGAAAAGTCCTAGCATTTCCCAAGAATTGAAATATTGAGAAAGCTCAAACTATTGGAGTTCTCCATGTATGTCTATACAAACTTTGCACTACTCCTTCTCAAGCCCTAATTTATGAATCCTCAAACACATGTGAGATTTTCAATAGAAGATTAGGGCACTTGCACTTTCATGCTTTAACTTTAATGGAAAAGATGGTGATAGATATACCCAAACTTAAACAAGAACATGAAGGAACTTGCAAAGGATATGCCTTGGGAAAGAATAGTAAAAGCACTTTCCATAACAATGAAAGTAGATCGAAACATGTGTTAAAACTTATTCATTCAGACTTATGTGGGCCCCTGATTGTAACTTCTTTAGGTGGATTCTTTTACTATGTTATTTTCATTGATGATTATTCTAGAAAAACTTGGATATATTTTTTCAAAAGTAAATAATCTGATGAATTTCTTATGAAGTTTAAATAATTTAAAGCCTTAGTAGAAAATATGTCAAGAAAAATTATGAAAACCTTAAGATCGGATAATGAAGGAGAATATACCTGTAATGAGCTCAAAACTTTTTGTAGTAATGTTGGGATTGAGAGGGAGGTTAGTGTTCCTTATATCCCTCAACAAAATGGTGTGACAATGAGTAAAAATAGAACCATTTTGGAAGTATCCAAAGCCATGATCAATGACCAAAACCTCCATACTTCCTTTTGGGTTGAAACCTCTAGAACTATTGTCTATATCTAAAATAGATGCCCTCACACCATTTTGGAAATAAAAACACCTAAAGAAGCATTTACAGGAATAAAACCTAATATAAGTCACTTGAGAATCTTTGGTTTCCCTTTATACATTCACATACCCATAGAAAATAGATCTAAACTATAACCCTCAAGCAAAAAGGGAATTTTTGTTGGCCATAGTGAAACATCTAAAGCCTATAGGATTTATATTCCTGAATAGAAATTAATTGAGTTAAGGAGGGATGTAATATTTGAAGAAGATATTGCATTCAAAAGGTTCAAGGACATTCATGGGATAGATATTGAAGATTGAGAGTCTCCACAAAATATGGAAGATCTTACTCCTGAGATTCAGAGGGAGATTTGTGAACCTATGGAAGATATTAATCCAAATGAGTCGATGGATCCTACCAATGGGCCTAGAAACTTTGGTGTAAATTTTTAAAGTCCTCTATGGGAAAGAAAAATAATTCAAGAGGCTAAAGTTATTGCAACACCAAAAGGAACCTTCAGGGAAAGAAAAATACCACACAAATTCTCCAGTTATGTTGCCTTAATGAGTGAAATCATTAAGTTAGAACCCACTTGTATTGAAGAAGCTTTCAACATCCATGTTTGGAAAGATGCTATGATAGAATAATATCAATCTATTATTAAGAATGATGTTTGGGACATTGTACCTAGACCAAAAGATAAATCAATGGTTTTATCTAAATGACTCTTCAAAATCAAACATGTTGCAGATGATAGTATTGAAAAATATAAAAGTAAGATTTGTTGCCAGAGTCTTTTCTCAAAAGGAGGGAATTGACTAGGAAGAAACATTTTCTCCCATTTCTTGATATACTTTTGTTAAGACTATGATTGCTATATTATTGCATCAAAAGGATGGAAGATTAATCAAACTGATGTAAAGACTACCTTTCTTAATGGTGTAATTGAAGATGAAGTATACCTAGAGAAACCTGGAGGATTTGTAATACATGGAAATGAATCTCATGTTTTTATATTGAAGAAGACATTATATGGTCTTAAACAAGCTCCATGTGCTTGGTATGAGAGGATAGATCAATACCTTTTAGGCTTGGGCTTTACCAAGAATATTATAGATTCTAACCTATATTTCAAGGTGGTTAATGATGAAATGTTGGTCCTAATTCTTTATTTTGATGAGTTATTAATTACAGGAGAAGATAATCTCATTACTAAATGTAAACAACATTTAGCATCAGAATTTTATATGAAAGATCTAGATCCTTTACACTATTTTCTTGATTTATAACTATGGCAGTAGGTTGATGGAATATTTTTAAATCAAGAGAAATATACGATTGAGATCCTAAAAAGGTTTGGAATGAATGATTGTAAACCCATGTCTACACCCATGGAAAAAAACTTGCATAGGTTTAAAGAAGATGAAGCTAATTCAGACTTGGTAGATATCACTCTTTATAGACAAATAATTGGGTCCTTGATGTACCTGGTCAACACTAGACGAGACATTTGTTATGTAGTAAATGCGCTTAGTCAGTTTATGAGTGAACCAAGACAATTACATCTAGTTGCAACAAAATGTATTATGAGATACCTGGATGGCATAATTGGATACAGTCTAAAATATAATAATGCTGACCTAAATCTACATGGATATACTGATTTATATTGGGCTAGAAGTGTAGTTGATCAAAAGAGAAAATTAGGGTGTTGTTTCAGCTTAGGTTTAGCTATGATTTCTTGGTTTAGTAAGAAGCAATATTTAGTTGTACAAAGTTCCACAGAAGTCGGGCACATAGAAACATCCATGGGAGATAAAGAAGTTGTATGAATAATAAAATTTCTTGCAGGACTGTTTGGACAATCCTTAGACCCTACTATCATCCACTGAGACAAACAGAGTTGCATAAAGATTTCACTAATCCTATATTTCATAATACATCAAAGCATATAGAAATTCCCTATCATTATGTTAGAGAAATGATGGAAAGAAAAGTTATTCAGTTGAGATATGTAAGTATAAGTGAACAAGTGGAATACATTCTCACCAAGCGTCTCTCCAAGATAAAGGTTGACTACTTTTGAGGTAAGCTTGGTATGCTAGTAAATATTGTCTTATCTAAGGTTGAGCCTCAACAATGTTAATTATTGTACTAATATATTCTTTATGATGTTTAATGTGTAAACTCTTATTATCTATTATAATTTATGTCATGTGTGTGACTCCATGACTTCATTGCATGATTAATGGGCCCTTGTGAACATCATTAAGAGATGAGGATCTTTCAATGATGAACACTTGTGCTGTTGGTTATTATTGTAAGGTGACGATCTTACTTATCCACACTATCTCTTAAATAATATCAATTGAATAGTGGATATCATGAGACTTGATATCTATGGATAAGCCATGATGAATGATATTACTGAGATATTCATGGTGGATATTATGTGACTTAATATCCATGGATATGCCATGAGTTAATATCCTTATGGTAGATATCATGTGACTTGATATCAGTGCACATGCCATGGATATTACAATGTGAGTTTATGGTGAATATCAGGTGACTTGATATTCATGGACATGCCATAACTCATGATATCATGGCGAGGTGATATCTTTCTCTAACACAATAAATAGATATATTATATTCACAACAAGGATATAAATGCTCCTCCCTAGCCAATAGGGAGTGTTAAAATATGTAGCTTCAGTCGGATTACTCTAATTGACATAATCAAATGTATAAGTGGCCTATAGGCCTTGAACATTTGATCTATATCATTTACATTTTGTAGATGTGATTATCAGTAATAATATTATATTATATTATGATTATATTATAATCATAATATAATATTATTAGAGATATATCCTTGTTGTATATTATAAATTATTGATAAAGATAAATATCATCAATTATATGTATATCCAACAATAGTTTACATTATTGAATATAGATGTAATTATTCATGATAATATTGATTGGTAATTGTATTGTCTCTATTATTGTTGAATATGATTATCGATAATGATTGTACTCATTAACTAGTGTTGAGAATTGTTATCAATGATAACAGTCTCACATAGAGACACAACCCTATGTGAAACTGTGTCAGTTTCACATAGAGTTGTGTCTCAATGAGAGACTGGCTACATTCTTATAATTATTGCCACCTTCCATTTGATGACAAAGCAAATATATAATATATACGAAAGGGATCATCCAACGATATGATATATATCTCACAACAGTTTGATTTTAGATACTCAAACTGAGCACTAGTTCAATATAATATTGAGAATATTCGTACACCATATTCTAGTAATGGGTAAGTGCACAAAGATGGGGGACCAAAAAGGGGGTATAAGATGCCACTTCTTTTTCCTAAAATCAGCAAACTCTGAACTTCAATGAGAAATTGAAGATAGTTAGAATCAAAATTTTAAGATGCGACAAGAACAAGAGTTGTAATACTCTAAATCTAGTTTCTAAACTACTAATGGTGCAGATTAAGGCCCTCAAAAAGAGGGAGCACAAAAAGTGGTCCTTTTTATTGTGAAAAAACATAACATAGCATCTGGTGTGCTCCCCCTAAAATGTTAACTTTTTTTTTGAATTTTTTTAATCACTCTAGTGAGAAGCTAGCTAACACCACTTAGTTTATCCCAGATTTTTCTACTAATTTTTTTATGAATGCATAAATTTTTATGAATTTTCAAAGTGCACACATCTTGAAAACCTAAAATTTATGTGTGCTCCCTCTAGAAATCATTGAAAAGTAATCAAAAATAAATTTTTTATTTTTTTTGTAAAGTATGTATAATGGAGTCTAGTTTCTATAAAACTAACTTGTTCCAAATTTTGACGAACAAGCCAAAATCTATGCCCAAAATACTACACGTTGGTTTTTGACAAAAATCCGACATGCATACAAAAGAAATTAGAGATGAAAAGCTTAACATAATCATAATTCAAAATAAATTATATGGTTAGATAGATAATAGAGAGATCTACAATATCATTGCATCTGATTTTAATGTTATTGAACCACGATTAAACCTAACGAGGAGAACATAAAAAAATATGTGAATTTTTTTTATGTATGTTGGGAAACACATCTTAGGCGTACTTAAATCTTTCAAGCCTTTATGTTGGATCTCCAAGGAAAATCCAAGCCTTAGGATTGGTGGATTCCAATGTATTACAAAGAGCATAGTGCGATAGTGCGTAAGTTTTATTCATTTATTTATGGTTTAAATAGTGCGTACACGCTATGTAACATCCAGAAAAGGCTTAAGGGAGCGAGAGAGAAAGAGTGAGAAGGTGGTGGGGGCTGAGAGAGTGAGAAGGTGATAACAATAGGGGGAGAGAGAGAGAGGAACTAAAGATTTATAGATGTACCTTTGAGACCCTTTACCACACAAGATTAATGGACTAGAGCACATGAAGATGCTCTCAAGGATGAAGATGGTCTCAAGGACCTATCTCCTTATTACACTAAAAGAAAACATCCTAAACTAAATCATGTGTATGGGGTGCTCTCTCTCTCTCTCTCTCTCTCTCTCTCTCTCTCTCTCTCTCTCTCTCTCTCTCTCTCTCTCTCTCTCTCTCTCTCTCTCTCTCTCTCTCTCTCTCTAATGGGGAGGTTAGGATAGACTGGCTTAGTCTATGCCTGATCCTCTCTAGGATCCTGGTGTACTTCTGACACCAAAGAAAGTCTATAGGACACCTCTCTTATCAAGGGATCCCCTGACCTAACCTAACCTGGCCACCAAGTTTTTCTTTGTCACTTTGAAACATATCAAACTTTACTTCCTTGCACCATCCCTTACATAGGCCTATAAGGGTCTTTTTGGGCTCAATCACCCTTCCAAGCTCTAACATAGAATTTGATGAGTTTCAATGAGTTTTTAAGAAATTTGAGACATCTCCAAAATGGTTAGGAGGTTGGGTTGTTACCTGATTTGACACTTTGTAAATCAGGGCTACAAGGAAGTGCCAATTAGGTCTCCTTCCAAATTTGTAGGGCTTTTGCCTCCTTACCCTCACAGTTTTAAAACTTTCATTCTAAAGAACATCCACTAAAAATGACCACCTCTCAATGGCTTTTTGGGTCTTGGGTCTCTATCTGACCGTATAGCACCTGTACCTAAAAATGAGGGTTTTAAGGGTTTTATGGACTTCTCAGAGTCACTCTGATTGAAGTCTATAATAGTACCATTCTAGGCTTGTTCAAGACCTCTCCTTCACAAAAATTAGCCTTCTCCCATGTCCCCTAAATCCCTCCAAAGGGCGTGCCTTGAAACTCTTCCCACTATCTGCTAGAGCTCTTGCACTGCTGCTTGCTTCTAATCGGGCTATGGCTTAGCTCACCTAGGGCTTTGTCAAGCACCTACTTGCACCTGCATTTTGGGCCCCTACTTGCACATATATACAAGGTAGGGTCTTGACTACCTGATCCGAAAGTGCCATGGATTTACCACGGTGGGGATAGGAGCTACAAGCCCTACTCCATCAGTGCCACCAAACTGAACAGTGGACTGTCAAGCTTGATAAGCTAATGAAACAAAACTAAACACACAAAGCCTAACCTAAATACTGATAAATGAATTAAAAGAACCACAAAATAACTATACAAGAATAATATATCAACAATAATACACTATTCTAATACTTCAAGCCATGAAAATGACTGTCAAACACTGGTTTTATATACACAGTCTGCTATTTTCGTACATTTGTCATACACACTATTTGTCCAACCTTGATATTAAGGTTTTCCAAACCTTATAAAGACTTCTCCTCAGTAAGTGTGTGAGGTTAGGGCATCTTAGCCACTAGGGTTAGATTAGGTTATAACAAAGGAAAATTTGCATAGCAACTTTTAAAAGTTGCTAACAACTTTTAAGCAACTTTTGTTGCACAAAAACATCCTTACCTCCATTCTTCAATGACCTCTCATGAAGACCTCCTAAAACATTCACATGTGCTTAAATTCAATCAAATCTAACCTAAGACTACAAACCTCCTATCAAAGCATTGATTTTAGGATAGCATCATTCCATGAATCAGTGTGCCTTTACATAAGGAAAGCCAACTGAACTTCTAGGACTTGGACAATGCCTAGACAAAACAAAAATGAGCCAAACTTCTTATTGAATCTTATTGTAATTACATATCTTTATATTAGAAGATAAAAAGACCAAAAATGTGATGGTGAGGGCCCTCATAGGGGTGCTCATGCACCATACTCCCCCTCAGCACAAGCTAAGGCACTTTGGGATCTAAAAGAGCTAGATCAACTCCAAAATTTTTAAACTATCCTTTCTCAATTCAGGTGGCTTCAGATTCAGGCTGACCCATCCACTTGATCAGATGCTCCATGTAGACTTGATGTCTAGTTGTTTTCTTCACACTAGATTCTAAGATCTTCTATGCTTTGGCTGGCTCCTTCTTGGGCATTGCATTGGTGTCTATATCGTGTAGTACCTTTGGTGGACCTATACCTTGTTGACTAATATCACCTTTAAATCTGATCAAGTCTACAACATTAAACACCGATGAGATGGCTAAGTCTGATGGCAAGTCCACTTTGTAGACATTCTCTCCATATTTGGCTAGAATCTTGCATGGGCCTACTCTCCTCATTTGTAGCTTGGTGGGCATGCCTTTCTGTATCCTGGCTTTGCTAAGATGGACCATAACATAGTCCCCAATCTGAAACTATACTTCGTTCCTCTTCTCATCCACTTTAGCTTTGAGTTTATGAGTGGATTCCAAAATAGACTTCTTCACCTACTCTTGCACCTCCTTGATAGTTTGAGTGAAATCTTCAGCTTGTCCACTCTTCAACTCCATGGAACCTAAGTCTCTCAACTCACACACTCCTCTAGGGTGTCTTCCATATACTATCTCAAAAGGACTTCTTCCTATGGTCCTGTTGACACTATCATTATATGCATATTCAGCCTGAGATATCACAAGATCCCAAGTCTGTCCATACTCCTTTGTCAAACACCTTAACAAGTTGCCAAGCACCCTATTGATGACCTTATTTTGACCATCAGTTTGAGGATGGTATGTTGAACTGAAAGAGAGATTAGTTCCCAACCTTTTCCATAAGGTTTGCCAAAAATGGCCCATGAACTTGTTGTCCCTATCTGACACAATACTCAAAGGGATTCCATGGATCGTAACTATCTCCTTGAAAAAGAGATGTGCTACATAGCTTGCATCATGAGTAGTTTTGCAAGGAATGAAATGACTCATTTTAGAAAACCTATCTACTACAACATAGATGCTATCCATACTTGATTTGGTTTTAGGGAGTCCAACCACAAAGTCCATACTTACACACTCCCAAGGCCTATTTGGAATTGGTAGAGGTTGATAGAGTCCTACATTTCTTGAACCTCCTTTAGCTCTTTGACATACTCCACATTGCTCCACATACCTCCTGACATCCCTTGCTAGCTTAGGCCAAAAGTAGTATCTCTATACTAACTCCAATGTTTTGTTTATGCCAAAATGTCCACTTAGGCTGCCATTATGCTTCTCTTGG
Organism: Chamaecyparis obtusa; assembly: GCA_027943335.1. Classification (NCBI taxonomy): domain Eukaryota; kingdom Viridiplantae; phylum Streptophyta; class Pinopsida; order Cupressales; family Cupressaceae; genus Chamaecyparis; species Chamaecyparis obtusa. Next base: position 213,325 of record BSBK01005609.1, on the reverse strand, counting down.
ATCAGATTTTCCCTCATGGATCCTCTAGGTACACAAAGCTTATTACCTTTGAACAACAATCCATTTTGAAGGGTGTATTCTACAAACTCGCCATGAAAATGGTTCTCAAACTCTAGGCACACCTTGTAGGCTTGTGAGAAGTCTTCATCCTCCTCATATAAGTCTTTAAAACCTTCTATTCCAATGCTTTGCAGCTGTACCTCTTGGACAATCAATAACTTCCTACTCAAGGCATCTGCTACCTTGTTGAGCTGCCCTTTCTTGTGCTTGATTGTGAAGGTAAAGGATTGGAGATACTCCATCCACTTCAATTGCCTATTACTAAGCTTCTCCTGAGTGTTGATATAGCTTAAAGCCTAATTATCAGTAAAGACAACAAATTCTTTGGGTAGGAGGTAATGCCTACACTTCTTGAGAGATTGTACCAATGCATACAACTCCAAGTCATAAGTTGAATACTTTTTCTTTGCCTCTTTGAGTTTCTCACTGAAGAATGCCACAGGTCTTCCTTCTTGACTCAATACACCCCCTACTACTACATCACTTGCATCACATTCTATGGTGAACAACTTATCAAAAGTTGGCAAGAGTAAGATAGGCTTTGTGGCTACCTCTTGTTTCAATGTTTGAAATTCTTTCTCAACTACCTCAGTCCACTTGAACTTGGTTTTCAGTTCTCCTTTGATGGTGTCTAATACTGGTGCACAAATCCCACTGAAGTTTCTTACAAACTTTCTATAAAATTGTGCCAAGCCATGAAAACTTCTAACTTCAGTCCCTGTTTTAGGGGCAGGCCAATTCAGGATTGCCTCCACCTTGCTTGGGTCCATTTTCAGATTACCCTTGGACACTAAAAATCCCAAATAAACCAGCTCTTGTTGCATGAACTCACACTTTTCTAGGTTGATGGATAATTTCTCTTCATGTAGCTTCTTCATAACCATCCTTAAGTGCTCAAGATGCTCTGCTTTTGTTTTTCTATAGATGAGTATATCATCTAGATACACCACTACAAATCTGCCTGTGAAGTCCTTCAAGACCTCATTCATTAACCTCATGAAGGTGCTTGGGGCATTGGTAAGCCCAAATGGAATTACAAGCCATTCATACAATCCATCTGTGGTTTTAAAAGTGGTCTTCCACTCATCACCCTCCTTGATTCTGATTTGGTGATAACCACTCTTTAAATCCAGCTTGGTGAAGTGCATAGCACCTCCCAAACAATCCATCAAATCTTCTATTCTTGGAATTGGGAACCTATACCTGATAGTGATCCTGTTGATAGCCCTTGAATCTATGCAAAGTCTCCATTTTCCTCCTTTCTTGGATGCTAAGACCACTGGGACTGCACATCGACTAATACTCTTCTTGATCAGCCCTTGATCCAATAACTCTTGCACTTGTCTTGCCACTTCCTTATTCTAGTCCAAGGTAAGCTTGTAGGCTGCTTTATTAGGTAGAGATGCACCGGGTACAAATTCAATTTGATGACTTATAGCTCTTCTTGGAGGTAAGGTGGAAGGGGTTCCATCACTTACTATAACATTTGCTGCACTTCCAATGGTAGTTTTGCCTGCAACTTCTTGTCTTCCTCCTTTGGCTTCACCATGATAGCACACCCTATGGTCTCCTCATCATTTAGTGCATGTAGAAACTCCTTACCACTGCTAAGAAACACACTAGGTGTCTTAGAAGTTCCCTCTTCATTCTCTGTTAAGGACTGAATTTTGAAAGTCCTTGCATCTTTCTTGAAAGAAATGGAGTTCTCTTCTCCATCATAGATCATCTTTCTATCAAATTTCCAGGGTCTTCCCAATAGAAGATGGCATGCATCCATGGGTAAGACATCACAAAGAACTTTGTCTTTATAGCCTCCAATGGAAAACTCTACCCATGTCTGCTCATTAACTAGCACACTTTGCTCCCGGTTCAACCAAGTCACCTTGTAAGGATTTGCATGGGGAACCTTTGTAATTTTCAGCTTCTTTGTTGCTTCCTCTGCTATGATGTTATCGGTAGACCCTAAATCTACTATAACTTTGCATACTTTGCCTTGTATCTTGCACCTGACTCTAAAAAGAGCCCTCCTTTGCTTGGGTTCACCTTGATTAGGCTGCCTTATAAGTACCCTCCTGAACATTAGGTTCTCACCCATTTCTGATTCTAACTTGCTGACTTCATTAGTGCATGAGTTTTTGTTGTCTTCTTGGGTATAGGCTACCCTCTTCTCATTATTTGAGGTTGATGGTTTATCAGGACACCTGGGTAAAAGCACAAAGCTGTGTCACGTTTCAGGACAACTTATCAGCACAGCCGAATTTGAGTATTTCTAACTAAAATTATTTTTTGTCAAACATATGGTCTAGCTAGATTCATTCTAGCTAAGTTAGATAAGTTCTTCACCTTTTCCAATTGGAAATATTTATTAACTGTATGTTTTATAACAATTACTAAAGAAATAAAATTATTTCAGAAAAGCGACGTTTCAATAACTCTTACTCTTTTTAATGATATTTTTTTACAAATATAAAAAATACCCTTTTTTAGAGCACAGAGTCAAGATTATCATCATATAATTTTTATAGTATTTTAATTAGATCTAATATATTATAATTTCAAAATACTACAAGTAGGTATTTTAACATTTGAGAACAAGATGCTTCAAAAATAGAAAAAAATAGTAAAGCTTATCAAAAAAATTGAAAATTTATATTTAACACTAGAGGAGAGAGTTATCTTCAAGAGTGTGTAATTTATTTTCTGAATGGTGTAGATTTGATAGGGGAAATTTGACGCGAGATGAAAACTGTCGATTTCAGGTATGTTCGACTTTGAGTAGTTATAACAGAGAAAATATACATTGAAAACTAATTTTTCTTCTTTTCTGCACTAGCTATACATTTTATCTATGACATATTTTGAAATCAAAGGAAAAAGAGATTATTTGCATATACTTTTTTGGTGCGGACAAGACCCTCATTTTTCAACATTTTTCAGCAAGTAAAAAATAGACTTAAAAAATTTAAAAACTATGTGAATTCTTGTTCAAATTTTTTTTTAAAAATTATAGCCATAAACTTTATCCACTTTTACACATTTCATTAGTTTACATCATCTCCAAATTTTAAACATAAATGCCATTTTTATGTCATTAAAGTTAAAATTTTTGTGTGTTGTTGACCTTTTCCTTTATAAAAGTGTGACACAGCTTTGTACTTTTACCCACCTATAGGTAGGGTGTCCAAGTTGTCCACACTGATAGCACTTCATGGTGGCAAAGTAGGAGCTGCTTCTTCCTGTTCCTCTTCCTCTGTTTCCTTGAGAACCTCTTCCTCTACCATAAGATCCTCTTGTACTGATTTTTGAACTTTTCTCCAAGAGTCTGCTCTCCTCTTGGCTTCTTGATTCACTAGCTCTACTAGAACCTCCTCTTTGAGCCCCTCTAGAGTCTCTACCTCTTCCCCTGTTCTTGGAGTTAGGTTCTTTCTTTCTTCTTTGTTTTTCTTCAAGCTTTTGTGCCATATGCTGACAACCAAGTATGGTGGTGGGAGTGAACAAACTCATCTCCTTAGCTATGCTCCATTTCAAGCCACTTAGGTACCTTGCCACTTTAATGCTTTCTTCTTCTTTGTTCTTGGATCTCAAGCTCAACTTGTGGAACTCTTCAACTTGTGGAACTCTTCAGTGTAGGTGGCCACATCCATCTCCTTTTGTCTAAGATTCAATCTCCTCCTATGCTGTTGGATTTTATAATCTACTGGTAGGTATGCTTCCTTCACTTTATTTACCATTGCTTTCCAATTAGAGATTGGATTCTTTCCCTCTTTCTCTCTTTCACCTTGCAAGTAGTTCCACCAGGTTAAAGCTTGTCCTCTCAACCTAGATTTGGCCACTTTGACCTTCTTTGCTTCTAAGATCTCTTCACATTCGAAGTGATTCTCCATGCCTTCAATCCACTGCATCACAAGCTCTGTATCCATCATGCCAGTCAGTAATGGGACACCTTCAAGTGCCTTACCAGTGATAGCCTTCAAGGCTTTAAGAAATTGCTCATCTTGAGTTGGAGGATCAAGTTTAGGGACATCATTATCAATGGTTGTCTCTTTCCCTTTGGCATCCTACTCCTCCATCCTATCTTTCACCTTATCTACTTTTTCTTGGACATCATCCAAGAGTTGCTCCATTTGCATCAATCTTTCCTACAGGAGTCTATTAGCTTCCTCCTGATCTTCCACCTTCTTAGCAAGCTCTAAATTAGTCACCATTTTCTACTTGTGTGATGATCCAATTGATTCTTTTGATGGTTGAAACATCCATTATTCACTTCCCAAGCCTTAAGAGGATCAGATACCAATCCAATGGGGAGGTTAGGATAGACTGGCTTAGTCTATGCCTAATCCTCTCTAGGATCTTGGTGTACTTCTGACACCAAAGAAACTCTATAGGACACCTCTCTTATCAAGGGATCCCCTGACTTGACCTAACCTGACCACCAAGTTTTTCTTTGTCACTTTGCAACATATCAAACTTTACTTCCTAGCACCATCCCTTACATAGGCCTATAAGGGTCTTTTTGGGCTCAATCACCCTTCCAAGCTTTGACACAAAATCTGATGATTTTTGGTGAGTTTTTAAGCAATTTGAGACATCTCCAAAATGGTTAGGAGGTTGGGTTGTTACCCGATTTGACACTTCCTTTGTAAATCAGGGCTACAAGGAAGTGCCAATTAGGTCTCCTTCCAGATTTGTAGGGATTTTTCCTCCTTACCCTCACAGTTTCAAAAATTCTATTCTAAAGAACATCCATTACAAATGACCACCTCTCAATGATTTTTGAGGTCTTGGGTCTCTATTTGACTGTACAATGCCTGTACCCAAAAATGAGGGTTTTAAGGGTTTTATGGACTTCTCAGAGTCATTGTGCTTGAAGTCTGTAATAGTACCATTCTAGGCTTGTTCAGGACCTCTCCTTCACAAAACTTATCCTTCTCCCATGTCCCCTAACTCCCTCCAAAGGGTGTGCCTTGAAACTCTTCCCACTGTCTGCTAGAGCTCTTGCACTGCTGCTTGCTTCTAGTCGGGCTATGCCTTAGCTCGCCTAGGGCTTTGCCAAGCACCTACTTGCACCTGCATTTTGGACCCCTACTTGCACATATATACAAGGTATGGTCTTCAATACCTAATCCCAAAGTTCCATGGAGTTACCACACTGGGGATAGGAGCTACAGGCCCTACCCCATCAATGCCACCAAACTGAACAGTGGACTGTCAAGCTTGATAAGCTAATGAAACAAAACTAAACACACAAAGCCTAACCTAAATACTGATAAATTAATTAAAAAAACCACAAAATAACTATACAAGCATAAGATATCAACAACAGTACACTATTCCAATACTTCAAGCCATGAAAATGACTGTCAAACACTGGTTTTGTATACACAGTCTGCTATTTCCATACATTTATCATACACACTGTTTGTCCAACCTTGATATTAGGGTTTTCCAAACCTTATAAAGGCTTCTCCTTGGTAAGTGTGTGAGGTTAGGGCTTCTTAGCCACTGGGCTTAGATTAGGTTATAACAAAGGAAAAGTTGCATAGCAACTTTTAAAAGTTGCTAACAACTTTTAAGCAACTTTTGTTGCACAAAAACATCCTTACCTCCATTCTTCAATGACCTCTCATGAAGACCTCCCAAAGCATTCACATGTGCTTAAATTCAATCAAATCTAACCTAAGACTACAAACCTCCTATCAAAGCATTGGTTTTAGGATAGCATCATTCCATGAATCAGTGTGCCTTTACATAAGGAAAACCAACTGAACTTCTAGGACTTGGACAATGCCTAGACACAACAAAAATGAGCCAAACTTCATATTGACTCTTATTATAATTTTTGGTCCATTTTTCTATCATAGAAAAATCCTGTGAAAATGGCCCATTTCCTTGCAAGTTTTCTTGAGCTGTCCTGCCCCATGCTCTTCAATGTGTCACCTTGCTCTAGTCTAATTTGCACGTGCTGAATTCCAAAATCCAGAAAGTTTTTCAAGTTCTAAGGTCTGCAGGAAACAATTTCAAAATCTACCATAGTGTCAAAAATCCACAGTGTTTTTGAAAATCCATGATGTTTTCGACCTTTTTAGCCTGCATGAAAACCCTCAATGTTTTCGCATCCTTGTTTACCTTTGTGTCAATGTTGAAAAATCTGTGTGTTTTCGATCCTTCACTGAAAACCCTGGATGTTTTCGACCTCACATTTATCCCTTTTGTCGGCACTCCTTGTTTGCTGGTCCTTACTGCGCAAGTGCGATGGATGGTGGGTCCAGGTCTGCAGGCTCTTCCTGATTGGTTGTCGCATGGCCGTATGTCAGACTTTTTTGACATGTGAACATGCGACCACTTGCCACCTGTCTGCGTGGGTCCCGGTTCTTCGCAGTTTCTTGGTGCAGTTAATGTTCAGACAGAATCTGTGGCTGTCGCAAGTTCACATGGTGAAGATGCACGGTGTTTATCCTTCACGCTTTTGTGACAGTCATCATATTTTCCTGTGTGGGTGTGTCATGGGTCCGGGTGGGTTTGTGTGTCGAGTCTTATCGACATGTCTTCTTCTCATTGGTTGGCTGCATCGGTGATGTGGTTTTTCTCAGCGGGGCCGTGTGTCAGAGATTTAAGATCTATGGTCGATGTGTGATCACATGGAATATTCTCACCCCATGCGATCATGCACCCATCGTCCGATTGGATGCCAATGGGTTTGTTTGGTGGTCCCGCTGGTGGTGATGTGGCAGCCTGGGATTGGCTGTCACATGATCACATGTCAAAGTTTTCTGACATGCGATCATGTGACTGGTTTGTTAGGAATAAGGTGTCTCAACCTTGGATAATTCCTATTCTTATTATTTGTTTTGTAAATGTATTTTTTGCCAATAATGTGATTAACTGTGAGTGTACATGTCTAGTTGGCATGTTGATGTGTCACTCCACTTGATGTGTCAGCATCTTGTGCGTAAGGAGATCATGACTGAAACGGTCATGACAGATTCCTATGACACGTAAGAACTATTTAAGGAATGTGCTATGACAGGTGTAAGAGCATCTTATGACTTGGGCCTATTTGGGTGCCCAAGAAGAAGTGGTTGGTGTGTGTAAGAGAATATGCCAAAAATAGGTTGGTATGACAGATTCTCTTACACTTCTCTTATGACCATTATTTTTGGCAGATTCTATGACAAGCTATCATAGTCTATTCTAGGGATGGACGCCTATTCTTGGGATTGCATGTAACAACTGTGTACATGTGGCTTTGTGCACGGGTCTTGGTGGTTGTGCCTATTTTTGGGTCCAGAGGAGTCTATATATATGATTCTGCTCCTATGGGAGAGATATAACAAAAGTTTAAATCTTGTTAGCTTTGTCTCTCGTCTCCTGAAAGAACTTGCATTGCAAGTGTATTGTAATCTTTGTGTTGAAGTTAATACATTGTGCAGGTTTTGGAGTGCTGGGGTTTTTTACCGAAAGGTTTTCCCCAGGGTATATCATTGTGTCATTCTCTATTTTTTTTGTATGTATGGTATGTGGTTGCAATATCTTTGTTAAAGTAGTTAGCGAATCTGAAATTGTAAGGATTTATAAGAATTTTCACAATACTCTCCTATAGAGATTAGCGTAGGAAGCTATTTTCGCACCTGAGTTTCCTTACAAGTGGTATCAGAGCTTGATCAACTTTTGATCCTAGTTGTTGGTTAGGGTTTTTTGAGCTGATCTCAAGTTTGAGTGGGAGTTTTGTGCAGAGCATTCTGAATCTTATTTGCAGATTGAGATGGCAAGTTCATCATATGGAAGAATGGAGGTGGAGAAATTTAATGGCACTAATTTCGAGTTGTGGAAACTCAAGATGGAAGACATGTTGGAAGATCGTGACCTATGGGAAGCAACTTCAAGTGCTACAAGACCAACAACTATAGCTCAAGCAGATTGGGATATCAAAGACCGTAAAGCTAAGGGTCTCATAAGACTCTGTTTAACCGATGCAATCCTTTTGAATGTTCTAGATGAGAAAACTGCAAATAGTTTGTGGGAAAGACTTGCGGCCATGTATCAGGCCAAATCTTTGGTGAACAATTTGTTCCTGAGGAAGAATTTGTACTCTCTGCGAATGGAGGAAGGTGGATCCTTAATGGATCATTTAAATGCATTTAATCTGCTGGCTGCATAATTGACATCAGCTGGTGTCAAGTTAGAGGAGGAGGATCATTGCTACACACTTTTGTGTTCTTTACCAAATTCATGGGACCATCTTGTGATGGCTCTCGAAAGCACTTTAGTCACCTTCAAAATGGATGATGTGGTGTCTTCGCTACTATCAGAGGAGATGCGGAGAAAGGCTTCCATTTCAGAAAAAGAAGCCCTTGTTGTTTGTGGGAGATCCACTGAAAGAGGGAAGAAAAATGATAATAATTTTGACAATAAGGGTAGATCCAAATCCTGTGGGAAGTCAAAGACTTCCAATAAGTCCAAGGCAAAATGTTGGAACTGTGATAAATCTGGGCACTTCCGTAAAGACTGCAAAGAGCCGAAGAAGAAGAAGAAAGGTTCAGATTCAGCTTCAGAAAGATCTCAAGAAGATGGTGATGCATTCATCGTAGCTTTGGCAGCCCATGCATCTGATGATGTGTGGTTGGTTGACTCGGGTGCATCTTTTCACATGACCTCTCATCGAAACTAGTTCTCAAAATATGAAGAGTTCGATGGTGGAAAGGTGTACTTAGGTGATGATTCTCACCTAAAGATAGTTGGACGTGGAAGGGTCACTATCAAATTTCCTGATGGACAAGTAAAGGGAATCAACGGAGTTATGCATATTCAAGGTTTGGCACAAAACCTATTATCTATAAGTATGCTGAATGATGTAGGTGTGCAAGTTGTTTTTTCGAAAGAAGGATGCAAGATGATGAGAGGATCGATAGTGCTTGCAAGGGGTACTAGGAGAGGTACCTTATTTCAGCTAGATGCATGTATTCCTCTATGTAATAGTTCTTCATGCTCACCATCTGAACAAGCAGTGAAGAATTCTGTGGCTATTGGTTCTGATGGTAGTGAAAATACTTCAGAAGGTAAGCTTCCTCTAGAAAAGACAATGTTGTGGCATATGAGATTTGGCCACATTGGTGAAAAGGGTCTCAGAACCCTGAAAAATAAAAATTTCGTTGAGGGGTTAAATGATTGCAATCTCGAGTTTGACTTCTGCGAACACTGTGTCTATGGTAAACAAAATCGTGTTCAGTTTTACTCTAGTTCTCACAAATCTTCTGATGTTTTGGATCTTATTCATTCTGATGTATTTGGTCCTATAAAAGTTCCTTCAATCTCCAAGTCTGTATTTTTTGTATCTTTCATAGATGATTACAGTAGAAGGACGTGGATTTATTTCCTTAAAATTTAGACACAAGTCTTTAGTCTGTTCAAGGAATTTAAAGCTCTTGTAGAGAATCAGACTAGTAAGAAGATTAAGTGTGTGAGAACTGACAATGGTGGTCAGTTTTGCTCAGTAAAGTTTGAACAGTTCTATAAAGAACAAGGTATCGAGAGGCATAAAACAACTCCTTATACCCCATAGCAAAATGGAGTTGCAGAGAGAATGAACAGGACACTAATGGAGAAGGCTAGGAGTATGCTTAGTGGAGTTGGTTTAGAACAAAGGTTTTGGGCCGAAGCTGTGGCCACTGCTTGCTATCTGGTTAACAAATCTCCTACATTAGCCCTTGTTGGTAAGACACCCATGGAGGTGTGGTCTGGTAAGAAGCCTTCAATTAGAAATCTTCGTGTTTTTGGTTGTGAAGCTTATGCACATGTTCCAAAGGAGAAAAAATCTAAGTTGGAAAACAAAGCTGTTAAATGTATTTTCATCAGATACAGTGCTGGTGTGAAAGGATACAAGCTTTGGGATCCCATGACTAGTAAGGTGTTGTATAGTAGAAATGTTATTTTAAAAGAGCTAACATCTTCTCCTATTGTGCTACAACCAGATGAAAAAGAAAAGGAAAAAGATGTTGTTCTGTTGCCTCCTACCCCTGAGAAGACTGAATATAGAGACCATGTTGGGTCTAATGATGAGGAGAGCTCTAGCAGCTTTGATAGTTCAGAAGAAGAGGAAGAACAACCTCAACCATAGCCCTTGAGGAGATCCATGAGAGAAAGAAAGCAACTAGAAAGGTTTGGTTATTCTATGTTAGATTTTAGTTGTGCCTTTGCTTTGATTACTAACACTGATGAGCCTAGATCTGTGAAAGAGGCTTTGGGCATGGAAGATCCAGGTTCCTGGATTGAGGCTATGGATGATGAGATGGCTTCATTGGAGAAAAACAAAACTTGGGACCTTGTACCTTTGCCTAAAGGGAGAAAATCTATTGGCTGTAAATGGGTGTTCAAGAAGAAATTCTGTGTAGATGGCAGTGTTGAAAGGTATAAAGCTAGATTGGTTGCAAAGGGGTATTAATAGGTAGAGGGAATATATTATGGTGACATATTTTCTCCTGTTGCAAAGTTGACATCCATTAGATTTCTATTATCTCTTGCTGCATCATATGATTTAGAGATAGAACAGATGGATGTGAAGACAACTTTCCTTCATGGTGATTTCAAGGAAGAGATTTATATGTCACAACCTGAGCACTACATTGTTAAAGGTAAAGAATCCTTAGTTTGCAGATTAAAGAAATCTCTATATGGTTTGAAGCAATCTCCTAGGATGTGGTACCTTAAGTTTGATGCCTTTGTGTTGTCAATTGGATTTGTAAGATCAAAATCAGATCATTGTGTTTATTTCAGAGTTGAAAATGATCGCCTTCTTATTGTTGCATTATATGTTGATGATATGTTGCTATTTGGGAAGGGTAAGGGTATGATTTCTGATTTTAAATCATAGTTGTCAGCACAGTTTGAGATGAAAGATCTTGGGGTAGCTAGGTACATCTTGGGTATGGAAATCAATAGAGACAGGTCTAACAGAAAACTTTGGTTGAGTCAGAGTAAGTATGTGAAGTCTGTGTTGGACAGGTTTAGCATGGCAGATTGTAGACCACTATGTGTTCCTATTTCTGTGCGAACAAAGTTATCTGTAGATGATTGTCCAAAATCTCCTAGTGAGGTGGAGGACATGAGTAGAGTACCTTATGCTAGTGCAGTTGGTAGTCTTATGTACGCTATGGTCTGTACTAGACCAGTCATTGCCCAAGCAGTGGGAGTCCTGAGTCAGTTTATGGCTAATCCTGGACAGGTACATTGGGATGCAGTTAAGCGAGTATTCAGATATTTGAGGGGTACATCAGATTACTCCATATGTTATCATGGTAACTCTTCTGGATCTCCGCATTCAATTTGTATTCATGGGTTTTTGGATTCAAATTGGGCAAGTGATATTGACAGCAGGAGATCCACCAGTGCTTATGTGTTCACTATGTTTGGTGGTGCCATTAGTTGGATGAGTAAGTGACAACCTGTGGTTGCTTTGTCCACTACAGAAGCTGAGTACATGGCTGCTACTCATGCTTGTAAAGAAGCCATTTGGCTTAGAAGATTGTGTTCTGATGTTGGTGTTGATGCAGAACAAATTACTATTTGGTGTGACAGTTAGAGCGCTATTTTCCTTGCAAAGAATCCAACTTTCCATGCCAGAACGAAGCACATTGATGTGCAGTTTCACTTTGTGAGAGATATGGTGGAAGATGGAAAGGTAAATTTGGAGAAGGTAGATACTGTGAAGAATGTTGCAGATGCATTAATGAAACCAGTGGGCACTGAGAAGTTCAGATGGTGTTCAGAGTCTATGGGCCTTTTGGCCTATAGCGGTTAAAGTTCCTATTATGTTCATGTTGCTCTTACAAGGTGTTTGACAAGTGGGAGAATGTTAGGAATAAGGTGTCTCAACCTTGGATAATTCCTATTCTTATTATTTGTTTTGTAAATGTATGTTTTGCAAATAATGTAATTAAGTGTGAGTGTACATGTCTAGTTGGCATGTTGATGTGTCACTCCACTTGATGTGTCAGCATCTTGTGCGTAAGGAGATCATGACTGAAACGGTCATGATGAATTCCTATGACGCGTAAGAACTATTTAAGGAATGTGCTATGACAGGTGTAAGAGCATCTTATGACTTGGGCCTATTTGGGCGCCCAAGAAGCAGTGGTTGGTGTGTGTAAGAGAATATGCCAAAAATAGGTTGGTATGACAAATTCTCTTACACTTCTCTTGTGACCATTATTTTTGGCGGATTCTATGACAAGCTGTCATAGTCTATTCTAGGGATGGATGCCTAATCTTGGGATTGCATGTAACAATTGTGTACATGTGGCTTTGTGCATGGGTCTTGGTGGTTGTGCCTATTTTTGGGTCTAGAGGAGTCTATATATATGATGGTGCTCCTATTGGAGAGATATAACAGAAGTTTAAGTCTTGTTGGCTTTGTCTCTCGTCTCTTGAAAGAACTTGCATTGCAAGTGTATTGTAATCTTTGTGTTGAAAATAATACATTGTGCAGGTTTTGGAGTGCTGGGGTTTTTTACCGAAAGGTTTTCCCCAGGGTATATCATTAAATCATTCTCTATTTTTTCTGTATGTATGGTATGTGGTTGCAATATCTTTGTTAAATTAGTTAACAAATTTGAAATTGTAAGGATTTATAAGAATTTGCACAATAATCTCCTATAGAGATTAGCGTAGGAAGCTGTTTCCACACCCGAGTTTCCTTACATGGTTGACACGTGTCCCTGGGGCTCGGTGGCAGGTGGTGATGTGGGGTCTTTTGGTTGGTCTGAGGTGGTGATGTGGCTTGTCAAGTGGGCCCGTTGTCTTTTGTTGCGGAGGTGTGCATTTTGTGCAATGGGTCCAAGATGTCACGCAGTGCTGGTGTTCACTTTTCATTGGTCGACGAGTGGTGATGTGGTGGTCTTATGGCCTTGTCACATGATCACAAGGGCCATTTCCACGGCTTGCGATCATGTGACAAACCCCTTGGTGTTAACTTTATGCGGCATGGTGATAGCGGTGGTGATTGCTAGCAGTTAGTCGCATGTTCACATAGCCTTTTTCAAGGCTATGCGATCATGCGACTGACATTTTGCGTTAACTCTCAGCATCAGCAGTTATGCAGAGGTAGAGGATTGCAATGTGTTGCATCTTCGCATAGCCTATTTCTTGGCTATGTAATCATGCGAAAACTATTTGATGTCATTGTTGCAGAGTTAAGTGGGTCCACGGTAGCAGTGGTGCTAACGTGCTGGATTCTAATTGGCTGTCGACCAGCTAGCTATTGGCACCCAATTTCAAATGCAATTGCAGGGTTTCTTGCCAATTTTTGGTAGTAGGTTGTTCAAGACATGTGGGTAGCTCAAAATTTGATTTCTATAGGATTGTAGCAGTTGCGATAATGATAAAGAGGATCTGTGTGGCCATCCTGATCCATTTTTGCTGCTTGGGATGTCTTGCTGATTTAAATGCAGTGAACTATTGTTTTGGCGCGGGTGGCTAAGGTTTTGATTGATGCTAGAGATCTCTATGTTTTATACATGTGAAGTCTTCATACTGGCTCTGGCATTGAAGTTGTTCTTCTTGTAGTAAGAAATCACTTCTACTTGTGGTCGTAGTTAGCTTGTGGTGAGGAAACCAATGCAATTGTACACCTAATTTCTTCCTGAGTTTCCAGGCTTTTCTACAAATTCTCATTTCTTGTTGTACTTAGTGGCTGTTGTAGACTTAATTTTACCCTAGTTACCCATTTCTTATTGCATCCTACTATTTGGGATTCCAAGGTAACCAGTGGTATAAATTGTAGGTTGTTCGATTTTGTAAGGGTTCCTTCTTCTGTAAATTTTTGAGGAGAATTGGTTCCATGCTGAAGGATCCTTTTTCTCTAGATTTTTCTCTTCTTCTTTTCATATAGAGTGTTCCTCTTTCTCTTGTTGGTTCTAAGAACACAATACATATTGTAAGTGACTTGTCTTATGTATGAGAAGTTAATATACTCTTACTGTTGTCAAGCTATCTCCATTTGAATTCTGAACTCATTAGTCATGCATCAAGGATGTCTGGTTTTTCTACCTTGCATTGCCTAAGAGCTTGTGGGTGGAGTTGTCTTCGTAGAGATAATTGGTTCAGGGTTAGTATTCATGTATGTATGAGCTGAAATATCAAGGATAGGTCATGCTTGTCTTCCAGTGGATGCTGGTTAATGTATTGTCTATTCATAGGTCTCTTCTAAGGGGAGGGTCAAAATCCTTTGATGGGTAATAACATATTTGAATACACGGGTGGGAATTAAGTTGAGGTTTGGTCATGGTGTGTGATTGATGTAAGGCATCAACACATTGGGTATATTATTTTATTATTTCATAGCTGTCATTTGCAATAGGGTATTTGACTCTGTGGCCCATTGGATAAGGCACTGGTCTATGAGAGACTTAGGGTATCTTAGGGGTCCCTTCAAACTCATTTTAAAATCATTTCCCTTCAGCTCCACCCTTTCCCTTTCTTGTTGTTAGGATAGGTCTCTAGCTTTCAGTCTCATTGCATGCAAGTAGGGCTATTGCATGAGATTTTCTATTATTAGGGTATAGGATACCTATAGGAGATTGATTGCTATTCCACATTAATTTGTCTGCAAGCCTTTGGTTTGTCATGAGGTGTCTTGAATGTGCAGATAAGGAAATACCTGCCTGAGTGAATGTGGAGCTCAAAGAAGGAGGATTTCTCTCTATCCTCATCAATTGGATTGTTTTTCTTGTCAAGCTTGAGTGCCTAACCTGTGATTCAAGCCCAACCATTTGATTCAAGTTTGGTCCTGGAAGAAAAAGATCCAACAGTAATTACATAGCTTTATCTCTAAAGATAAAAACACCAAAAATGTAATGGTGAGGGCCCTCATAGGGGTGCTCCTGCACCTCTCTCTCTCTCTCTCTCTCTCTCTCTCTGGATGTTTTCTTTTAGTGTAATAAGGAGATAGGTCCTTGAGACCATCTTCATCCTTGAGAACATCTTCATGTGTTCTGGTCCATCCATCTTGTGTGGTCAAGGGTCTCAAAGGTACATCTATAAATCTTCTCTCTCTCTCTCTCTCTCTCACCACTTTTGTGCTTCTTGCATAGCATGTACATGCTATGCAAGACTAAAATAAATAATATTATTCATTACATAACTCATGAAAGAGACCCACATTTTCTGTATACTGTCTGATTTCTACATTTTTTCTGACAAATATTATCTTTTCATGGTCTTCAAGATGACAAAGAAGCATATTCTATCAGTTTGCACGACCTTTTTGTTTAAAATTCAACATCGAATTGTGAAAATTAATCATTCTTCACCAAAATTTATCGATTGAGGTAAGTTTTTTTTATAATTGGTATGAAATAGACTTGTTTAATACATAATTTGATATAATTGTAATAAATTTATATTATAATTTGACTTAGTGTAATCGATTGATATTATAACTTGACTTATTGTAATAGATTGATATTATAATTTTAAAATTGTAATGAATTCATATGTAGAAATCATCATCATGCCAAGGAAATTAACAAAGACTCTAACACTGAAAGAGCATGAAAGAGACAAAGAGAAGTAAAGGGAAATGATGACACAACTTCGTGAACACAAAAAATTGCATACCATAGAAGAAGATTTTTATTTGGATGAGGAACAATATGAAACATCAATAGAAAGTAAGAGAGAATAGGAAATGGAAACAAAAAGACAATGAATGAGAAACTTGTGTGCAACAAGATAATTGAATTATGAAGATACAAAAACATCATCTATGAGTTCCCAAGTTGAAGAGACACCATCATCCAGTGTTGCAAGAAAACCATTGTATCATGTTGAAGGCACACCATTGTCTACTTCCCAAGGTGTGGACACACCATTGTATCATGTTGAAGGCATACCATTATCTACTTCCCAAGGTGCGAGTACACCCTTGTATCATGTTGAAGGCACACTATTGTCTACATCCCAAGGTGTACACACCCCTTGTATCATGTTGAAGGCATATCATTGTCTACATCCCAAGATGGAGGCACACAATTGTATCTTGTTGAAGGCACACCATCATCTACATCCCAAGGTTTAGGCACAACATCGTGTCATGTTGAAGGTACTCAAGATGGTATGCAATTCACACATAATATTTTTGATGCTCCTAGAATTGTTTATAGAAAGCCAAAATACTTGATTAATATTGATACTAACATTTTACAAGCAATTTCTAACAAGATTCCCAAGCGCACTTGTCAAAGAAATGCTAATCATCTTTGGAGATCATTTTTTTAGAATTTAAACATGACATGAAGATGTCAACTATTTGTTGAAATGATGAGAAATCTGAAATTTAGGCCCATCACATGAAGATTCTTGTGCTAAGAACGATGGATGAGTCAAGTGAAAAATCTTTTGTAAAGGATCTAATTACTGTGTATGAGAGTGTGGGTTCTACATCATGCATGAAAGATAGTAATGTCACATGATGTGTACTTGTACATCAACAATAGTAAGCACTCAAATGAAGAAATATCAACTCATTAAAAAGACAAGAAAAACATTGAAAATAAGTAGAAAGTCTCTAATGAGAGCATCAAACTATTTGTGCCAACTTCGATTAGCTGGGTCAATGCTAGTGGCAACCTTGTTTTGCACATAGACTCTCTCGAATTCTCCTGACCACTCCGAACTGAAGTGTCCCTCAAGGTGCACTGAGCATGAAATCAACAATATTTACAGGGTCATATCTCCGAGCTCATGCAAGGTATCATCAAACTGTCAAGTGCTGCAAGATCATGTTACCGAGGCCTAATATAACCTATCACAATTTTTAGAGATTCAATTTCATTTAAATTTGGCAACACAATCTCAGTTGATGTCAAAACTTGTAGTGTTCCTCAGTTGAAATGAGCAACATTTCATATCTTTCAAATCATCTGTCATAGCATCGAACCATCTGCGCCAATAGCTTCGATTGGTTGGGTAAACACTAGTGGAAACCTAGTTTCGCACACAAAATCACTCAAACACTGCCGACCACTCTGGATTGAAGTGTCCCTCAAAGTGCACTTAGCATAAAATCAATGATATTTACAAGGTCATATCTCAGAGCTTGTGCAATGTATCATTGAACCATCAGGTGCTACAAGATCATGTTGTTGAGGTATACAATAATCCATCTCAATTTTTGGAGATTCAAATTCATTTAAATTTGGCAACACAATCTTGGTTGATGTCAAAACGCATAGTGTTCCTCAGTTGAAATGAGAAACATTATGTATCTTTCAAACTATCCATCGTAGCATCGAATTATCTATGCCAATAACTCAGATTGGCCAAGTAAACACTAGTGGCAACCTCATTCTATAAATAGACTCACTGGAATGCTGCCGACCAGTCCAGACCGAAGTGTCCCTCAAGGTGTCATATCTTAGAGCTTGTATGAAGTATCATCAAACTGTCAGGTGCTACAAGATTGTGTTTCCAAGGTTTACAACAACCTATCTTAGTTTTAATATATTCAAATTCATTTAAATTTGGCAACACAATATCAATTGATGTCAAAACTCATAGTGTTCCTTAGTTGAAATGAGAAACATTAACTATCTTTAAAACCGTTTGTCATAGCATCGAACCGTCTACACCAACAGCTTCAATTAGTTGGGTAAACGTTAGTGGCAACCTCATTTCACACATAGACTCACTCGAATGTTGTCGACCACTTAGACCGAAGTGTCCCTCAAGGTGCACTCAATGTAAAATTGATGATCTGTACGAAGTCATATCTCCAAGCTCATATGAGGTATCATTGAACTATAAGATACTACAGGATTGTGGTGTCGAGGCCTATAATAACATATCTCAATTTTAAGAGATTTAAATTTATTTAAATTTGGCAACACAATCTCAGTTGATATCAAAACTCGCAGTGTTCCTCAGTTGAAATGAGAAACATTGTGTATCTTTCAAATAGCATCGAACTGTCTATGCCAATAGCTCTGATTGGCTGAGTAAACACTAGTAGAAACCTCATGTCACACACATAATCACTCAAGCACTACTGACCACTCTCGACCGAAGTGTCCCTTGAGGTGCACTCAACATGAAATCAGTGATCTTTACATAGTCATCTCTCAGAACTCGTGCGAGGTATCATCAAACCATCAAGTGCTACAAGATCATGTTGTTGAGGGATACAATAACATATCTCAGTTTTTGGAGATTCAAATTCATTTAACTTTGGCAACACAATCTCAGTTGATGTAAAAAATCATAGTGCTCCTTAATTTAAATTAGCAACATTACATATCTTTCAAATTGTTTGTTGTAACATCGAACCATCTATGCCAACATCATTGATTGATCAGATAAACACTATTGGAAACCTTGTTTCACACATAGACTCGCTCAACCACTATCAACCACTCTGGACCAAAGTGTCCCTTAAGGTGCACTTAGCATGAAATCAATGATATTTACTAGGTCATATCTCAAAGCTTGTGTGAGGTATCATCAAACCATCAGGTGCTATAGGATCATGTTATCGAGACCTACAATAACCTATCTCATTTTTTCAGAGATTCAAATCATTTAAATTTGGAAAAACAATCTCAGTTACCTTAGTTGAAATGAGCAACATTGTGTATCTATCAAACTGTCTATGCCAATAGCTCTAATTGACTAGGTAAACACTAGTGGCAACCTCATTTCACAAAAAAACTCGCTCGAATGCTGTCTGTTGACCACTCCAAACCGAAGTGTCCCTTAAGGTACACTCAACATGAAATTGAAGGTCTTTACAAGGTCATATTTTAGAGTTCATGTGAGGTATCATCAAACCATCAAGTGCTACAGGATCATGTTTCTGAGGCCTACAATAACCTATCTTAGTTTTCAGAGATTCAAATTCATTTAAATTTGAAAACATAATTATGATTGATGTCAAAACTTGCAATGTTCTTCAATTGAAATGAGAAACATTGTGTTTCTTTCAAACCATCTATCATAGCATCGAACCATCTATGCCAACAACTCTAATTGGTTGGGTAACACTAGTGGAAACCTTGTTTCACACATAGACTCACTCGAACACTGTCGACCACTCTAGACTGAAGTGTCCCCCAAAATGCACTCAACATGAAATTGATGATTTTTACGAGGTCATATCTTAGAGCTCATGTGAGATATCATCAAATTTTTAGGTGCTACAAGATCATGTTGTCGAGGTCTTCAATAACCTGTCTCAATTTTTGGAGATTCAAATTTATTTAAATTTGGCAACACAATCTCAATTGATGTTAAAACTCACAGTGTTCCTTAGTTGAAATGAGTGACATTGTGTATCTTTCAAACCTTTCATTTTACCATAAAACCATATGTGCCAACAACTCTGATTAGTTGGGTAAACACTAGTGGAAACCTCATTTCATGCATAGACTCATTTGAACACTGCCGACCACTCTAGACCGAAGTGTTCCTCAAGGTGCATACAACATGAAATTGAGAATCTTTATGGGGTGATATCTCAAAGCTCGTGTGAGGTATCATCAAACTGTCAAGTGCTACATGATCATGTTGCCAACACCTACAATAACCTATCTTTGTTTTTGGAGATTTAAATTCATTTAAATTTGGCAACACATGAATCTTGGTTGATGTCAAAACTCGCAGTGTTCTTTAGTTGAAATAAGTAACATTGTGTATCTTTCAAATCGTCTATCGTAGCATCAAACTATTTTTTCCAATAGCTCTGATTAACTAGTTAAACTATAGTGGAAACCTCATTTTGCACACAGACTCACTCGAATGCTGCCTACCGACTACTCTAGACCAAAGTGTCCTTCAAGGTTCATTCAACACAAAATCAATGATCTTTACAGGGTCATATCTCAGAGCTCATGTGAGGTATCATCAAACCATCAAGAGCTACATGATCATATTGTCGAGGCTTACAATAACCTATCTCAGTTTTTGGAGATTCAAATTCATTTAAATTAATAATATAATCATGGTTGATGTCAAAACTCACAGTGTTCCTCAGTTGAAATGAGAAAAATTGTGTATCTTTTAAATCGTCTGTCGTAGCATTGAACCATCCATGCCAACAACTCTGATTGGCTGGGTAAACACTAGTCAAAACTTCATTTCGCATACAGACTCTCTTAAACACTGTCGGCCACTCTGAACCAAAGTATCCCTCAAGGTGCACGAGCGGCATGAAATTGATGATTTTTATGGGGTCATATCTGAGGTATCATCGAACCATCAGGTGTTACAAGATCATGTTGCCATGACCTACAATAACCTATCTAATTTTTTGGAAATTCAAATTCATTTAAATTTGGAAACGCAATCTCAATTGATGTCAAAACTTGCAATGTTCCTTAATTAAAATGAGAAACATTGTGTATCTTTCAAATCATCTATTATCGCATTGAACTGTCTATGCAAACAACTCTGATTGGCTAGGTAGATGTTAGTGGCAACATGGTTTCACACACAGCCTCGCTCAAACGCTACCAACCACTCCAAACTAAAGTGTCACTCACCATGAAATTGATGATATTTATGAGGTTATGTCTCAGAGCTCATGTAGAGTATCATCAAATCATCAAGTGCTACAAGATCATGTTGTTGAGGCCTACAATAACCTATCTCAATTTTTGGAAATTCAAATTTGTTTAAATTTTACAACACAGACTCAGTTGATGTTAAAACTTGCAATGTTCCTCAATTAAAATGAGCAACATTATGTATATTTCAAATTGTCATTCGTCACATCTAACTGTCTGCACCAATAGCTCTGATTGACTGGGTAAATATTAGTGGCAACTTCATTTTGCATACAGACTCACTTGAACATTGTCGACCACTCTAGATCGAAGTGTCTTTCAAGGTGCACTCAACATAAAATCGGTGATCTTTACGGGGTCATATCTCAAAGATCGTACAAGGTATCATCGAACCGTTAGGTGGTACAAAATCATATCGTTGAGGCCAACAAAAACCTATCTCAATTTTTGTAGATTCAAATTTATTTAAATTTGATAACAAGATCTTGGTTGATGTCAAAACTCGTAGTGTTCCTTAGTTAAAATGAGCAACATTACATATCTTTCAAATCATCTATCGTAGCATTGAACCATCTACACCAACAACTTTGATTGGCTGGGTAAATGCTAGTGGCAACCTAGTATCGCACACAGACTCGCTCAAAAGTTGTCGACCACTCCGAACTGAAGTGTCCCTCAAGGTGCCCTCAACATGAAATCGACAATTTTTACTAGGTCATATCTTCAAGCTCATGCGAGGTATCATCAAAATGTTAGGTGCTACAAGATCATGTTGCCGAGACCTACAATAACCTATCTCAGTTTTTGGAGATTCAAATTAGTTTAAATTTTGAAATACAATCTTGGTTGATGTCAAAACTCGTAGTGTTTTTCAGTTGAAATGAGCAACATTGAGTATTTTTTAAATTATCCGTCGTAGCATCAAACTGTCTACACCAACAACTTTGATTAGCCTGTTAAACGGTAGTGGCAACCTCATGTCACACAGAGACTCACTTGAGCACTACCGACCACTCTAGACTGAAGTATCCATTAAGGTGCACTCGACATAAAATTGACAATCTTTACAGGGTCATATTTTGGAGCTCGTGTGAGGTATCATCAAACCGTTAGGTGCTACAAGATCATGTTACCAAGGCCTACAATAATATATCTCAATTTTTGAAGATTCAAATTAATTTAAATTTGGAAATATATAATTTTGGTTGATGTCAAAACTCATAGTGTTCCTTCTAGTTGAAATGAATGACATTGCATATCTTTCAAACTGTCTATTTTAGCATCAAACTTTCTACGCCAACATCATTGATTAGTGGGGTAAACAATAGTGGAAACCTCATTTCTCACATAGACTCTCTTGAACACTATCGACCACTCAAGATTGAAGTGTCCCTTAAGGTGCACTCAACATGAAATTGGTGATCTTTATGGGGTGATATCTCAGAGCTCATGTGAGGTATCATCGAACTGTCAAGTGCTACAGGATCATGTTACCGAGACATACAATAATCTATCTCTATTTTTAGAGATTCAAATTTATTTAAATTTGGCAACATAATCTCGATTGATGTCAAAACTTGTAGTATTCCTCATTTGAAATGAGAAATATTGTGTATCTATCAAACTATCTATTATATCATCGAACTGTCTATTCCAACAGCTCTAATTGGCTAGGTAAATGCTAGTGGAAACTTCATTTCACACACAGATTCACTCAAACACTTCCTACCAACCACTCCAGATCATAGTGTCCTAAAAGGTGTACTTAGGATGAAATCGATGATCTTTACGTGGTCATATCTTAGAGTTCATGTGAGGTGTCATCAAATTGTTAGGTGTTATAGGATCTTTTTATCGAGGCCTATAATAACCTATCTTAGTTTTTGGAAATTAAAATTCATTTAAATTTGGCAACACAATCTCGGTTGATGTCAAAACTCGTAGTGTTCCTCAGTTGAAATGAGCAACATTATGTATCTTTCAAATGATCTGTTGTCACATCTAGCCATTTGTACCAATAACTCTGGTTGGCTAGGTAAATGCTAGTGTCAACCTTGTTTCACACACAAACTCGCTCGAACCGACCACTCTAGACCGAAGTGTCCCTCAAGGTGCACTCATCATGAAATTGGCAATCTTTGCAGGGTCATATCTCAAAGATCATAGGAGGTATAATCTAACCATTAGGTGGTACATGACCATGTCGCTGAGGCCTACAATAACCTATCTCAATTTTTAGAGATTTAAATTCATTCAAATTTGACAACACAATCTTGGTTAATGTAAAAACCCACAGTGTTCCTCAGTTGAAATGAGCAACATTTCGTATCTTTCAAACCATCCATCGTAGCATCAAACCATTTTTGCCAACATCTCTGATTGGTCGGTTAAATGTTAGTGGCAACCTGGTATCGCACACAGACTCTCTCAAATGATGCCGACCACTTCAGACTGAAGTGTATCTTAAGATGCACTCAACATGAAATCGACAATTTTTACAAGGTCATATCTTGGAGCTCATGCACGGTATCATCAAACCATTAGATGCTACATTATCATTTTTTCGAGGCCTATAATAACCTATCTTAGTTTTTTGAGATTCAAATTCATTTAAATTTGGAAACACAATCTCGGTTGATGTCAAAACTCACAGTGTTGCTCAGTTGAAATGAGCAACATTATGTATCTTTCAAATCATCCATTGTAGCATCAAACCATCTACGTCAATAGCTTCGATTGGCCAAGTAAATGCTAGTGGCAACCTCATATCACACATAGACTTGCTTGAGCATTGTCGACCACTTATGACTGAAGTGTCCCTCAAGGTGCACTCAACATGAAATCGATGATTTTTACGGGGTGCCAGAGCTCATGTGAGATATCATCAAACCATCACATACTACAAAATCGTAATTCCAAGGCCTACAATAACCTATCTCAAATTTTGGAGATTCAAATTCATTTAAATTTGGTAACACAATATTGGTTGATGTCAAAACTCGTAGTGTACTTTAGTTGAAATGAGAAACATTAAATATCTTTCAAACCATCTATCATAGCATCGAACCAATTAAACTAAAAATGATGATTAGTTGGGTAAACACTGGTGGCAACCTGATTTTGCACATAGACTCACTCGAATGTTGTCAAACACTCTGGACCAAAGTGTATTTTAAGCTGCACTCAACATGAAATTGAAGATCTTTAAGGGGTCATATCTCAGAGCTCATGTGAGGTATCATCAAACTGTCAAATGCTACATGATCATGTTGTTGAACCCTATAATAACCTATCTCATTTTTTAAAGAATAAACTTTGTCTAAATTTGGCAACACAATCTCGGTTGATGTCAAAACTTGTAGTGTTCCTCATTTGAAATGAGCAACATTGCATATCTATCAAACTATCTGTCGTAGAATCAAACCATCTACGTGAATAGCTCTGATTAGTTGGGTCAACGCTAGTGGAAACCTTATTTCACACATAGATTCACTCGAACACTACCTATCAACCACTCTGGACCGAACTGTCCCTCAAGGTGAACTCAACATGAAATTGACAATCTTTACAGGGTCATATCTCAGAGCTTGTATGAGATATTATTGAATCATCAGGTTCTACAAGATTGTCTTGTCGAGGCATACAATAACTTATCTCAGTTTTCAGAGATTAAAATTTATTTAAATTTGACAACATAATCACGATTGATGTCAAAACTCATAGTGTTCCTTAGTTGAAATGAGAAACATCATGTATCTTTCAAACCATCTGTCATAGCATCAAATCGTCTGCACCAATAACTCTGATTGTTTAGGGAATGCTAGTGGAAACTTCATTTCATGCATAGACTCACTCAAACACTATCGACCACTCCGAACCGAAGTGTCCCTCAAGATGTATTAAACATAAAATTGGTAATCTTTATGAGGTCATATCTTGGAGCTCGTGCGAGATATCATCGAACCGTTAGGTGCTACAAAATCATGTTTCTGAGGTCTACAATAAAATATCTCATTTTTTGAAGATTCAAATTCATTTAAATTTGGAAAGACAATCTTGGTTAATATCAAAACTCATAGTGTTCTGCAGTTAAAATGATCAACATTGCATATCTTTCAAACCGTCTATTGTAGGATCAAACCATCTATGCCAATAGCTTTGCTTGGCTGGGTAGACACTAGTGGAAATCTCACTTCGCACACAAAATCTCTTGAACACTATCGACCACTTTGGACCAAAGTTCTTTCATGCTACACACAACATGAAATTGATGATTTTTTATGGGTCATATCTTGGTGCTCGTGCGAGGTATCATAAAACTGTCAGGTTCTACATGATCATGTCGTCGAGGCCTACAATAACCTATTTTTTGTTTTTGGAGATTCAAACTCATTTAAATTTGACAACATAATCTCAATTGATGTCCAAATTAGCAGTGTTCCTTAG
Source organism: Chamaecyparis obtusa (assembly GCA_027943335.1). NCBI lineage: Eukaryota > Viridiplantae > Streptophyta > Pinopsida > Cupressales > Cupressaceae > Chamaecyparis > Chamaecyparis obtusa. The sequence continues at coordinate 188,270 of BSBK01005609.1, read as the reverse complement.
TTGAAATGAGCAAGATTATGTATCTTTCACACCATTTGTCATAGCATCAAACCATCTTCACCAATTGCTTCGATTGGCTGGGTAAATGCTAGTGGAAACCTCATTTCACACACAAACTTGCCTGAATGCTACCGACCACTCCAGATTGAAGTTTCCCTCAAGGTTCATTCAACATGAAAACAACAATCTTTATAGAGTCATAACTTGAAGCTTGTGAGAGGTATTGTCAAACCGTTATGTCCTACAACATCATGTTGTTGAGGCTTATAATAACTTATCTTAGTTTTCAAAAAGTTAAATTCATTTAAATTTGACAACACAATTTCGGTTGATGTCAAAACTTGCGGTGTTCTTTAGTTGAAATGAGTGACATTGTGTATCTTTCAAACTGTAAATCATAGCATCAAACTGTCTATGCGAACAACTCTGATTGGTCAGGTAAATGCTAGTGAAAACCTCATTTCACACACAGATTCGCTTGAACGTTGCCAAACACTCCAGATCAAAGTTTCCCTCAAGGTGCACTTAACATGAAATTGAAAATTTTTATAGTGTCATATCATGGAGCTCATGTGAGGTATCATCAAACCATCAGGTACTACAAGATCATTTTGTTGAGGCCTATAATAGCCTATCTAACTTTTCAGAGATTTAAATTTGTTTAAATTTGGCAACACAATCTCGATTGATGTCAAAACTTGTAGTGTTCTTCAGTTGAAATAAGTAACATTATGTGTCTTTCAAACTGTTTGTTGTCACATCAAACTATCTGTGCCAATAGCTCTGATTGACTAGGTAAATGTTAATGGCAACCTAGTTTCGCACATAGACTTGCTCGAACGCTGTCAACCACTCCGGACCGAAGTGTCACTCAAGGTGCACTTAGCATGAAATTGGTGATATTTACAAGGTCATATCTTGGACCTCATGTGGGGTACAATCAAACCATCAGGTGCTATAGGATCATGCTACCGAGGCCTATAATAGCCTATCTCAATTTTTGGAAATTCAAATTTGTTTAAATTTGACAACACAATCTTGGTTGATGTCAAAACTTGTAGTGTTCCTCAGTTGAAATAAGAAACATTGTGTATCTTTTAAACCATCCATCATCGCATCTAACCATCTTCACCAATAACTCTAATTAGCCAGGTAAATGCTAGTGTCAACCTTATTTCTCACACAGACTCACTCGAACGTTGCCGACCACTCTAGACCGAAGTGTCCCTCAAGGTGCACTCAACATGAAATCAATGATTTTTATGAGGTCATACCTCAGAGATCATAGGAGGTATCATCAAAGCATCAGGTGGTAGAGGATCATGTTTTTGAGGCCTACAATAACATATCTCAATTTTTAGAGATTCAAATTTGTTTAAATTTAGAAACACAATCTCAGTTAATGTCAAAACTAGTAGTGTTCCTCAGTTGAAATGAGAAATATTGCCTATTTTCAAACCATCCATCTTAGCATCGAACCATCTATGCCAAAAACTCTGATTGGTCAGATAAATGCTAGTGGAAAATAGGTTTCGCTCACAGATTTTCTCAAACACTGTCAGTCACTTTGGACCGAAGTGTCCCTCAAGGTGCACTCACCGTAAAATTGATAATTTTTACAGGGTCATATCTTGGATCTTGTGCGATGTATGATCAAATTGTTAGGTGCTACAAGATCGTGTTGCCGAGGCCTACAATAACTTATATCAATTTTTGGAGATTCAAATTTGTTTAAATTTGGCAACACAATCTCAGTTGATGTTTAAACTTACAGTGTTCCTTAGTTGAAATGAGCAACATTATGTATCTTTCAAACCGTTTGTTGTCACATCAAACCAGCTGCACCAATAGCTCTGATTAGTTGGGTAAATGCTAGTGGCAACCTCATTTCACACATAGACTCACCCGAACAATGCCGACCACTCCGGACTTAAGTGTCACTCAAGGTGAACTCAACATGAAATCAACTATTTTTACGAGGTCATATCTCAGATCTCGTACGAGGTATCATCAAACCATTAGGTGCTACAAGATCGTGTTGCTAAGGCCAACAATAACCTATCTCAATTTTGAGAGATTTAAAATTCAATTAAATTTGGCAACACAATCTCAGTTGATGTCAAAACTTGTAGTTTCTTAGTGGAAATGAGAAACATTGCGTATCTTTCAAAGTGTCCCTCATAGCATCAAACCGTCTATGCCAACAGCTCCAATTGGCTGGGTAAATGCTAGTGACAACTTGGTTTCACACACAGACTTGCTCAAACGTTGCTAACCACTTCAAACTGAAGTGTCCCTCAAGGTGCTTTCAATATGAAATCAATAATTTTTACAGGGTCATATCTTGAAGCTCATGCAAGGTTTTATAGGATTTTGTTGCTGAGGCCTACAATAGGCTATCTTAGATTTTGGAGATTCAATTTTATTTAAATTTGGCAGCACAATCTCAGTTGATGTCAAAACTTGTAGTGTTCCCCTGTTGAAATGAGAAACATTGCGTATCTTTCAAACCATTTGTCGTCACATTGAACCGTCTATGCCAACAGCTTCGATAGGCCGGGTAAATGCTACTTGGCAACCTCATTTTGCACACAAACTCGCTCAAACACTGTCGAACACTCCAAACTAAAGTGTCCCTCAAGGTGCACTCAACATGAAATTGATGATCTTTATGGGGTCAAATCTCAGATCTTGTGTGAGGTATCATCAAATCTTCAAGTCCTACAGGAACATGTTGTTGATGCATACAATAACCTATCTTAGTTTCTGGAGATTCAAATTTATTTAAGTTTGACAACATAATCTTGGTTGATGTCAAAACTCATAGTGTTCCTCAGTTGAAATGAGCAACATTGCGTATCTTTCAAATAGTCCATTGTCACATCGAACTATCTGCACCATCATTTTGAAGAACTTTAGATTCAGTTACTAACCCTTTTGAGTACATTCTACGTGGTTTTGCTGTAGCAGCAGTAGGTTTGTGCATTGAACAAAGGATGAATTAGTTGGATCCATCCACTTTTTGTGGTTACTGTGGTTGTGGGATGGATCCAACACTTGTATATTATGTAATTTTCCCTTATTATGTAGGAGTTTAATAAATATGTAGGGTAATTACCAAATTATGCAAGTTGATAGGGTGAAAAGTGCATGATGTAAGGACTATGGGTATAGTAGGACTTTGGACTAAATGAGAGGGTGTTTTCCCATTGGAAGATGTTAGGATATGTTGAAGACATGGTGTAGGATCAAAGAGTGGATCCCAAAAGTGAGTTTTAAGCCACTTTTTAGAAAGCCCTAGTTATAGGGTTGATTTGGTGAGGGTTTCTGAGTTGGGGTATGTCCAGAGGGTTAGTGGCTTAAAGGATGTCAAAATCCTTGGTTTTACTTCATTTCAAGAGAATGTAGTAAGTGGAAAGGTCAAGGGATACAACCGTGATAGGGTTGCTTTGTAAAATGGGGCTATTAGGCCTAGACATGAAAATGGAGCATCCATTTTTGGAGGAGAAGTTCTTGTTAAAATATGTTTAAGAAACTGGAAAAGGGTATTTGGATCCCTAATTTTTTTGGGAGTTATTTTAAATAATTTGAAGAAATATACAAATTTCTTGCTAGATAGGGCTAGTAGGATAGGCCTAAAAAGAGCAGTTTAGTTATGGGAAGATAACCACTGAATATTATGAGTTTGAATATTAGAGATGAGATTTTTGGAGTATGTTGAGAAACTTTGAAGGTTTTTGAGCACCCATTAAGAGAGTCAAGGGTGCTTGAATGATTAGTTTGAGAACAATCATGAGACATGAAGTATGGTTGAGCGATTGGGTATAAAGATGTGAGAGAGAATCTAAAGTTGTTGAGTCTAGTGGGTTGCAGGATGTTGAGTTTGACCTCTAATAGGTTTAGTATGTGGGTTGGGTCTTGGATTTAATCCTTAGTTCAAGGAAAGATTAGAGTGTTGTTACAAAACAAAGGAGAAATCTGATATTCTCCTATGAAGATTACAAATCCACCACTAACCTCTACATTAAAATGAAACATACATATTCTAATAAAGTATAAATCATACAATAACAATATACATCGATAAACATATAAGCATAACTATAAGGCATGAGAAATTTAAAAAGCATAAGACATCCACATAAACATAGATTAGTATACATCAATACACCCGACACATGAATTACATACCTAAAACATAAACTATATATTTGTAGGGCATGAAGCCAAATATATATATGTCCAATAATGTCATACATCAAATATATCCAATATAGTTAATCTGGCTTCCTCAAAGTCAAATGGATGTACAACGTGTCACTTATATAATATACAAACAATATGTCCATTAATGCCATATATGCAAACAATATATATCCCTAATCTAGTCCTTTCCCACTAGGGGAAGAAAACAAATCATGAATTTTCTTTGATCGTCACATTGATGGAGATGTAGTGGACGCTATAGTCTTCCAAGTGCGCTCACTAGTCCTCCAGTCTAGACTCTTTCGTAGTTTGAGCTGATAAAAAAGAGTATAAGCATCGATAACTAATATACATTGAAATTGAATTATACAATGACATAAAATAGAATATTCATTTACCACTAGCAAATAGTCACTATGTTCATCCACCAAAGGTGCACATTGATGTAATCTAGAGTAATAAGTCCCTACAACAATGATCAAAATAATAATTAAAATACATATATGAATATCATTAAAAAAATTATTACAAACTATTAAAATAATAATTAAAATTAAGTGATCTCTTACATACCTTGGTCAGTGCTTCAAAACTAGCTACTACTGTAGCTGCTCCACAATCTAAAGTATCATGAACAAAAGGAGGAGTCTTTGATGTCAATAACTAAAAATGAAACAACAAAAGTATTATGGAGTTATCAAGATTACATATATTTTTTACAACCCTACTAATGAATAAATGGTACCTCTATGAAGATTCCACCACGTCCAACATTAAACTAGTGCACATGTACATGGAAATTTATAAGATAACCATTCATATAATAATGTACTACTGACATGTTAATTATAATGCATTATTACATATATACATGTGGACTCAATGGTGACATCACAAAGCCAGGTGAAGGAATGTGATCACTGCAATGACCACTTTGCCTCTAGATTTTGATCATAATTTGTCTATTAATTTAGTTATTCATTCATTTATTAATTAGATATAATCAAGTAATTCAAATTAACATGAAAATAAAGATACCTCAAGGAAAGTGGCACGATTCCCTTTGTTGTCTATTGTGAATTTTGATGGTCCACTAGTGAAATAATGCACATGCACAATAAGTTATGATACAATCATTCATATAATTACATAATAATCAAATATATTAATTAAAATGCTTTATTCAATACATACTTGTGGAGTTGACAATGAAGTGTAGAAGGGGACTGGAAGATCATTGCCACTACCACCGATACTCTTGCCATGAATTTTTATCATAATCAATAGATACTAAATTAATTAGTTATTATTTTATAAATAAAATATGATCAAATAAATTTAATGAACCTGTAAATATTTACCTGTGTGTCAATGCCAAATGTCATATTTAGAAAATCATCGGTCATCATTCCATGATCCTTTTCCTCTCTCTCGGCAATACCAAATGTGCACAAGGATCCACATGACCAAAAAATATGCCCCCTCAAAGACTGACCATGGTGACCCTCAACTAAAGGAGTGACACACTAAATGAGAGTCTTTGTCAGAGCACTAATCATGCCTAGTGTGTCCACCTCTACATGTTCCTTCACAACGGAAGGAATACTAACATGATCCACCTATGGCTTGCCAGTAGGAGCCCTAGGTGTGTCAACGTCACGATGTGCCCCTACTCTATTAAATGATAACCCCCCTCCTCTACCCTGAGAATCTATAAAGTCAAAATAATTTGGCACCTCCTTGAGTAAAAACTCGCAATAGAGTTTCCTCAAGAAATATATAGGAACCTCATGATTCTTATAGGGAGGGGAATCAAAGACCATCCACCATCTCTCCCAAAAGTTGTCTTTTATGTCTTCATTCAAGCACCAATGAATTGAGAACCTCTTTGTTTTATTTCTAAGAGTATTAGTATCCCATGACTTTTTAAAGAGTTTGAAAATGTCATCTTTTGTGATTTTTTTCTTTTTTATGTCCTTATATGACAATTTATATGCATAATATTATTTTTGTTCTTCTCTTTTATTATGCCATAAATTAAGTTGCCCACTAATTGAGCCTACGTGGGTCAAGTTTGATTCCAATGATTTTGCAAGTCTTTCCCTTCCAGGATTTATAGAAATAGAAACTTTTAACCTCCTAATTAAAGATTCTAATTCTATTTTCCCTCTTTCAATTTAGCTGATCAAATTTTTATGTGTTTTAGGAGGAGATTTCTCGATTGGTGGAGGTGGTTGAGGTTCATTTTCTTGGTTATTTTCTTCATTCATTTGTTTATGAGGAGAAGATGGAGGGTTTGGTTGAGGGTTTTCTTCAGGGAGATCATTTCTTCTTGGCAATTAAAACAAAATCAATTTTAAAATCTTAATTAAACTTAAAATCTAAGAAAAAAAATTTGACAAAAAAACTTGCTTCAAAACTGAAATTTCAATACAAATAAGAGGTATGGGAAGTAAAAACACTTACCTCTTCTTCCAATTCATACTTGATGACATCGTGGAGCCATTCTTTATCTAATTTTGTGAATCAAACAACAAGAATGCTTTGCGTATGCGGTATGGGAAGCTCTTCGTGGCTGCATATGCGGGTTTATGGGAGAACAATGAGCCTTTGAAAGGCACACTTGACATTTTATAGCTTTTACATAGTGTGTGCATGCTATAGTGTGCACATGCTATGTTTTAAATTCAAACCATTTAATGTGCACACTATGTTTTGAATTGCCCAAGCCTAAGGTTTGGGAAACCCAAGCCATAGAGCAGGCATGCTATAGTGTGCACGCGCTTTAGTGTGTATGCACTATGGTCGTTGGGGGCCAAAAAGGAATATGGAACCTTTTTGGTCCCCCATCTTTGTGCATATACCCTAATATAAAATTAAAATTTAATATTTACATAAATCTAATCCATTTACACTCAGCCCTCCATTTTTACCTAATTATGCACCCTCCCAAAATTGCAATGACAAGAGCCAAGACAACTGCAACACTCCATCTACCAACACTTTACCAACTAAGAATCCTTCAAATTTGACCCCAAGTGCCTACTAACTTTGTCTACAAGGACTTCAAATTAACAAGTGGTTGCTAAGTATAATAATTTGGCGTGAAAGAAGCCTAGCACTTGTGCACACAACCAGTCATCTTGGCATGCAAGAAAATGATAAAATCTTGAAAATATTTTACATGCCTTTGAAATGAGGATACTTTCAGCAATGAAAGTGGGCAAAGAGAAGTGATTATTATTTTTAAACTTTCCACAGTTACACATTAACTACTCTCTACGATGTCACCCAAGGCTATTAGGAATAAGGTGTCTCAACCTTGGATAATTCCTATTCTTATTATTTGTTTTGTAAAATGTATTTCTTGCAAATAATGTAATTAAGTGTGAGTGTACATGTCTAGTTGGCATGTTGATGTGTCACTCCACTTGATGTGTTGACATCTTGAATTGTGTGTAAGGAGATCGTGGCTGAAACGGTTATGACGGATTCCTATGACACGTAAGAGCTATGTCTGGAAGATTCAATGATAGGTGAAGACATGTGGGAACTGATAAAATTGAGTACTATACACTCTTCCCCAATTGTGTTCCTATTTTCTCGGGTTCCTATTTTCTCAGAGAATGGTAAAACCCTAATACGACTATCTTTGGAAGTTTCCCTAAAAAGGGAAGTGCATGATATAAGCATTTTTTAGGGTTGTGAAGATAGGAGAAGTAAGTGTATTGTTGAAATTTTTTATGCTACCATGATTTGTCTTCAAGAGTTGAAAAAATCTTCTGAAAGAACTTGCATTGCAAGTGTATTGTAAACTGTAATAGTTTTGATTAATACACTGTGTAGGTTTTGGAGTGCTGGGGTTTTTACCAAAAGGTTTCCCAAGGGTAAATCATTGTGTCATTCTCTATTTTCTATATGCATGGTATATGGCTGCAATATCATTGTTAAAGTAGTTAATGAATCTGAAATTGTAAGGATTTAAAAGAATTTGCACAATACTTTCCTTTAGAGATTAGTGTAGGAAGTTGTTTCCACACCTAAGTTTCCTTACAAGTGGTATCAGAGCCTGATCAACTTTTGATCCTAGTTGTTGGGTATCATTTTTTGAGCAAATCTCAAGTTGAGTGGGGGTTTTGTGTAGAGCATTCTGAATCTTATTTGCAGATTGAGATGGCAAGTTCCTCATACAGTAGAATGGAGGTGGAGAAATTTAATGGCACTAATTTTGAGTTGTGGAAACTCAAGATGGAAGAAGTGCTTGAAGACAACAATCTATGGGAGGTTGTTTCACTCGATGTGAAACCTGTAGCAATATCTCAAGCAGATTGGGAGATCAAGGATCGGAAGACTAAGGGTCTCATCAGACTCTGTCTAGTAGATGTTGTTCTTCTGAATGTTCTTGATGAGACTACTACAAATTCTTTGTGGAAACGGCTTGGGTCTGTGTATCAAGCCAAATCTCTAGTGAATAAGTTGTTCCTGAGAAAGAAGTTGTATTCTTTAAGAATGGATGAAGGTGGATCTATAACTGATCATCTCAATGCATTCAATTTATTGATTGCACAATTGGCATCATTTGGTGCCAAGATCGAGGAGGAGGATCGTTGTATGACCCTACTTTGTTCCTTGCCAGATTTATGGGACCATCTTGTGATGGCTCTTGGAAGTACTATAGTCACACCTATATGGATGATGTGGTGTCTTCGCTGCTATCTGAGGAGATGCGAAGAAAGACTTCAGATTCATCTAAGGAAGCCCTTGTTGTTCATGGGAGATCCAATGATAGAGGAAAGCAGAATGACAACAATTCAAAGAAGGGAAGATCCAAATCCTGTGGGAGTTCTAAGACTCTTGGAAAGTCCAAGTTGAAATGTTGGAACTGTGATAAAATTGGGCACTTCCGGAGGGACTGCAAAGAACAGAAGCAGAAGAAGAAAGGCTCAGATTTAGCTTCCAAAAAATCTCAAGAAGTTGGAGATGCTTTTATTGTAGCTTTGGCAGCCCATGCATTTGATGATGTGTGGTTGGTAGACTCGGGTGCTTCTTTTCACATGACCTCTCATCGAAACTAGTTCTCAAAATATGAAGAGTTCGATGGTGGAAATGTGTACTTGGGTGATGATTCTCACCTAAAGATAGTTGGACATGGAAGGGTCACTATCAAATTTCCTGATGGACGAGTGAAGGGAATCAACAGAGTTATGCACATTCTGGGTTTGGCACGAAACCTATTATTTGTAAGTATGTTGAATGATGTAGGTGTGCAGGTTGTTTTTTCAAAAGAAGGATGCAAGATGATGAGAGGATCGATAGTGCTTGTGAGGGGTACTAGGAGAGGTACCTTATTTCAACTAGATGCATGTATTCCTCTATGTAATATTTCTTCATCCTCACCATCTGATTGAGTAGTGAAGAAGTCTGTGGTTATTGGTTCCGATGGCAGTGCAAACACTTTGGAAGGTAAGCTTCCTATAGAAAAGACAATGTTGTGGCATATGAGATTTGGCCACATTGGTAAAATGGGTCTCAGAACCCTGAAAAATAAAAACCTCGTTGAGGGGTTAAATGATTGCAATCTCGAGTTCAACTTTTGCGAACACTGTGTCTATGGTAAACAAAATCATGTTCAGTTTTACTCTAGTTCTCACAAATCTTCTGATGTTTTGGATCTTATTCATTCTGATGTATTTGGTCCTGTAAAAGTTCCTTCAATCTCCAAGTCTTTATTTTTTGTATCTTTCATAGATGATTACAGTAGAAGGACTTGGATTTATTTCCTTAAAAGTAAGACAAAAGTCTTTAGTCAGTTCAAAGAATTTAAAGCTCTTGTAGAGAATCAGACTAGTAAGAAGATTAAGTGTGTGAGAACTAACAATGGTGGTGAGTTTTTCTCACCAGAGTTTGAACAGTTATGTAAAGAACAAAGTATCAAGAGACATAAGACAACTCCTTATACCCCACAGCAAAATGGAGTTGTAGAGAGAATGACCAGGACACTGGTGGAGAAGGCTAGGAGTATGCTTAGTGGAGCTAGTTTAGAACAAAGGTTTTGGGGTGAAGCTATGGCCACTACTTGCTATCTGGTTAATAGATCTCCTACATCAGCTCTTTTTGGTAAGAAACCCATGGAGGTGTGGTCTGGTAAGAATCCTTCAATTAGACATCTTCATGTTTTTGGTTGTGAAGCTTATGACCATGTTCCAAAGGAGAAAAGATCTAAGCTGGAAAACAAAGCTGTCAAATGTATTTTCATCGGATACAGTGTTGGTGTGAAAGGATACAAGCTTTGGGATCCTGTGAATAGTAAGGTGTTGTATAGTAGAAATTTTATTTTTAGAGAGCTAACATCTTCTCCTATTGTGCTACAACCAGATGAAAAAGAAAAGGAAAAAGATGTTGTTCAGTTGCCTCCTACCCCTAAGAAGACTAAATAGAGAGACCATGTTGGGCCTAATCATGAGGAGAGCTCTAGCAGCTCTGATAGTTTGGAAGAAGAGGAAGAACAACCTCAACCTTAGCCCTTGAGGAGATCCACGAGAGAAAGAAAGCAACCAGAAAGGTTTGGTTATTCTATGTTAGATTCCAGTTGTGCTTTTGCTTTGATTACTAACACTGATGAGCCTAGATCTGTGAAAGAGGCTTTGGGCATGGAAGATACAGGTTCCTGGATTGAGGCTATGGATGATGAGATGGCTTCATTGGAGAAAAACAAAACTTGGGACCTTGTACCTTTTCCTAAAGGGAGAAAATCTATTGGCTGTAAATGGGTGTTCAAGAAGAAATTATGTGCAGATGGTAGTGTTGAAAGGTACAAAGCTAGATTGGTTGCAAAGGGGTATTCATGGGTAGAGGGAATAGATTATGGTGAAATATTCTCTCCTATTGCAAAGTTGACATCCATTAGATTTTTTTTATCTCTTGCTGCATCATATGATTTAGAGATAGAACAGATGGATGTGAAGACAACTTTCCTTCATGGTGACTTTGAGGAAGAGATTTATATGTCACAGCCTGAGCACTACATTGTTAAAGGTAAAGAATTCTTAGTTTGCAGATTAAAGAAATCTCTATATGGTTTGAAGCAATCTCCTAGGATGTGGTACCTTAAGTTTGATGCCTTTGTGTTGTCAATTGGATTTGTAAGATTGAAATTAGATCATTGTGTTTATTTCAGAGTTGAAAATGATCACCTTCTTATTGTTGCATTATATATTGATGATATGTTGCTATTTGGGAAGGGTAAGGGTATGATTTCTGATTTTAAATCTCAATTGTCAGCACAGTTTGAGATGAAAGATCTTGGGGTAGCAAGGTACATCTTGGGTATGGAAATCAATAGAGACAAGTCTAACAAAAAACTTTGGTTGAGTTAGAGTAAGTATGTGAAGTTTGTGTTGGACAGATTCAGCATGGAAGATTGTAGACCACTATGTGTTCCTATTTCTGTGGGAACAAAGTTATCTGTAGATGATTGTCCAAAATCTCCTAGTGAGGTGGAGGACATGAGTAGAGTACCTTATGCTAGTGTAGTTGACAGTCTTATGTATGCTATGGTCTATACTAGACCAGACATTGCTCAAGCAGTGGGAGTCCTGAGTCAGTTTATAGCTAACCATGGACGGGTACATTGGGATGCAGTTAAGTGAGTATTCAGATATTTGAGGGGTACATCAAATTACTCCATATGTTACCATGGTAACTCTTCTGGATCTCCGCATTTAGTTTGTATTCGTGGGTTTGTGGATTCAGATTGAGTAGGTGATATTAATAGTAGGAGATCCACCAATGCTTATGTGTTCACTATGTTTGGTGGTGCTATCAATTGGATGAGTAAGCGACAACTTGTGGTTACTTTGTCCACTATAGAAGCTGAGTACATGGCTACTACTCATGCTTGTAAGGAATCCATTTGGCTTAGGAGATTGTGTTCTGATGTTGGTGTTGATGCAGAACAGATTACTATTTGGTGTGACAGTCAGAGCGCTATTTGCCTTGTGAAGAATCCAACTTTTCATGCCAGATCGAAGCACATTGATGTGCAGTTTCACTTTGTGAGAGATATGGTGGAAGATGGAAAGGTAAATTTGGAGAAGGTAGATACTGTGAAGAATGTTGCAGATGCATTAATGAAACCAATGGGCTCTAAGAAGTTAAGATGGTGTTCAGATTTTATGGGCCTTTTGGCCTATAGCGGTTAGTTCCTGTTATGTTGTTGTGGCTCTTACAAGGCGTTTGACAAGTGGGAGAATGTTAGGAATAAGGTGTCTCAACCTTGGATAATTCCTATTCTTATTATTTGTTTTGTAAAATGTATTTCTTGCAAATAATGTAATTAAGTGTGAGTGTACATGTATGTTTGGCATGTTGATATGTCACTCCACTTGATGTGTCAGCATCTTGAATTGTGTGTAAGGAGATCGTGGCTGAAATGGTTATGATGGATTCCTATGACACGTAAGAGCTATGTCTGGAAGATTCAATGACGGGTGAAGACATGTGGCAACTGATAAAATTGAGTACTGTACACTCTTCCCCAATCGTGTTCCTATTTTCTCGGGTTCTTATTTTCTTGGAGAATGGTAAAACCCTAATACGGCTATCTCTGGAAGTTTCCCTAAAAAGGGAAGGGTATGATATAAGCATTTTTTAGGGTTGCGAAGATAGGAGAAGTAAGTGTATTGTTGAAATGTTTTATGCTATCGCGATTTTTCTTCAAGAGTTGAAATTTTTTTTGAAAGAACTTGCATTGCAAGTGTATTGAAAACTGTAATAGTTTTGATTAATACACTATGTGGGTTTTGGAGTGCTGGGGTTTTTACCAAAAGGTTTCCCCAGGGTAAATCATTGTGTCATTCTCTATTTTCTATATGCATGGTATATGGCTGCAATATCATTGTTAAAGTAGTTAATGAATCTAAAATTGTAAGGATTTAAAAGAATTTGCACAATACTTTCCTTTAGAGATTAGTGTAGGAAGTTGTTTCCGCACCTGATTTTCCTTACAAAGGCCTTGCACTACATGCAGAAGACACATGGAAAGCTAAAAAGAGAAACATGCAGATACGTGTCCCCAAAATGTTGCACACTATCGGGAACACCCCCTATTTTCTTCCAAATTTTCTAAGGCATGAAATAAAAAGACTATTGGGAAAAAAGGAGGAGGCAAATTAGAAAACATGAATTTTTAATTCAGGTATTCCTTTTAATAGAAAATATTGCATTGAGCATGGTATAAATGGCATTGTTTTCCATTTGCTTGGTTCCCAAGGTGGCAACAAATAGAAATTAGTCACTCAAAAACATTAGTCCCCACCATTATAAGGCATAGACTAATAATATATATTCTTACCAATTCTCTGATATAATGATAGAAGCTTTATGTATTACGAATGGCAATTATTTTTCTCATGGATATTTGGATCTAAGTTCTAAAACTTAAGAGCTTGAGTTTGAAGATATCTACCCAATTAATTTAAAATTTTTACGTCATTGTGAAATCATTGATATTGTGTGGGTGGAAAATATACCAATAAAGTAGTACTTAGTAGTATAGGTCATTCTTTAGATAAGCACCAAAGGATAAACAAAAATTAGGCACTAACTAAATGGTTGATTATTTGCACCCTTCATAGTCAGTGTCGTTACTTCCGTCTATCAACTTGTCTATCCATTATTTTTCAACAAAAAAGTACTTCCCCTCAAAATTAATAGCCTTTGTATTAAGACAGAGTTCACTTTTCATATTAAGGTAGAGGATGCATTCATTTATTTTATAAAAGTGACCAAATTTGTTTAAATTAAAAAAAAAAGAATGCGCATTCATTTATTTTTATAGAAAATTAGTTGACTCTTTGGAGAGTAAAAACATTAAATACTTTTAAGAAATATATTTGTATGTGAAAAATTATAATTTTTAAATTTTTATCATTATTTCTATTTTTATTTCTTCATTACATTTTACTAAATTAACATTTTAATATAATAATTAATATGTAAGGTAATATTTAAAATTTAAAAAAAATTAATTTTTTTTAAATAATTAGTCGAAGTTTACAATATGTTAATTTGAACATAAATTTTGTCTATTGAATTTTTGAAGTATATTTGTTTGCTATTGTTGATTTTATAAAAGAATATTTTTCCAAATATAAGAATAGATATCAAGATAATAAGTCTTACATTTTAAATTTTATATAATTTAGACTTTTGTAAATAATTTAAAATTATATGTAGAATTTATTAATTGAAATATTTAATATAAACATTAAAATGAATAAATTTTTAATTAAATGTAATTACTTTATTATTTGTACATTTTGTACATTTAATTTAATAATATAACCCAATCCAACCTTTAAATATTATTTTTCCCTAATATCAAAATATTGAAATATTAGTATTTTAAATTAAAATTGATCATAAAAATTTAAGAAGTAAAAAGAGCAATTGTAATAAGGAGAGAAATTGTACTAATAAGTGGTGGGGGGGGGGGGAGAATTAACTGAACCTATCCCTTTTTAAAACACTTCTACTAATTCAATTCATTAATGACCTTGAAAACAAAACTCTACTATTGTTTCCTTCTAGATAATCCAATATAATTTCTATCCTAAAATCCTATATACTATATAATCTAATGAATGTCATTAAAAATATTCATTTATGAATTGGTCAACTAAAAGAGTCAAATGTCTTTAGTTTTATAATGTTACACTACCCCATATGATATCACACACTAATGAGTTTGACTCAAAAACTACACGGTTGAATCCTAATAGCAATACAGGATGTGACTTGCTATGGGAAATATCTCCTACTTATCATTGGATGAGCTTAAGGGGCTTCTATGTGTTCCATTCATTCTCATGAGAGATGGGTTCCTATGAATCACTGCTCATGAAACATGGGTCAATGAGTTTGACAAAAAAACTACACTATTGAATTTTGATAGCAACATCATAATTTGAATTGCTGTGGAAAATATCTCCTACTTATCAATGGATGAGCTTAAGGGGCTGCTAAGTGTTCTATTCACTCTCATGAGTGATGGGTTCTTGTGAAACAAAACTCATGAAACATGGTTCAATGAGTTTGACTCAAAAATACATGTTTGAATCCTAATGGAAATATCAAAATTTGGCTTTCTATGGAAAATATCTCTTACTTATCAATGGATGAGCTTAAGGGTTTTCTAATGAATGTTTTATAAGGAACAACACTTACTAAAGGTTTTTCAAATGGATTTGTAAGAAAAGTGGGCTTAACTATGGAGGAAACTCCATAGTTAAGCACACTTGAGCTAGAATAGAATTGGGATGGGTAACCTCTTGGGAAGTCCCGATGCTTCACCTATTTGAGAATAAACTAGATGCAATGGCTAAGTGTTCCATTAACTCTTATGAGAGATGGGTTCTTGTGAACCACTACTCATGAAACATGGGTCAATGAGTTTGACTCAAAAACTATATGGTTCAATCTTGATAGCTATATCACAATTTGACTTGCTATGAAATATATCTCCTACTTATCAATGGTTGAGCTTAGGGGGTTTCTAATGAATGGTTCATAAGGCACAACACTTTGTCAAGGTTTTGCAAATGGGGTTGCAAGAAAAGTAATCTTAATCACGGAGGAAACTTTGTAGTTAAGTGAATTTTAGCTAGAGTAGTATTGGGAAAGGAGGCCTCCCATGAAGCCTCAATGCTTCACCTCTGTGACTATCACCTAGATACAATGAGTGCTAAGTGTTCCATTCATTCTTATGAGAGATGTGTTCTTGTGAACCAATACTCATGAAAAATGGGCCAATGAGTTTAACTAAAAAAATACATAGTTGTATTTATATTATTGATTATCAATATTACATAATTATTTATCTTTACAATTTGAAATTTATATAATTATTAGATGACTTTTATGACTTTGTAAGAATAACCTTCATGATTATTATTTTACTATCAAAATAAATTCTCTATAAGAATAAGTATACAATTTTGCATAATTAGAGAATAATATTTATTTATTAAAATAATTAAAAATTATATTTATTATATTATTTAATTAAATATTAAAAATATATAATAATTAAATGATAATTTTTAACTAGAAATTTGATGAAGTTATACTGTGATAGTTATTATCAATTATTTTATTCTTTTTTATGTTGATATATGAATGCTTGACTTTAATAAATTATCTATTTATCTATATATAATTTAAAATCATGTATTGAAATCTAAATTCTATTTAAATTTGAAATCTCAAACCTATTTTTATTAATAGCTATTCTTGTAATAGCAATGTTGAGTAATAATTGAAGATAAAGAAGATTTTTAATGTTTTGACATTTATTATATTAAATTAATATGAATATTCACTCCATATAATGTAAATGATGGAAAAAAAAGTTAAGAACTATCTAAAAAAATGACATCTACCAACTAGCATAATATTAGTGGTCTTCTATTACCTATTAAAAAAAGTATCGGTGGTCTTTTAGTGGGTTTAAGAGAGTCTTTCAAAGTATAATTTTATATTACCATTATAAAACTAAAGATATTTTATTATTTTGGTTTACCATTATAAAAGTAAAGACATTTGACTCTTTTTGTTGACCAATTCACAAATGAATATTTTTAATGACATTCATTAAATTATATAGTATATAAGATTTATGATAGAAATTATATTAGATTGTCTAGAAGAAAATAATACAAGAGTTTTGTTTTCAAAGTCAGTAATGAATTGAATTAGTAGAAGTGTTAAAAAATGCTAGGTTCACTTAATTCTCTTGCCCTCCCCACCACTCATTACTATAATTGGTCTCCTTATTACAATTGCTCTTTTTACTTCTTAAATTTTTATACTTCTTAAATTTTTATAATCAACTTTAAATTAAAATACCAATATTTCAATATTTTGATATTAAGAGAAAATAATATTTAAAGGTTAGATTGGGTTATATTATTAAATTAAATATATAAAATATACAAATAATAAAGTAATTGCATTTAACTAAAAAATTATTCATTTTTATGTTTATATTAAATGTTTCAATTGATAAATTCTACATATAATTTAAATTGTTTACAAAAATCTAAATTCTATAGAATTTAAAATGTAGGACTTATGTGTATTGATATTTATTCTTATATTTGAAAAAATGTTCTTTTTCAAAATTAACAATAGCAAACAAATATACTTCAAACATTCAATTGACAAAATTAATGTTCTTTTATAAAAATTAACAATAGCAAATAAATATACTTTAAAAATAAAAATAATATTCAAATGAATAAATTTTATATTTGGAAAAAAGGAAACATGCACCTCATTTTTTAAAAATCTTTAAAGAAAAATTTAAAAATTCAATTGACAAAATTAATACATTGTATAAACTCTCAGTATTTATTTAAAAAAAAAATTAAATTATTTTTTAATTTTAAATATTACTTTACATATTAATTATTACATTAAAATGTTAATTCAATAAAATGTAATAAAGAAATAAAAACAGAATACAAATATATTTCTAAAAAGTATTTACCATTTTTACTTTTCAAAGAGTCAATTAATTTGCTATAAAAATAAATCAATATACATTTTCATTATTTTTTGAATTTTTCATTTAAAAATATCGGTTCACTTTTATAAAATAAATGAATGCACCCATCTCTTTCATATTAAAAACTGAACTCTGCCTTAATAGGGAGACTCAATTTTCAAGGGAAGTAATTTTCTGTTGACAAATACAGGACAGAGAAGTCGACGGACGGAAGTAATGGCACTGGGTATGAAGGGTGCAAATAATCAGCCATCTAGCCAGTGCCCAAAAATTACGTCAACCGGAATATATTTTGCATGACCAAATAATCAATGTGAAATGTGATTCCCAACGTAAAGCAATTGAAGTTAGATATACGAGCCAAATACGAAAGAGAAACAATCACGCAATCGATATTTTGTTTTAGTTAACTTTGCGTTTTATCTAATAAAATTTTCTTCTACTATTTCCCTTTTAAATCAAAACTGTACCAATCACAAGAATGTGACATGAGATTCTTTACCATTTTCTTAGGCAATCTACAAAGAATCCCATGCATAGAAAGCTAAATTAACCCTACAAATCAAAGATCAGTGGAGTGAAAAAAAAGATTGCGGCCCCCGTAAATGAGAATCAAAGTCGTAACTTGTAAGAAGTGCTATTGAGAATATGAAGATGGCGACACCCAAAATAAACTATCATTCTCTATTACCCTTTGAATGGTGAATTCGACCGTTTCCGCCAAATTGTCAATAGCATAGATGTTAACTATTACACCAATAAATACAAATTTGACTGTGACTCTAATTCTCTGTAGGCCTGAAAGTCATGTCCCGTCATAGGTGAGCGAAGAACACCCATTTGAGCTTTGTAACTTTTCTCAAAGAAGGAACGATTCCCGACTTATGTCTGCCGCCGACAAGTGTCTTGTGCCGACAAATTGTAATCCATGCAATGTATTGTGACCAGAAAAAGAAGTCCATGAGGAATAATATCATCGAATTGCTTTAGACCGAGGCATGCGCTTACGTTGCACACAGTGTTGTATTAACTCTAAACACCCAGATTACCCAAAGAAATACAACAATAAGCCGAATCGGAAAAGACTCAAAATCCCAAAAGGAAAATACTTAACCCCTCTATCAAACAAAATACTGTTGCATGTTTCGTAGTGCTCCACAGCCCCAAATTTCGTATATAAGCCCGTGTGTCATCGAACATCTCCATACAGTCTTGGAGAAAGTTCCCAACCCTGTCATCTCACTTATGCTTTGATGTACTTTTGTTTCGATTTAATGTTCTGAGGTAGTCAGGATAGATTTGTAGTAGAATGGGCTCGGTGAATGTGAATCATGATGAGCTCAATGGTAGAAGATCAGAGCAATTCGCCAAGCGCAAGAGCAGTAAGAGAATTCTCGGTACTGCATTGGCTTCTGTACTGATAGTCGGCGCCGTCATCTTCCTGGCAGTTGGAGTTCATGGGCACGATAACGAGAGAGACAAAGCTGTGCGCACGAATCATTTCGGATGGGGAAATTCGACGTCAAATGCCGTGAAAGATGCATGCAGCAGCACGCTTTATCCTGATTTGTGCGTCTCCAGTCTCCTGAGTTTTGGCGGGCTGTCGAGTGAAGCCGGTTCTATGGATATGATGAATGCGGCTGTGAGCGTGGGTGTACTAGCGGTTGAGAAGGTGAAAGCCCACGCCAGCAGTCTTTATCGTCCCGACCTCGACTTCAGACAGCGCGGCGCTCTGGAAGACTGTATGGAGTTGTTTGATGACACGCTGGAGCAGCTCAACTCCACGCTGTCCAGTCTGCACAACACGTCATTCTGGTCCATGCCGAAGCACGCCGCTGAGATGCAGACACTGCTGAGTGCGGCCATGACAAACCAGTACACGTGTCTCGAGGGCTTCCAACTCTTCAAAGGAAATCTCGAACAAGACATGAATGGTCCACTCAACTACGTGTCGAATTTGGTGAGCAATTCTCTTGCCATGGTTGGTAATCTTTCTCAGAAAGCAAATGAAGCAGATTCGCTTTCCCATCGGCGGCGCCGTCTGTTGTCGGAAGAGTTCATCGCATCTGACGAGGAGGGTTTCCCGTCGTGGATGTCGGCAGAAGATCGACGGCTATTACGGGGTGGTGGGCGTGTGAGGAGGATTGACGCGGTGGTTGCGGAGGACGGGAGCGGAGAGCATAGAAGCATTCAGGCGGCTGTGGATGCGGCTCCCGTGAAGAGTAAGACGAGATATGTTATCCACATAAAAGCAGGGGTTTATCAGGAGAACGTGGAAATTCCTAAGAAGAAGCACAACATCATGTTCGTTGGAGACGGCAAAGATGTCACCGTCATTACCGGCAGTCGAAACGTTCATGATGGCTACACAACTTTTCGTAGCGCAACTGTTGGTGAGTCCTCCTTTCCTCTGTTAAGTCATTCGTTTGTACTTATGATGTTAAAAAAAACCTTTGATTTATAAAATAAGATAGATTTAATTCAAATATTTTTTGGAAAAATTTATCTAGGTTTTTATTTAATGAAAATTAAAATATATATATTTCTGTTCAATGAAATTATTCACCTTTTTCAAATCAATGATTCAGAATTGAGGAAAAGGATGGAAGATGATAGAATTAATCTAGATTGTGTGCTTACATTTATATTAATTTTTAAAAAATTATAATAAAAAGTTTGAATTTTTTTTCAATACTATTAATTAGAAAGTTAATAAAAAATGTATCTTTTATTAAAATACTCTATCTTATTTTTTAAGTTTTATAAAAGAAAAAAGAAAAATTAATAAAAAGAAACAAATAGTTTTATTCTAATTCGTCTTCTATTTTTAAAGATTAGATTTTTATTAAGTTTAAATTTTATTTAAAATATTTAAATCTTTTTATGAAAATTAAAAGTTATAAATAAAATTAATTAAAAATTATTTTTCTTATTTTAAATTTAAATTAATGTAGAATAGTTACATTTTCAATTAAAAATCTAATTTTGATTAGTATCTTTTTTTAATGTCATCTCCTTTTTATTAGGCTCTTTCTCCTCCTCCTTCTAGTCTTAGAGTCCTTGTTCCTCTCATCCGCTCTCTCTATTATCTCTAGTCAATGCCCTCGTGCCAATAAAATCCCCTGATGTAACTAAGCCCCCGACTATCTGTGCTTGAGTTCTATCTACAAATGTAGGTGCTTTAGCCCCCTTCAGTATTGCCTAGATGTAGAAAGTCTTGTAGTACTCTTCCTTTCATGCTTATCACTTTACAGTCCTATGTATTTCTATCACATCAATGAATCCCTGAGAAAACCCCGTAGGTGTGAGCATTTGTTGGTCTATCTCCCACTCTTCTTTGTACTAGGCTTCCTACCTCTGAGCCTCCGCCAAGTGTGCCCTCAATTGATTAATCTTCTCCTTAGCCATGTCCAACTTAGTCTCCATAGCTCCTACCCGGATCTCCACCCACTCAACTTTTGTCTCCATCTACACCCTCATGGCCTCCTCTACTATGGAATGTAGGCCTCTCTACAAAGTCTGTGCATGTGAATGTGCCCCATATCTCTACCTCTCTATTGCTAAAAGTTCTACCTACATACTATTAGCCCTGGATTTCCTACAAACTATCCCTCTTGGACAATCTAATGTCCCTCTCTAGCTCTAAGGTGATAGATCAGGCTCTCCCCTCATCCCGCTCTCTAGTCATAATCCTCAACCTCTCCTGAGTAATCTCAAGATTGTTGTAGGGTACTATAATTAACACTATTGACTATGGTTTGGGCCATGTCATGTGCCCCTCTACTCTTGACACATGTGACAATGATGGTTTCCCATGTCCCTACACCTACACCTATCCTTGTGTCTCTTCTTGAATTTGAGAGGCTTGTAGCTATTCCTGTGTGGGTGTCTGCTTCCTCCTAGCCCATGGGGCTCTCTGTCTCAAAGTCCTATCCCTTCTCCTATTGATGGATCAGCCATAAGAGCATCCCTTTTTCATCTCCACCATCATCATCATCTCCTCCATCCTAGATTTTTTTATCAATGTCCATGTCATCTCCTAGATTCTCATTTGGAGCTACATGCCTAGGATCAATGAGTCTGATAGGCTGATGGGCAGCCCACCATGCAACATATGCAAGTGTCATCACTACGTCCTGAACTTCTAATCACCAAACCCATGCAAAAAGCTACATCCCCAACCAACTTGATCTCACTAAAAAAAATGTTTTCATATCTCCCTCAGGCTCATGTCTCTCTTCTCACATGTGGATGTAGTAATCCCCCCAACCACATCCTATAAACCTCAACTAACACATGACATGAGCTGGCCTATATCACCCAACCATATGAATCATCCTCCTAAGAAACCAACAATCTGATTGTATAAAGGATAAATGGTATTTGTCATCTCTCCCACCCTCAACCCAAGCCTCGCAATCCCTAGATATGATGTCCATATAAACACCTGCAGCTCATTCAAAATGTGCCTCCAATAACTCACGACACCGACTGAAGAATAATGTAGAGGTGCACACTATCTTTGTGCATATGGATCCTCCCTCTCTCGATCTCAAGCTCCCAAAGGATGTAACATTGCAATATGTTGCCATGCTCAAATAAGTAGCAATGTAAGCCTAGCACCTGGTTCTTGTACCCCCAATACACACACATGTGTTGGCTTATCCCATAGAAAATCCATGACCTAATAAATCAGGTAGCATCCATCTACCTATCAATCCTCCCAAGTACCACTCTAATCGTGGTAACCTTCACCCCACTGCATGTCGCCATAATTAAAAGATATTTGAATTAATTTAATTTATAAATTTTCATCTTATTAAAATTTTGTTTACTTTAGAATAACTATTTATAAATTTTTATTTTAATCTATATGATAAAATAAAATTTAACATCAAATCTAAATCTAAATTTTGGAGCAAGAGAGTGAGAGGAATAGAAACTAAATTTTGTTTCATCATTTCATGTTAATAGCTTAAGGATAATATGTTTTGTTGGGGATTTATGCTTAGATTAGCATGCATCTCTCTCTCTCTCTCTCTCTCTCTCTCTCTCTCTCTCTCTCTCTCTCTCTCTCTCTCTCTCTCTCTCTCTCTCTCTCTCTCTCACACACACACACACACACACACACACACACACACACACACACATTCCATTTCTATCTCCTTTCTATTTATCGCCTCCTCTCTCTCTCTCTCTCTCTCCCTTTCTCTTCCTATATATCTCTATCTCTATCTTTCTCTTCTAGCATATGTCTATATCTCCCTATTTCCCTCATCCTCTCTTCATCTCTATTTTTCTATCTCTAGTTCTCTTTGTTTGTCTATCTCTTTACATATCTCCCTCTCTTTATACCTCCTTATATTTGTATCTCTTTATCACTCTATCTCACCATCTATATATCTATCTATCTCTCCCCTCCCTTCATAGATTTTTATATCTATTCATTTCTATATCCCCCTCTATTCCCCTATATATCCTCCTTTACCTCTTCCTCGCCCTCTCTCTATCTCTTTATCTATTTGTTTCACTCTCCCTCTCTCACTCTCTCTTCATGTCTATCTCTATCTTCCTCCCCCCTCCTCTATCACTATATATGTCTCCCTCTATCCATCCATATTCCCCCTCTCTTGATTTTTAGACTTCTATATCTATATCTATTTTCCTCTCTCTATATATCTCCATATTTTTTCTTTCCTCTATCAATCTATCTTTGTGTAGTTATCTATCTATCTCTCTCTACCATGTATTTCTCCCTTTCTGTATATGTCACTTCCTATCTCTATATTCATCTTTCTATCTCTCCTCTCTTTCTATTTATTTTCTCATTCAACTCTATTTATTACTCTCTTATTTCTCTTTTTATCTCTTCATTTCTATCCTTATCTACATTATCCACTCCTCTTTTTCCATCGGCATCTCCAACTTTATCTCTATCTTCTTCTCTACCTCTATATCTTTACCACAACCCCCCGCTTCCCCACACCCACCCCCACCCCACCGTCCCCTTCCCTACGCCACCCCCCCTCCACCCCTATCCCTTTCCCCTATTGAAAATAAAACATGAGCCTAATGATAATGAAACTTGACTATCTTTTTGATTCAAAGGCTTTGCCTCAATTATTGTTGGATATTATAAGGGGATGAATAGTTGATATGAAACTATCTATTCTCCATTGATACCTTTTTTGCACAAAAAAACATCATTTTCTAAATGGTTTGCCAATTGACCTTGTGTACTGCACAAATTTATGTAAAAAATACCAAGTTTTCTCCTAATCGACCTTCACACCAAGGTACAATTGCTAATTTTATTTTAAATGAATTAAATGCTTTTATATATATATATATATATATATATATATATATATATATATATATATATATATATATATATATATATATATATATATATATATATATATATATATATATATATATATATATATATATATATCACAAAGAACTTGAAATAAATAGCTCCATATACAATTGAATATCTAATACATTCTTAGTTTCTAATCAATACTGCAATAAAATTATCATATTGAAATTCATAATTTTTCAGTTTTCAATATTAAAAGATATAATAATTGAAATATTTCGAATCATTTATAAGTATTTCGTTTATATGAATATTAACACGAGATTAACACAAGTACTTGTGAACATAATCTTCTGACTTATATCAGTTCTTTTGAACAATAAAACGAGAAATTGCTTATAAAAGATCAAGAATCAAATGTGAAAAATCTACTTATTTACAAACCACCCTTCTCTTAGAAACCAAATTTAAGTTTCATTCTAGATATACCTTTCAGATTATTTTTTGAATATCCACAATGGCAACTCAACTCTTTAATCATTCTAATCTCTTTCAATTAAAATGATCCAGATAATTAATAAAAGATTTTAAAGAAATCTACATATATATATTCAAATTATTTAGCTATATCAATTTGATATTGATTGAGCAAAGGCTAGAGATATTCTAAATTGGAATGGATATTGCAGCCGTGAGGGGGAAGAAATTCATTGCGCGTGACATGACGTTCGAGAACACGGCAGGACCGGCCAAATACCAGGCGGTGGCCCTTCGCGTGGGATCAGATCTCTCGGCATTCTACAGGTGTAGCATTAAGGGCTTCCAGGACACTCTTTACGTTCACTCCCTTCGCCAATTCTTCCGTGACTGTGACATCCACGGCACTGTTGACTTCATCGCTGGCAATGCGGCAGTGGTTCTTCAGAACTGTAATCTGATGGCGCGCAGGCCCGGACCAAAGCAAAAAATAACCTACGCTGCGCAAGGCAGACTGGACCCAAATCAGAACACCGGCATCTCCATTCACAACTGCAAGTTGATGGCAGATCCTGACTTTGGTGCCGTTAAGAGTTCGTTCCAGGCTTTTCTGGGACGGCCGTGGAGGCAATATTCTCGTACTGTAGTAATGCAGTCATACCTGGGCGATTTGATTCAGCCCGCCGGTTGGTATGAATGGTCTGGAAACTTTGCATTGGATACGCTCTATTATGGAGAATACATGAATTATGGCCCTGGCTCTAGGACTGCGAATAGAGTAAAATGGCGGGGCTACCATGTCATTGCGACGTCATGGGAAGCAACCCAGTTTACTGTGGGTCGATTCATTCAAGGAAATTCGTGGTTGCCATCTACTGGTGTTCAGTATTCTTCGGGTCTCATATAATTGTCTGCAGCGTATGATATGGTGTGCGTAAATTATAAGAATTCTTTGCTTTCATTTGATTTGCTGCTTTTCTAGCGTGTTCAGAGGTTTGTGTTTGCCCTAATTTCAAGTATCGTATAATTGGTTTTGGTTGTTTTGTTAATTACTCTGTCATCTATTAGATTTGGTCCTTGAGAACAGGTCGATGGCCACCCTCTACTGATCAATAATTTCAATTTTATTTTCTAAATCAGAGAATGTGTTGACATGTTATCTGTTTACGCATGTGAAGAACGTGTTAGTGACTAAGTGCTCATCAATTTTTACACTGAACATTCCCTTAAATATTCGGGAATGGTAATGGCGGATTTTAGAAAGCATTTTCAAATAGAGAACTGAAATGCTTGATGGGAAATCCATTTCATGGATTTTAATGCAACTGATGGAAGACTCTTTCCTCATCATTGTGACTGGGTC
The DNA here is from genome assembly GCA_027943335.1 of Chamaecyparis obtusa. NCBI lineage: Eukaryota > Viridiplantae > Streptophyta > Pinopsida > Cupressales > Cupressaceae > Chamaecyparis > Chamaecyparis obtusa. Next base: position 162,332 of record BSBK01005609.1, on the reverse strand, counting down.
CATCCATTTTATAACTGAACGAAAGCTTGAAGTTTTGAAAGGTTAACCTCTAGATTTAAGTATTGATATGGATTTTTAAAATAATCAAAATATGGTTTAATATACCATCTAAGTATTAAAGGAAAGGGGTAATTTAGATAATGTGATACAGATACGCATTAGTGGTTAGGAAGCATGTGTAAAAAGAGATGAGTTGTTTAAGAGATGCTTTAAAAAATTTCTATAGATCATTTTGCATAATGTAATTAAAGGAATATATTTTATTACGTTAATCTTGTTAATGCATTGAAGCTTTATAGTATTATATTATGTGAGAACTTCATAATATATGAATTTCATATGTATATTATTTTATATTAATGGAAAGAAGCATGCTATTCATAAAAAAATATTTAAGAGTTTTATTTTCAAAAGCTTATTAAATTATTGTATAGTCTCTGGAAATATCTGTCAGTTGAGGTATAAAAGGGACAAGTTTTGCTGAATTTTCTACAAATATAATAGCAAGCTAAGTGGACTTAATCATTGGAAAATTCCATGACTAAGTGCACTTGAATTTGAATAGTATTGGGATGAGTGGCCTCTTAAGAAGGCTCAATTCTTTAATCCTATGAGAGATGAGCTCAAAGTGAACCATTCATTGTTAGAAAAAATGAGTTCATGTTGAACACTACTCATGAAACATAGGTCAATGATTTTAACTCAAAAGTTATATTGTTGAGTCTTGATCTAGAAATATATCACAACTTATCTCCCAAAAAAGAGTTAGCACTTACCATTTCTAAAAACATCATGATGGTCATTCTTTCATTAAATCCTTGCACGTGATCATACAATGAATGATGAGTACAAGAAAATACTAATTCATTCCATTAGATGAGCACTCTATAATTTTACATCAAAATAATATAGTTTCACATTCCTTGAACCATTTTTGCTTCTACATGAATCATGACAGCCAACATGCGTGCTTCAACTATACATTCAACCATTAATATTCCAACAAAATAAATACAACCATGTTAAAGGAGCAATCACTAATAGTACAAACAAACCCATCTATGTAATTGCTACAATTTTTATAAATACAATATTTTTCCATCAATGGGCTAAAAATCAAAATTAGATTCACTTCCACCATACATTACAAAAATTTTGTAATGTGAAACCAATTGAACATGATTGAGAATTACGGATGAACCTCATAAATAAATTACTATCAAATGATGAGCCAAAATATGTTGACTAGTTAATTTACCTATTTTCTATAAATGATTTAGTGAGAGACCAATGTATCATGTTAACTACAAAGTTGTAGATTTAAACATGGCTTGTGAATGGATCTCTTGGAGAGGTACTAGATATTTTGTACATAATTGGCTCTAAAGCACCTGATTTACCTTTGTATGAAATAGTGTGATTTAATACATAGAATATGAATCACCTTGGAAATAAAATGACACAAAATATAACATAAATAACCATATCCCCAAGCATCTATAGAAAAATACTACTTTCCATTGCATGGACAATTACCATACATAAATTGGGCAAGCACTAATGCTAAAAATATAACAATTGATATAGGTACAACTAAAAGATGAGGGTTAACTTTTACAGCTATATCTAGAGTTAAATTAATAAAGTCCCTTCAGATATAACCATCATAGTCCTTGAATCAATATTAAATAATGAACAAAAATGTATACACTATTTTCAAAATACAAGAAGCCTCATCTGCATCTTTTTTTCTTTCATGAGCATGTGTACACATTTTTTATTCCAAAGATATTTCTCTAAAATCTTTCAGTTTATTTGTGTCCTTAATATCTTCATAGTATATGCCTTATAGAAAGAAATTCTAAACTACTCTATTCAAAACTTTATGTTGTATAATTGACTATTAAGTTTTTGTATTGATACTAGATTTTCCTCCAATTCACTATATTGATACTAGATAACCTCTATCATAAATGCTAAACCCTAATCATAACTGCTAAACCCTAAAATTCTAAACACTAAGCTAGACCATAATCCTAAATTGTAAATTCTATTCTTAACCCCAGTCATAAATGTTAAAACCTAAACCTAAATTCTAACCATAATAAAAATCCTAACCCTAACCATAATACTAACAATGATGTAAATTTATGCCCTAACCATGATCCTAAGACTAATCTAAACCCTAAATAATAATTTAAATCCTAAGTCCCTAACCCTTACCATAATACTAAAAAAGATGTAAAAACCTTAAGCATAACCATAATCCTAATGTAATCATTTCTTTGATACCATGTAAAAACTGCTTTGACACAATGAAAGAATATGCCTAAGGCAATATGCCAAGATTTAGAAGCCTAATGAATAGCAAAAGAGAGATAAATAATAAGATAAGAATATGTTGTAATCTCACCAATATGATTAATTGAATCAATAATAATGAATGAGCTAACTAAACTCAATTCATCTACTATGTAGGAGTGTTTACTTATATAGGTAAGGTAATAAGATACTGTGATAAGGAGAAGATAAGTTATCGTCCACACAAGGTGGAATCACATGTCTAACAAAGGTGGATCATCCTCCATTATGCAATGAAGTATGTGCAACATGTGGAGGATGATGATGTAATAAGAACACTAAAGGTGGAGACAACACATAAAGTTGAATTTGATAATGACTATCACTATGCCTAAAATAAAATTTCTCCTATACCATGTTCTAATAAAGGTTCAAACTCCTAAGTGTCTCATATGAAAAATACTATGAAATGCATTATCCTAAGTAAGCTTAAGTAAAGTGTAATTAGTGAATATTTAATTACACCCCCTCTTAAGTGTAACTTGTGGGAATGTACTTAAACTCACAATGCTAGATGACAATGCAAGATGGGTGCCAACTACTAGGCTACGTTGGATGCCCATATACAATATGCAAAACCTCATGGGATAAAACTCCCCTCAAAAAGAGAGATGAAAAAAAATAAGATGCATAGATGGAGGACTCATCAACCCCCAAGACTACATACATCATGTATATACAATCAAGTATCATCCCCCTATAGGAAGGATAAAAGTAGACAACTTCACCCGCCCATAATGAAGAATATCTTGCAAATATGGTAAGTTCTTGAAGACAAAACATAATCCAATGCCTACAAACAACATTTCTCCCCTTGGGAAGAAGATAGACCAAGTATAAAGGTAGGAATACTTCCCATTATAGATAGGAATTAGGAAGTATAATAAAAATATAGTATGATGATGATGTATTTGTTTTGGGTATTAAGCACTATGTAATGCACTGAGGGGGTTTGAATCAATGTAGTAACCAGCTCAACAATTTAAACCAAATCTGATCACCAGCTACAAACAAAATAGTAAATTGATTATTGATGCATTAACCATTATTGTTGATCACACTCATAAAAATAAAGCAATAAATAAAAACCAAATATCACAACCATAAACACATGTGACACAATGATTTTGGTATTGTGGAAACCCTTGTAAGAGGGAAAAACCATGGTGGGAATGGAACCCATAATCTTCTCTACTACAGTGTAGAAGGTGCCATGTGAAAGGCTTACAAAAAATCTTTCTGAGAGTTATTCATCTTGTGAGAGATGCCTAGTACACAATGAAATGTACAATAAAGACCTTTTAAAGTCTACCTCGTGTGAGGATTAAAGCCTCAATATAGAGATTCACCTTGTAAAAGGGTTTAGAAACTAAGACCTGTAAGAGTCTACCTAGTGAAAGGATTTAACTTTCTAAAATTATAAGAGAACAACAAGTAACTAATCTATGGTAGCACTCATTTCCTATAAGATCCTTTATGTCTGGTATCTTCTCACACTTCCATACAATTTGTGACTCAAACCTCTCCTTCCAATATTTCCACAATCTTTTGTATCGGTCGCTAATTGATCTTGCAATTGTTTTCCCTAATAAAACTGTCTAACCCTCTATGTCCTTCTCACAAATAATCTTTTATATGATTCCTTAATATTTTTTCTTCTTAAACAACACCATTGATTTTTCCTCTTAAGTGTTTAGCTCTCCTATCGCTCAATTCACCAATCTCGAGACAGTAATATATTTTTCTCTTAGAATTCAAACTTGCTTTTAAGTCATTTTACACTTTAAGTTCAACTTCTTGTAGATTCTTTCAGATCATCATTAACCTTAGATAAAATCATCCATTCAATTAAACCAATAGAATCTTGACAACTCAAATAACTTTCATAATAAACCTCACCTTGAAATATGTGTTGATTTATCATTTAGCAATTAAAGAAATAATGTTGCAATGTTTATTCCAAGATACTAATTAATCATTCAAATCCAAATAAGACATTAACATTTAAAGAGTCAATTGTAAAATAATCTCTAACACATTGTAATACATCATCCTGTAAAACCACTCCTCATAATACTTCAATCTTCATATTCATTCAACATTTTTCCATCATGTTATTGTTCTTCATGCTTACTAGTTGTGTCACTTAGGTAGTTTTAGGTTGATCAGATTAGATTCTTCATTACCAGTCATTGTCAATTATGTTGATAGATTGTTTTGTGTTTGACCATCAATGAAAACATTTGATCAGATAGTTATTATTTTTTGTTATCTTTCCCATTTAGTTGATCAATGCCAACACTTTGAAATCTACTCATGAGTCATCATGCCCTTGGATGGTGAAGATGCCACAAACAAATCAAGAACTTATTGAATCATAGTAGAAAGTGACAAACAATTTAAACCAATGGTAACTTATTGTGAACAAGATCCAAAGAAAAATATGAAGTGACAAAATTGTTTCCACAACTATCAAATATAATTGATGCCTCTAAAAACTAAATGGGATTCTCTATCACATAATCATTGATCAACTTCAACCAAACAATGTGACATATCAAGTGAAGGAAGAGACTCATGAATTTTTCAATATCCAAAAATAATGTAGAAGATTCTCCAACTATGATAAAGTTGTCATTGAATAGAAGAGAAATCCCCTCAAGTATGTCTCCCAAATTGGAATTGTGAGATTCCACAAATAATGAACTAATATCTAGAAAATAGGAATCCAAGATAGGAAGACAAATAGATATCTCTTGTAATGACTCACTAGAATCACCAACAAGATATGAATATTTGATCTCAATTGGAGAATCAGGAGCTATATAGGTAGAGTCACTAGATCACCAAAACTCTCAAGTGTTGCAAGACATTCAATCTCCGCTAATGTATCATCATCAAAGGGAATATTGTTTGCATCATCAAGTTGAATAAGTAAATCTAGACAACAGGATCATTTGGGAAAGGAGAAGCATTAGGATCTCCACAATTATCCCAAAAAAAATCCAAAATGTGCATGGGTGCTCAATACAACTGATCTTGGGGTAGATTTCATAGAATAGAAATGAAGTCATTTTGTCACAAATCAATCTTCTGATATGATATTTTTTTATCTCCCCAAATGCATTGATCCTAGTCCAACTTTGGCTCATGGACAAGTCCATAAAGATGAGGTAAGAAATTAAGCTATCTACAATGTGTAATGTTTCCTTTTGCCTATGATGCATAATTACCCCTTGTAAAAGTTTTTGATTAAGTAAAACAGGTTTTACAGGGTGCATGAAACCCACAAGTTTAGAGCAGAAACATACATGAGATAGTCCACAGAAAGCCTAGGGCTGAAAAACCATAGCCAGATAGAATGGGCCAGGCAAGAGACAGCCAAGGCACTGCCCACTAGATGGACAAAAGAGAGGACAAAGTCAAGAGAAGCAAACAAAAAATAGCCGCACCTTCCCACCAAATGACGAGTTAAGTTTGTAAGATTTTTCCTTCTGTACACTGGAGTCGTTCCTTTTCAAAGATACTCTTAACTTCTTTTGGAAAGTCATCACCATTATGCCAAGTCAACTTAGCATCCTTCATGATAGCCAGGTTCGAAAACCATTCCGCCACCCCATTGGCTTCCCTATACGCATGGGTGATGAACACCTTCTCAAAGGAATTAAGGATAACCCAAATTTTAGCTATAATCTTGGCTATAGTCCAAGAGGGAGGGTGAGAGAGGTTAAGGCAATTGATAATGTTCATCAAATCACCTTCCAGCTAGAGCCACTTAACCCCCTGATCTTTTGTAAGTTTGGTGACTTGAAGAGCCACATAGGCTTTAGCATAATGATTCGTCTAAGCATCTAGGGGAAGAATGACAGCCGCAGTACCAATTTCGAAGCTGTTTCTGATTATTCCTCCACTACTAGCAAGACCAAGGTTCCCTTTTGCCATGCCATCAAAGTTGGCTTTGGTCCAACTAATAGGGGGACTAGTCCACACACAGTTTTGTATTTTTTCTTGAGTATCATCCTGGGTCTTTCCTATAAGAGGGTTAGATCTACCACAGTAGAGAAAATTCTCCTTAATAGCATGAATGATTTTTTCAAAGATAATTTTAGAAGGAGAGGAATAGTGACGAAAGATGCAATTATTGTACTCCTTCCAAACCCCCCAACAAAGATGAGGAAGAATCTAGGTACAAAGTAATCTAAAGTCCTGATCAAACCTTTTGAAGACCCATTGGGAGAAGAGATCGCTAAAAGATAGGGGAAAACACCATGAGAGATTCAGGACCAAAAAGAGGAGTTGTCAAATTTGACTAACAAAGGAGCAATGGATGAAGAGGTGATCCACAGACTCCTCTTGACATTTTTAGAGAATGCATCTATTAGTGAACTGGAACCCATGCTTGATGAGATTATCCATCGCAAGGATACAGTTTTGAAGCAGGAGCTAGAAGAAGACGTTGATTTTGGGCGTGAGACTAGGAATCCAAGCTTTGGCCCATAGCAGATTCAAGTCTTGGATATGTGTGGTCAACGAAGACTAGGCCGAAGCCACAGTGTAATTCCCATTCGAAGAATCCTCCCAGATAATCTTGTCCTACTTGGGAGAAAGAGTGATCGCATTGAGATAAGTCATCAAAGGAGACAGGTCCTGAGAAATCTAAGTGAGATCTACCCATTTGTCATCCCTTTTGTAATTGTAGACCTGAGTCCTGTAGGTTTGAGAGCAGATGAGTCTCCAAGTGTTTAGAGTATCAAAATTTCTCAGGCCGCCCATCTGAAGCTAGTTGTCATTCCAAAAATTGACAGAGTGACCATTTCCTATTTTCCACTTTGCCCTAGATTTAGCCAACTCCTTGGCGGCAAGAAGACCATTCCAGATGATAGAACCTTTGGGGAAATCCACCTCTTCAAAGAACCTGTTAAGTGAATTATGCAAGAGGTATTTTTCTTCAAAGGTATCCCTCCATTCTCCAATGCTATTTAAAATTCTCCAGATCTGTTTGGCTTGAAGGGCTTTGTTGAAAGGTTTCAATTTCCTTAAGCCTAGGCCACCAGCAAATTTTGGTCAGCACACTTTCTCCCAGACAATTAGGGGAATGCGCATGTGGTCCTCAGTGCCAGACCATAGGAATCTTCTCTGGATTCTTTCCATAGCTTCCGCGGCTTTGGCCGGGATAGGGAAGAGGCTAAGGGCATAGGTCAGAAGATTCTGTAAAGTAGCCTTAACCAAGTGGATCTTACCTGCCTAGCTAAGGATGACCCATTTCCAACCGGAAAGCTTCATGTTAAATCTATCTATCAGTTTGTTCCAAAAAGCATCCAGAGGTTTGACACCTAAGGGCAGCCCCAAGTAGGTAGAAGATAAGGTGTCAATGCCACATCCCATTATTTGAGCTATTTTCCTCTATCTCACTTCAGGAGTGTTGATAAAGAAAAGATCACTTTTCTTCTAGTTGATAGTTTGGCTAGTGGCCCTAGTATAATTGTTAATAATATCCTTCACCACCCTAGCTTCTCCCACCAAAGCCTCACTTCTAAGAATGGTATCATCCATGAATTGTTGGTGTGTAAAGACAATGTCACTAGAGGAGGGATCAATGCCTTTCAGGTCCCCATTCATTTTAGAAGCTGAGATAAGTCTCCCCAAGCACTCAGCAAGAATGATGAAGAGAATGGGGGAAAGAGGGTCCCCTTGTCTCAGGCCCCTGGAAGGTTTGAAGAAGGAAGACGTGGAGCCATTAATCATGACCATCAAGGAAGGGGTTGAGATGATTTGAAAGAGAAGCTTGTAGGAGTGGGAGTTGAAACCAAAACCTTTAAGAACTCTGAGAAGGAACTACCAATCCACCCGGTCATAGGCCTTAGAGAGGTCAAGCTTGAGAAGAAAGCCTTCCCTTTTTCCTTCTTCAAGAGAATGAATAACTTCATGCACCATCATAATGGAGTCCAAGATCTATCTGCCAGGCACAAATCCAAATTGTTTCTGCGAGATCAAAGAAGGGAGGACTCTAAGAATCCTAGAGGTGATAACCTTGGAGATGATCTTAAGGAAAGAATTGCAAAGGCTTATAGGTCTGAATTTCTCAAAAGAGTCCGCTCCAAAAATCTTGGGAATCAACACCAAGAAGGTGGCATTGAGTTCTTTGAGGAGGTTCTTCGAACCAAAAAATTCTTGCATAGCTTGAACCACATCGTCTTTCACCACATCCCAATAAAGGTGAAAGAAGAACATAGGGAAGGCATCTGGACTGGGGGCTTTGTCCCCTAGAAGAGAGTACAGAGCTTTCTTGACCTCAGTCATGTCCAGGATAGAGCATAAGTCTTTATTTTGATGGTCAGTGATGATTTTCAGTATATTATCGAGGAGATAGACCTGGTCTTGTTCAGATATCCCCTGATCTTTTGACAGGACCTGAGAAAAGTAATTAATTGCCTCATCCACTATATCCTTATCCTCCTTAAGATCTTGGTCTCCCTTCTTGATTCTACGTATCCTGTTAGTAGCTTTGTGTCTCAAAGTGGAAACTTGGAAAAAGTGACTATTGCGGTCCCCTTCCTTGAGCCAGATGGATCTCGATCTCTGCTTCCAGAAGGTTTCCTCCTACCCAATAATATTATTGTAATCTGAAAGGATGGATTTTTCTTTTTGCAATCTTTCTTCATCATAGCCCTGATTCTGGATTTCGGCTTGAATACAGTTAAGTTCATTGAGAATCTTATCTTTAGAGGTAAAGATATGACCAAATTCCTCTCTGTTCCAATTTTAAACATTACTTTTGATATTCCTTAACTTTTTTGCCACTCTAAACATGGTTGTTCCTTCAACATCTATGTTCCACCACTCTTTGATTTTATTGAGCAAGTTGGGATGGGAAACCCACATCTTTTCAAATCTGAAGGGAAAGTTCCTTTTCTTGTCAGTCTAATCTGAGGAAAGCGAGATGGGGGAGTGGTCTAAGCCAGCATGGACCAAGGCAAAGAGGTTGATACTATAGCTGTTCAGCCAGTCCGGTGAATACAGGGCCCTATCCAAATGAACTTGAATGCAATCCAAACCAATCCTCCTATTAGACCAGGTGAAGTCAACACCTTGAAGATTTGTATCAAGCAAAGCCAAGGCATTGATGAAGTCCATTAGGTCTTGTCTGCTTTCAGAATCAGGAGCTATTCCTCCCTTTTTTCCCCTTATTTAAGTGGGGTGTTGAAGTCCCCCATAATGATACCTTTAGTCCATTTAAGAGGGGCAATGGTGGATTGTATCTTATTCCAGTAGGTCTTTCTATATCTTTTTGAGTTAGGAGCATAAATATTCAAAATAAGCCAACTTTCATCATCTTTTATTCTAGTAAAATGCATGAGAAGTAGGTTACCACCTTCGTAGATGACATTGGCTCTGAGGTGATGCAAGTTCCACATAGTGATGAGGCCCCCAAAAGCTCCCTCTAAGCTAGTAGCTCTATTATTCATAGCTTTGCTGAATTTAATTTTCTCTAACTTATCCTTCTGCATTTTTGTTTCCTAGATTAAGAAAATGTCCGGTCTATGATCTCTTATCATATTTCTAATGACGTCCTTCTTGTGTGAGCTATTTAGCCCACAAATGTTCCAAGAGATGACTTTCATTTCTTTATCGGGGTGTTGTAAGCTTGGATAGAACCCTGGTTTCCATCCTTTTTATTTAGGCTCACTTCTACTTGCCTATTTTGGCTTGTCTTTTTTTCTTTTTGGGGTGTAGTTTCTACCCCTTCCCTCTACCTTTTTCCTTCTTTTGGTAGCTACTGGTGAAACTGGAGATGGGTCTCTGCTGCTTGATTTCTTCTTCTTGTGAACTAAGATCCATCCTACCTTATCTTCCTTATGCTTGGAAAAAAGCTCCACAATGGTGTTGAATTGGTTTGGGGAAGCTGAGACCATCAGGTCCTCAATCTGTTGGTACTTCCTAGATTCCCACAAATCTAAGCTAGGAATAGAGTTGTTCATACCTATCGCAGGGGGAGAAATGGACTCCGGGACTAGGGAGACAGAGATGGTGCTAGAGCATGAGTCACCTCCTTCAATCTGAGCTTCATTCTTGTTTTCTTCCTTTGATTCTTGTTGATTGGTTTCATCCATATCTAGACCCAAAAGAGGGGGGGGGGGGGGCTCCGCCAGTCTCTTCAAGCTGAATCAGCTTTGGCTTCTCCACTTCCCTGGTATCCTTAGTGTCCGGTTTGGGAGCAGGTTGTTCTTTTTTCTTCCAGATTCTATTGGTTTTGGGCATTGGTTCCTCCTGAGAGGCTCCTTTATTTTTCTTTCTTAGTTCATGTCTAGCTTTCCTTTCTATCTCTTTTGCTTGGAGGATAGGACAAGATTTAGCTTTGTGACTTGCTTTCTTGTAGTGGAAACAAGCAAAAGGGATGCTTTCATAGTCCAGTTTCTGCACACACTTTCCCAGGTTGGAATGAAGCTTAATAACTTTTGGCATATCCTTTCCTTCTTCCACTCTGATATAGATCCTGGCAAAGGTGAGTCGGCTCCTAGCAACAGTAACAGGTTCAATGGAGAGAAGAGTGCCAAATGATTTGGCTATCCTGTCAAAGATGTCTTCATTCTAGAACTCCATAGGTAGTTCAGGTAGTCTCACCCACACCGGGGCTTGGATGAAGAAGGAGTCATTAAGATCTAGATTAGGTGTCCATTTTTGTAATGCCAAAGTGGCCTTTCCAATGACCCACGTGCCAACATGGAGGATCTTATCCAAGTCCTCTTTGCAGGAGAACTCAAAGAACAAAAACCCTTTAGCCATTGCAGAGACCTAGACATGACCCTTCAGGTCCCATTTTTTTTTTGCAAAGATCTTGACAATGTCAATGTTTGGCCTAGGGCCAATGAACTTGCCCACCAGAGTGTTGTCCATGGATGCAATGTTGTGGTCAACCAATTCGTCAAGTATTTTTAAAACAAAGTTGCCTTTTTCCTTGTCTGATAAATCCTTTATGGAAGGGAAAAAGGACTTACCTAAGGGTTTTATCGCAAAGAGTGTAGACCACCAATGAGGAGGACCATCCTGGTCACATGCCCAGGTCTTCATTGAAGAAGGCGGTCTAGGAGGGCCCTCATGCCTAGCTCCCACACCCGCTTCCTTACCTAGGTCTTTCTCCTTTTCACGTGGGACCCCATCTATTTTCTCTAGGTCTACAGAGTCATGATCTGCAAGGGAATCGATGCAGCAGGCCTCCCCCGAGGAACCCACAACCTGTGATCTAGGATTCCCACCCACCAGCGAATTCAAAAATCCACCCGTTCGCACACCCGTTCCCACTCCCACTCCTTCCATTTCAGTTTCCACTTATTTTTAAAGTTAAATTAGCTCTACTGGTTTTTATTGAATCTACCTCTAGTAAAAGTTACTATAGTAGGATGCCTTATATATCCTAGATTATTAGATAAATGATACACTTCTCAAATTATAAAATGAGATCAACAAATCATTACACCCCACAATGCACTCATAGAGAATCAAGCCCCCTCCCCTCCCCCCCCCCAAAAAAAAATGGTTAATTTTGACACTTTATATATAGTGCATGTACAATTGCCACTTGCCAAACAAGAACTAAGTGGGATTCTATTTTTGATATTTGCATCCACTTGATTGAGGCCAAATTAGACTTTCAAAATAATATTGCTAGGATCAAACTAAAATCCTAGCATTTCAATGACCATAAATAGATTTAAAAAAGACCAAGATCTGAAAGTGATATTTTTATTACAAAAATACTATAAATTGATAGCAGATTTGAAGATTAGACAAAAAATTATGCACTTAAAAAAATTAGCACCTTAAAATGTGTTTGGATGAGCCCGAATGGAGCCTCTATGGTTTTAGATTTGAGGATTAGATAAGTACACTCACCAAAAGATAATATTTTTTATGCGATCACAGTAAGAGGATCCTCAATGAGGCTAGTCTAAACTATGTAGCAAGAGCCACACAACAGAAACAAAAACCAAAAAATAGAAAGAGATAGAGAGCATGCAAGATCAGATGTTCTTATTAATATAGATTCAGGAAATTATAGATAATTGGCTAGCAACATGCATGCATACATTCCAAGCATAAAGTCCTTATTACACCATGAAAATCTAGACTTATTCATCCTTTGATCCTTCAAGAGTTATTTTTCTAATTGCCTCCCCAACAATGATTAATTACGTCAATATATAGAGATTTCCCAAGAATTATGTTGGGAAATAAAGATCACATTTTCCTAGGGAAAACATAATACCAAATAGAGGCTAGGACCTGAACCATAAGGAACACAACCAAAATGCTAGGAAATCTAGTGTGTGCCCATAGGTGGGTCAGCCAAAAGCTCAGGAACATTGAACGATGCACCATGAAGCTTCACAAATCATGGAATTATCGTGCATGATAGAAAACCTCCATCTTAGCCATAAACATGCACACACAAGTCCGAGAAAGAATCCAAGATATTTCCACTATGAAGTAACACATCAAGGTGCAAACCCAAAAAAAGGTAGAACATAATGTCTGGAATGTACCATGAGGTTTGCAAAAAAAAATGAGCCAACTTGAAGGAACGCCATAGAAAATAAAGAAATCAACAAAACATGAATAAACTGAAAAGAAATATTTTTGGTTGATGCAAGATTACCATGAACCAAGGATGCTCCTGCATAGGACACCCAGGTTTATTGAAAAGTGAGACTCTCACTTTGATGAACTAAAGGAAAACCAAGATGGTCTACCTTATCCTGAGAAATCCATGAAGAATCATCAACTGGTATGTTCTTCCACTTTACAAGATACTCAAAGTATTATCTTCCTATAGTGCTTCAACCAACTCTGCAATCCAAAATCTCTTCAATCTCATCCTATTTCTTCTTAGGAAACTGCTACTCCAATTTTGATCCATTGTCACCACTGAATTCTATCTCATTGAATATAGGTGATATATCTATAGTATCCAATGACTCAACTTCATATGTATTCCTTGAGTCAAATTTCCTCAAGATCTTACAAGGTCAAAACTTTCTCATATTTATCTTATTGTAGGCTCCAACTGGAAATATTCCCTTCCTTGGACATACCATCACTCCATCTCCCACTTGGAATTCCTTATGTTTCTTCTTCTCATTTTCCTTCTTCTTATACTTCTAGTTTATGTTTTCCAAATACTTTCTAACCGGATTGTGTAATGACTTCATGTGATCTAAAAACTCTTCTTCTTTTTCACTCCTTTCATATTCATGACTAATGTCTCTCAATTCTAATACACCTTTAGGATTCATGCCTGTTACAATCTCAACTGGTGTTTTCCATGTACTCATATTCACTGAATTGTTATATGCAAACATTTCTCGAGAAATGACTAAATCCCAATTACCAATCTTATCTCCAATCAAACATCTTAGTAAATTACCCAAACTTATGTTTACTACCTTGGTTTTTCCATCAATCTGTGGCTAAAATGTAGAACTATACTTCAAGTCAGTAAATTCATCTTCTTCCAAATTTTCCTCCAAAAATAACCAAGAAACTTATTGTCTTTGTCCAAAATAATGCTCTTACCTATAACCCATGCAATCTCACAACTTCCCTAAAAAATAGGTCTTCTACATGTACTGCATTTTATGTCTTCTTACAAGGTATGAAATGATCCATCTTTGAAAATGAATCCACAACCATAAATATAGAATTATTACCTCTCTATGTTTTAGGAAATCCAAGTGCAAAGTCCATGTGTATGTCTTCCCAAGGTCTGTTTGGTACTCTCAAAGGTGTATACAATCCCACATTTTAACTACCCCCTTTTGCAACTTGAAAAAGCATACAATTCAAAACAAATTTCCTTCAACCTTGCGTCTAGTATTGAATTAAATATTCCTCTACAAGGGTTCTTGATCCATCTCATTCTGACATGGGGCTTTCCTTATCATCAATACTTCTCCATCTTTGGGTTGATTCAAAGATTCACTAGGATACTCTTCAACAAAAGTATTTATGCAATATTTTTCTCTATCCTCATGTGTTTGAATTTTCTTGAGTACAATCAAAGGCTTTATGAACTTCTCCACCAAACTTGAAACAAGTTCCTCTACACATTATTCTATCATCTCTCCTACGTCATTTTGTCCACTATTCCTATGGAAGTTTCTATCATCCCTTTGGTGTTAACTCTTCTCTTTTCTTTATGTGTTTCCCTTGCTTTGATTCACATAAGATCTTCCTCATCCAAAGGATATGCCTCTTTGAATCCTTCCACCTCTTCCTTTTTATCTTTGTTCATACCTTTTGTTCAACTTTTCCTCAATCTTTAGGGCATATTGGTAAGCCTCTTTCACACTTTACAACTTGACCAAAATAATCTCATCTTGTATAGACACTCTCAATCCATTGATGTACCTTGTAATCCTGTCAATATCATCCTTGATATGACTAGATCTGATGTCTAACTTGTACAATTCATCGGTGTACTCCTTCACACTAGATTCCTTCTACTTTAGTCTCAACAACTTCCTAAACAAATTCACTTGGTAATCAATAGGTAAGAACTTGACCTTCAACTTATTTACCATCCTATCCCAATATTTGATCTTTTCTTTTCCTCTTCTTTGTCTAAATTAGTCTACAAATATTCCCACCATAGTGATGCATTTCCTCTCAACTTCATGTAGGCATATTTTACCTTCTTGTCTTCACTTGTACCTTTAAAGTCAAATTATTTCTCCATCTCTCTGATCTAATCAAGGAATTCATTTGAATCCAACTTATCAACATAGTTTGGTGGGATAAAATGTGGTATGGCATTTAGCCTAGTTAGGGCTATTAGAAATTTTTCATCTCCATGATCAATCTTTGGTTGCTCTTCTTCTTATTCATTGTTTACATCATCTACATGGAAACCTCTTCTTTGGACTATTTTGACAACTTCTAGAATCAATATGTGATCCTCCTTGACATATCTAACACTATTGAATCTACATCTCTCCTTGCTCCACCTCTAGAATCCCTCTTTGAACCATCTTGTGCAAGTCCTTTGAAATTGTAGGTCAGATCCTCACTCTTCCATCCCACAACAAAAATTTCTAGGGCTTCACAATCTCAGGAAATAGAATTCAGCTACCACAAGAGTGAAACCTATCTTTAATACCACTCGACGTAGTCACGATAAGAGGATCCTTAATGATGGCAGTCTAAATCATGCAACTAGAGTCACACAATAGAAAAAATAACCAAAAAAACAATAAGAGATAGAGATAATGTAAGATTAGATGTTCTTATTAACATAAATTCATGAAATTATAGATAACTGGCCAGCAACATGCATGCTTATATTCCAATCATAAAGGCCTGATTACACCATGAAAATCTAGACTTATTCATCCTTTGATCCTTCAAGAGTTATTCTTTTAACTGCCTCCCTAACAATGATCAATTACATCAATATATAGAGCCTTTGCAAGAATTATGTCAACCAAGAAAGATCACATTTTACTAGGTAAAGAAAATATAAAACCAAATATAGGTCAGGACCTAAATCATAAGGAACTCAACCAACATGCTAATAAATCCAATGGACACCCATAGGTTGGCCAACCACAAGCTTAGGAACATCAAATGATGAGCGACGAAGCTTCACAAATATTAAAATTTCCTTGCATGATTAGAAACCTCCATCTTATCCACTAAACATGAAGAACGCACATGTCTAAGTAAGAATCCAAGAAATCTCCACTGCAAAGTAACAGATCAAGGTGTGAACCTAGACAAAGATAAACAATAATGTCTAGAACATTTCATGAGGTTTGCAATAGAAAATGAGTCATCTCGAAGGAACACCATAGAAAACACAGAAACTGACTATATAAGAACAAACGGAAAAGATATATTTTTGGTTTATGCAAGATTTCCATGAAGCAAGGATTCTCTTCAATCAATTTCTAAAAAATCTATACACCAAAACCCAAAAATAATACCGCCACTAGAAAGTTAATGAAATTCTACCTAAAATATTAAAAAAGTACTCTAAAAAAGGCCCCAAATTGAGCAAGATATGAGACTTCAAATTTGGATTGCAAAACTAAAAAATGTAAATGGTGAGGGGTCCAAAATTTTCAAAAAATGATGAGGTTAGCAATCTACAAGGTCAAATTTGACAGTCAAATGATCGTCAAAGAAAAATAATGACCTTAAATTTGATGGTTGAATGGTTGTCGCAGCAAAATAGAAACCTTGGGAACTGACGTTCATATAGGTGTCAATTTTAAAAATATGAAATGATGAGGTTACCTAACTAGATATGTTGCATCATTGACATGGCTTTTGAGTAATTTGTATCTGTCACATGGAGGGGTTCCTTGTCTAACTAGGTATCATGTGGTAGCAAATTTGAAGTTATGTGTCTTTAGAGGTGGAGGTTGTGTGTCTCTATAGGTAGTGGTTGTGGTCTTAGGGTCAGTGATGGCCTTTTTAAGTGTCGATGTGATCTGAGGCATGGCTTTAGTCGCCATTGGTGGTGGTGGTGGTGGGAGTCTCTACTAAAGGTGGTGTTGTAGTGGAACTCCCTTAAACTTTATCGCACATTTGTGGGGTTGTGCAATAGTTAGTGTTTTATATACAATTATCTACAAAAATAGTATAAAGAAAATCTATCACTAGTGGGTCAGCCACCAAGCTTGATTTGATCGGTAGATTTGATAGCTATTGTAAGAATAATCTCTATCCTACACAAAATTAATCTAACAAAATATTGGATAGAGATGGGTCAAACCTTGGATAAAAAAAAATTTCCCAAAGAGAATTACCAAAAATATACTACGAGAATGAAACTAAAAATTATAGAAATAAAAAATTTATTTTAAAAAAAAAATTGTACCACCTACGTAGATCAAGTTGTACTGCCCGATTTGCAAAAAAAATTCTTCCATTTTAACTTTCACCTAAAATAGACAAATTTATTATCAAAATTCATCAAAATGGCCTCTAGATGCAATGGTGAGGTCAAATAGATTATTTTAGAGGCTTCCACAAAATGCTACTCCCTAGATCTAAATATAATCTCTCCAATGAATGAAGCAATATCTCTCCAAATAGACTACGCAATAGCACTCCAATGGCTCTGGTACTATGTAATAATTTCTCAGATACCATGTAAGAATTGCTTTGATGCAATGAAATAATATGCCTAAGGTAATATGCCAAAATCTAGAAGCCCAATGAATAACACAAGTGAGAGAAATAATATGATAAGAATAATCTATACATTCTCACCAATATGATTAACTGAATCAATAATAATGAATGAGATAAATGAGCTCAATTGATATACAATGTAGAAGTGTTTTCTCATACATACAAGGCAATAAGAGACCATGATAAGAAGAGGATAATTTATCACCCATATAAGGTGGAGTCACATGTCCACCAAAGGTGGATCATCCTCCATTATGCAATGAAGTGTGTGTATATTAACATGTGGAGGATGATAATGTGATAAGAACACTAAAGGTGGAAACAACACATAAAGTGGAATATGATAACAACTATAACCACCTAAAGTAGAATCTTTCCCATGCCATTTTCTACAAAGGTGCAAACTCCTAAGTGTCTCATATACAAAATATTATGTAATGTATTATCCTAAGTAAGTTTAAGTAAAGTGTAATTAATGAATAGTTAATTACACCAACACCTAATCCTAACCCTAACCATAATAATAACCATGTAAACCTTAACTCTAATTGTAATCTTAATCCTAAACCCTGAACCCTAATCCTAACCAACCCTCTAATCATAATACTCTCCATGATGTAAACTCTTACCCTAGAACCATAATAATAATTATGATCCTAACCCTAATTCTAATTCTAACCCTAATAAAAATCCTAACCCTAACCATAATACTAACCATGATATAAACCCTAACCATAATGCTAATTCTAAACAAGAGAATAACACAAATAATAGACCCTGGTCCTAATTGTAAATCCTAAACCATAATCCTAACTATAACCCTATGATCTAAACCTAATCAAAACCCTAGCCCTAGCCATAATACTAACCATGATGTAAACCCTTACCCTAACCATAATCTTAAAGCTAACCCTAACTCTAACCATAATGCTAACCATGATGTAAAAATAACCCTCAACATAATCCTAACTATAAACCCTAAACTCTAATCCTAATTGTAACCATAATCCTAATCCTAAACAAGATCGTAACCCAAACCTTAAATACAACCCTCATCTTAACCATGGCATAATCCTAAACCCTTATCCTAGTTCTAACCCTAACCCTAATCAAAACCCTCACTCTAACCATAATACTAATCATAATGTAAACCCTACCCATAACAATAATCCTAATCTTATTGTAACCCTAAATCCCATCCTTGATCAAAACACTAATCCTAACAAAATACTAACCATGATGTAAACCCTTACCCTAACCATAATCCTAAATCTAACCTTAATCCTAACCATAATGCTAATCCTAAACCTAACCATAATCCCAATACAATATAACTATATATAAATTTATTTAATGCCTTCTATATTGCACATTGCTAGTGGCACGCACGCGCGTGTGCGCACACGTGCGCGCACACATATATATATTCTTCTCAAAGTACCTATTTTCATCAATTTGCAAGGTGAAATAAGTGCCTAAAAAAATCTTGTTCACATATTTTTTATATATAATAATATATATATAAACTATTAATCCAACTTCTCATATATTGAATAGTCAATTTTTTTGTCTTTGATATTTGAGCCTCCCTAGATAAAAGTTCTTAATATTAACTACTTGAGTTTGAAGAGATTTACTCAATTGAGTTAAAGTTAGTTTAGTCATTGTGAATGTCATCGATATTGTCTCGGCAGAAAATATTCTAAGAAAGCAGTACTTAATTTTACTCGTCATTCTTTATGGGCCCGTTTGTTTATCGGAAGATGACAGGAATATGAGGATGATAACCCGATTATGACCCATATCCATTGTTTGGAACCCTAAAAGTCATAATCGGGTTATCATCTTGAAACCTTAGGGCCCGTTTGTTTATCGGAAGATGACAGGAATATGAGGATGATAACCCGATTATGACCCATATCCATTGTTTGGAACCCTAAAAGTCATAATCGGGTTATCATCTCGAAACCTTATTATGGGTCGAAAATGAGAATATCCATCTTCCAGCTGAAGAGGTGGAATTTGTTTTGATAACCTGGTTTTGGCATTTTATAAACTCAATTTGACATCCGGTCGGGTCCGCCATCTTCCCGAGGATATCTGTTTTGTGGATACGAAATATTTTTTGGGGATACGAAATATTTTTTGGGGATATGATATTTGTTTTGTGGATACGATATGTTTTGCTGGTTTCGTGGGTCGACAACGATTTTCCTTGCTCGCTGGTTTCGTGGGTCGACGATGATTTTGCTTGCTGGTTCGACGGCGACGTTGTGAAGGCGGGTTGTTTGCAGGTTTGTCTGGTACGCTATGTTTTTGTTATTCAAGGTACGCTTGTTTGTGAATGGTAGAATGAAACACGGATACGATAAAATGAAATGCGAATGCGATAGTTGTCACATTTTCTGCAGGGTGCAAACGATGTTGAAGGGTTTTCTGCAGGTGGAAACGATATTGTTGTGATATCATTCAGCTGAATGTTCTTATTCTCCCCTGCATTGTGACTATTGAAAACAAAAGGCCACGGATTCAAGGTTTGATGTGCTGAAGGGTTTCCAGGTTTGTCTGAAACTCTGTCTGAAACTCTATTTTTGTGGGTTTTCCTTATTGCGGGTTTTTATGCAGTATCATATTTAGTATGTTGTATGCTGTCTAGTTTTTGTGGGTTTTTATGCAGTATGTTGTATAGTTTTTGTGGGTTTTAGGATTGGTCACCATTGTTTCATCATCGTTGAGGAAATCATAAAAATGATTGAAATAGGAAGTACATTGTCTGTGTTACAAATAAAATGTTTTTGGGTTTAGCTATAAAAATGCCCTTTTAGCTATTATAGGGTAACTCTGTTAATATAGTACAAATTCCAAGGTTTTTAGTGTCGACCCATTTAAAACCTCTTCCTGCGCCTATAGGGCAGAATATTGGCCGCAGTTCGGGCTTTTTCACCAGCATCTTCAATTTTTTGGTGAGTCTTTCATTCTGTGAAACTCTGTGAAGATAAACTCTGGTGTTTGCAGTTATAATAGAACGTACTAATGAAGATAACCTGTATAAGATAAACAGGTTATCTTCACTAGTATGTTCTATTATAACTGCAAACACCACATAAAAATTGTTGAAGCTAAAATTACTAAAGAGCAATGGCCTATAAATTTGTAATATTGTTAGAACATGGGATCTCCAAACATTACTGTGGCTAGTGGCCCACATTACTGTGGCTAGTGGCTATCCTCATGGCCATACTTGGGAATGTTTTGAAGTCAACACTTCTAAATTTGTTAGAAGATGCTTGGTTGATTAAGTTGGTGGTTAATAAAAAAACATTAGTCGTAACTAAGGGGTGGTTCTAACATATTTTTGTGATTTATTATCGCTGTTTATTCCTTACTTGTCCACCATTCCATAGCACTAGCCCATCACAAAGCAAGTGCCCAAACTTTAGATTTAGCACTGACCACTGCCAGGTGGACTTATCACGAAGCCAACTTGATGCCAAAAGGCCAACCTGAAGCTAATATAGCAATTAATACGTTTAAAAAGATTGAATGGGGCAAGAAGGCAGTCTTTTGATAACCATTTTTTTAAAGAAAATAGTAGTAAATTCTGTTGAATGTTTTAATGGTGTAATTTAGGAAAAAAAAGAACTGGATCCTAAGATGAGTATAAAAAAGAAACCACTTCAAGAGGTAGTAGTGCAATGCTAATAGAGGATGCTCATAAAATGTTGGTCCTGTTGAAAACTGCAAGTCATTAGAGAATGAGACATTTTACAGATGTTATTAAGTTCCTCATCTCTCTCAGCCTCCTTTGGAACATCCTGTTACACTTAATTAAAAGAAAGAATTTATTCATACAACAAAAATTCTGGATACTGAGATGGGAAGATTCCAGATGGATGTAGCCAATATGTGCCGAATAAGTATATACAATATGTAAGACAAATGAAAATCGATCCCCTTACAGTCTTCCATAATTAAGGTCTTCTTGGTATCTACAACTATGACATGCAAACTACCTTTACCTGAACAAAAGAAGGAAACATCACGGAATACGCACCAGTGTTCTTCCCTGCACACAATCCCAGGCAAATCTCATGGGTGTCAAATCTCTTTAACTAATTTTTTCCTTTAGAAAACATATTTAACGGTGCTCTAATTCTTGACAAATTAGCAGTGAACTAAGCTGCTCATACAAAACTATGCATCTTGGCCAAATTAGGTGTTGGCTAGGTCTAAATGGCATGAATACTTATAGGGCTATCTTCAACTCTTTAAATCCAACTACAAATCTTAAACTCATGAACAATTGACATGCAAACTCACAGTTCTTCAGGTTCACTTGCAATTAGTTTTCAGGTGGAATGACACCCACTCACTCAATAAACCAAACATCAATAAACACTTGTATTAGCCTTGCTCATTATTTTAACACTAATTTCCACTCACTATCATGAAAATGAAAGTTTTTAATTTTTTATCTTGATTATTTGAATTTTCAAAATGATTGAAATTGATAAGTAGGAAAAAAATTTTTACAAGAAGTCAAATTATGATGTTGTTATTAAGATTCAACAGTGTAATTCTTGAGTCAAATTTATTGGTAATATTTCATGGGTAAAGATTTCTAAGAACTCATCTCTCGTGTACATTTAACATCACTGCATCTTCATGAGGTGAGCATTAGACCTTTTTTAAGGTCGCCCATCCTATTACTACTCCAACTCAAATACATTCAATCATAGAATTTTACAAGATTACTTACCTCACTACCCCATTTGAATTATCCAAATATATTTAAAAAAATATTAAACAAAAATTGAATACCTTGAAAATCTGTCTCTGAGCTATCCCAATGGTCAATGAATGTATCAGCCACATTTACAGCAGGAAATACCTCTGCTCAAGATGAAGAAGAATGCTCACAGTTCTCCCATTTTGGACGTTTGACTTGCTCTGCAATTTTCCTTTTACCAGACAACTTTCCACTAGAACTGTGGGAAAGAGGAAGAAGGCAAGTTCTTGATCTTTTGACTGCTCTGAACTATGCCATTTATGCCCATCGTCTGTTTTCTTATTCATGTCTGAATTGGGCTTTCTTTGCTTATACTCTATTTTCTCATTCAAGTTTGAATTGGGCTTTTTGAGCTTATACTCTGTCTTCTCATTAATGTCCAAATTGGGTTTTTTAAGCTTATAATTTGCTTTCTGATTCATGTCTGAATTGGGTTTTTCACATACAAATTTTAGGGCTTTTGGCTTCATCACATTGCTAAAACCCTTATGCCAAGAAAGTGTGGTCTAATTTATTGTTTTAGCAATTTCTATTCCAATGGGTTTCCACTGAGAATAGAAATTTTGAAGTAGGTTCTTTGCCATCTCATGATAAACACTAGTTGCAAGATTGTACCTCATTGCATTGTCAAAAGTCAGATCTATAGCATGAGAAAATTCCATGGGATGTGAGTAAAGATTATTTTGTAGCCATGATCTTATGGTAGAGAGATCCATTGGGTCTTTGATGATATGTTTATATCTTGGAGCATCCCATTCATTAAGATCCAAAGCTTCTCTGAAAGGCCAAGCATGAGGATCAATGATTAAACTTTGGATTAAATTCATGCACTTGTATTTTAGTGCAGGCCCAAATCTGTCAAAGTTATGGCATCCCTTAAAAACTCTTCTTTCATTATGTACACCGTCCTTGGAATGTCTCAGCATCCTCAAATTTGAAAACAGTGATTCCAGTGAACCCACTCTCTCTAAGTTTGAACACCCACTCAACTGTGTAGTCTTTTGAGTCAAACTCATTGACCCATGATTCATGAGTAGTGGTGATGCTCACAGAGGTGAAACACCGGGACTTCCCAGTAGGTCCCGGTGCTTCACCTCTGTGAGCATCACCTAGATTCATTCATTCTCATGGGAGATGGGTTCATGTTGAACCAGTACTCATGAATCATGGGTCAATGAGTTTGACTCAAAAAACTACACAGTTGTCGGGGTTTTTGCACCCTGCAGAAAACCTGACAACTATCGTATCCGCATTTGATTTTATCGTATCCACATTTCATTTTCGTATCCACGCATCCACCGAAAATTGTATCCACAATCCGTGCGTTGGGAAGATTGCGGCCCCGACCAAGAATCAAATTGGGCTTATAATCGGCCAAAATCGGGTTATGAAAACATATTCCACCTCTTCGGCTGGAAGATCGATATTCTCATTTTCGGCCCATATTCGAGTTTTGAGATGATAATATTCAACAATCATATTCATGAACAACAGTATCATATCTAGTATCATACAATAGTATCATATTCAGTATCATACAACAGTATCATATTCAGTATCATAAGCAGTATCATATTCATGAACTACAGTATCATATTCATTATCATATTAGTTGGTTGTTAGGTTCTATAATGTCTAGTTAGGTTCTATGAACAACAGTATCATATTCATGAACAGCAGTATCATACAACAGTATCATATTCAATATCATATTCAGTATCATAAGCATGTTCATATTCAGTATCATATTCATGAACAATAGTATCATATTCAGTATCATAAGCATGTTCATATTCAGTATCATATTCATGAACAATAATATCATATTCAATATCATATTCATGAACAACATTATCATATTCAGTATCATATTCATGAACAGCAATATCATATTCCTTATCATATTAGTTGGTTGTCAGGGTCGATAATGTCATTTTGATTCAAGTTTTGGTATATCTCTTGATCTTGCTATGATATCTTAAGAAAATAATGAGGCTTTTCTATGTATGTGGGTATGTTTCTATGTATCTCTGTATGTATTTATCTATCTAATTGTTTATATGTATGAACTATCTAACCCTATATATCTATGTATGTAGGTATGTATCTATGTATCTATGTAACTATTTATCTATCTAATTGTTTATATATGTACCTATGTTTTTAGGCCATTGATGGATCCTATTAAGAATATTGACATTCTAGAACGAGTAGTTGTGGGGACCACATATTCTCAGCTTCTCACAGCTCTGATTGCTTGTGTTGCCGTAGCCACAGCAGTGGTGGCCCTAGAATCTAATGCAAATAGGGGTCAACGAAAAAGGAAAGGAAATAATTTCTATAGAATGGTTATTCATTCCAATGACGTGGATTGTCGTGATCAGATTCGCATGACTAGGGGAGCCTTCTTTCGTCTAGCTACTATCCTTAGGCTGAATGGATCCTTGAAAGATACGATACACTTGACATTAGAAGAACAACTTGTGATGTTCCTCCACACTGTTGGCCACAATTTGAGGAACCGCAAGATTGCCCACAACTTTGGCCACTCAGGAGAGAAAATCAGCCGATACTTCCAAAATGTGTTGAGGGCTATCTTAGGACTCCACAAGGATTGCTTTCTACCACCTAGTCCAAACACTCCTCCTGAAATTAGTGGGAATGAACGGTTTGATCCATTCTTCAAGGTAATTGTTGTGTTGTTACATTTTTCTTGTACAGATTTTTATCATTGACGAGTGGTTGACATTGCAATTGATGATTGTATCATATCATATAGGATTGTGTTGGAGCTATTGATGGAACCCATATACCAGTCATCGTCGATGTCGACATGCAGGGTAAATATCATGATAGAAAAGGCAACCTGTCGCAAAATGTTATGGGTGTGTGTTCCTTCGATCATAAGTTTCAGTACTGTTTTGCTGGTTGGGAAGGGTCTGCCGCAGATAGTCGTGTTCTAGCTTCAGCTCTGTCAAGAGCAGATCCTCTTGTTGTTCCCCCGGGTAAGCCAAATCATAGTTTAATAATATGCTTTATTTATGTAGGAAAATATTTTCACGTTTCACATATTAATAATATACTTTATTTATGTAGGAAAATATTTTCACGTTTCACATATTAATAATATACTTTATTTATGTAGGAAAATATTTTCTAGTGGATGCTGGATATCCCAATGCACCTGGATTTCTTGCTCCTTATCGGTGTACACGCTACCACCTAAAAGAGTTTTCAAGAGAAAATCCAATAAACTCAAAAGAAGAGTTGTTCAACCATCGACACTCCTCTCTTAGAAACTCAATAGAGCGTACATTTGGTATTCTCAAGCAGCGTTTTCCAATCTTGAGGCATGCCATGTCTTATCCTATCATGACACAAGCCCATATTGTATTAGCATGTTGCATACTACACAACTACATTATGGTAGAGGACGACATTCCACCAGAAATTGACATTGAAGAGGAAGATGATCATGATGGGGTAGATGTACCAGTGCTAGAGACATATGGGTTGTCTCAGAATGATAGAGACCGATGGGCACAGTTCCGAAATGATATAGCAAGTAGAATGTGGGAAGAGTATAGATCCCGACAATAGTTGTATTGGTTTCCTTTTTCTTGTCTTTTTATCTGCAAGTATTGGACTTGTAATGGTCAATGTGTTTTATTTGAGTAAACTGATGTATGAAGCTACTTTGATATACATGATGGTTTCTTTTTTCTTGTATTTTTATCTGCAAGTATTGGACTTGTAATGGTCAATGTGTTTTATTTGAGTAAACTGATGTATGAAGCTACTTTGATTAACAACAATTTGTATACACAGCATGGCTTACACAGAATCATTGATGAACATGAATGAGATTGCTAACACGAGCCAAATATCTTCTTTGTCAAAGAAGATTATGTGGTCAAAGGACATGGAACGAAAGCTTATAGACTTGCTCCTTGAGCAAGTACAACTAGGAAGAAAATGTGATGGAGGCTTCAAAAAAGAAGCCTGGACCGCAATTGAGAGGCAATTCAATGCTGATTTGAACCTCAGTCTATCCAAGGACAACTTCAAAAACAAGTTGAAAACTTGGAAGCTTGCATATAGAGTCATGAAGGAGCTTCAAAATACAAGCGGTTTAGCTTGGAACGAGGCTACTCAGTCCATGGATGCTGAGGACAGCGTGTGGGATGAGCTTCTTAAGGTAGGGTAATCTCTCTACTATTTTGATGGAAATAATATTGTCTTCTTTTTAAGTTAATAATGAAAGACAAAAAACCTAATCCATTTATTTATGCCAACATGCAGCGAAGAGAGTTAAAAAATGCAAGAATGTATAAAAAGCAGCCCTTTCAGTACTTCATTGAATTGGGTGTAATTGTCAGTAATGACATGGCTGAAGGAAATGTAGCTACCACGGCCCTTGAGTTTGAAGAAGGGAACCCTTTGGAAGAGCCATTCGATGTGAATGATGAAGAGGACGCTGTACATCTTGATAGTGGTGTTGATTGGGATGACGAGCGTTATAATTCCACTTAGTCCACTGCAACAACAAGTACTAGAGGGACTCCTAGTTCATCAGGCAGAAAGGTGGGAAAGAGGAAGAAGGCAAGTCTGGCTGCTTCGTTGGATTCCATGTCTAAAACAATGAAAAAAATAAAAGAGGGCATGAACAATATTCACCTTGTTAAAATTGATGAATCTAGTCATGAGAATGCTTTGACGGATGCCTATAACGCTCTCAAATCCATGCCCGGATTGAGTAGAGGTGTATTCCTCAAGGTATACGAAACCTTCTTGGGTCAACGTGAAAGAGCCAAATGGTTCTTATTGATGACGGAGGAGGAGAGAAGCGACTGGATTGTAGCCACATATGGTGGTTTATAGTTAATTTAAAGGACATTGTTTTGTGATTTTAAATGAGTTGGAAGCCTATAAAAGGCTAAAAAACTGACATGATACTGCTATTCATTTTGAATATGACATGAAATCTGAATATATGTGTATGCCAACTTTAATTCAATTTTTGCTGAACATGATAGTGAATATGATAGTGCTATCCATGATCATGATTGTTGAATATGATAGTGTTGTTCATGAATATGATTGCTGAATATGATACTGAATATGATACTGTTGTTCATGAATATGATTGCTGAATATGATACTGAATATTTAGTATCATAAGCTGAATATAATACTGTTGTTCATGAATATGATTGCTTAATATGATACTGAACATGATACTATTGTTCATGAATATGATTGCTGAATATGATACTGAATATGATACTGAATATTTAGTATCATAAGCAGTATCATATTCAGTATCATATTTAGTATCATGACATACCATCATATTCCATGCTTATCCATTTGCATTTCATAATTACATTTTCAATCATTCCATAACTACATTTACAATGCTTGTGATTACCATTTTGATCATACTTGTGATTACCATTTTGATCATATATACATGATGATCTTGTTGTGATGTGGCATGATACTTTATGATGATATCTAGTGTATTTTGTGTTCAAGAACATTGATTTTTTTATCATGTTGTTACTGATTTTTAGTGGATTTGTACTTTATCATGTGGATAGATATATATTTAGATTTTTTACTATTATATGCTCATATTGTCACAAAATGATTATTTGAATATTTTAATTTAAATGCAATTGATGAATATGATACTGTTGTTCATGAATATGATTGTTGAATATGATACTGTTGTTCATGAATATGATTGTTGAATATGATACTGTTGTTCATGAATATGATTGCCGAATATGATACTGAATATTCAGTATCATATTCAGTATCATAAGCAGTATCATATTCAGTATCAGGACATACCATCATATTCCATGCTTATCCATTTGCATTTCATAATTACGCTCAATTTTCAATTTTCAATATGACATGAAATCTGAATATATGTGTATGCCAACTTTAATTCAATTTTTGTTGAACATGATAGTGAATATGATAGTGCTGTCCATGATCATGATTACTGAATATGATACTGTTGTTCATGAATATGATTGCTGAATATGATACTGAATATGATACATATATATAGATTTCATGTCATATTGAAAATTGAAAATTGAGCGTAATTATGAAATGCAAATGGATAAGCATGGAATACGATGGTATGTCCTGATACTGAATATGATACTGCTTATGATACTGAATATGATACTGAATATTCAGTATCATAAGCAGTATCATATTCAGTATTAGGACATACTAAATATGATACTGCTTATGATACTGAATACTGAATATGATACTGCTTATGATACTGAATATTCAGTATCATATTCAGTATCATAAGCAGTATCATATTCAGTATCAGGACATACCATCATATTCCATGCTTATCCATTTGCATTTGTCCTGATACTGAATATGATTCTGCTTATGATACTGAATATTCAGTATCATATTCAGTATCATAAGCAATATCATATTCAGTATCAGGACATACCATCATATTCCATGCTTATCCATTTGCATTTCATAATTGTGCTCAATTTTCAATTTTGAATATGACATGAAATCTGAATATATGTGTATGCCAACTTTAATTCAATTTTTGCTGAACATGATAGTGAATATGATAGTGCTGTCCATGATCATGATTGCTGAATATGATACTGTTGCTCATGAATATGATACTAAATATGATACTATTGTTCATGAATATGATTGCTGAATATGATACATATATTCAGATTTCATGTCATATTGAAAATTGAAAATTGAGCGTAAATATGAAATGCAAATGGATAAGCATGGAACATGATGGTCTGTCCTGATACTAAATATGATACTGCTTATGATATGGAATATTCAATATCATAAGCAGTATCATATTCAGTATCAGGACATACCATCATATTCCATGCTTATCCATTTGCATTTCATAATTATGCTCAATTTTCAATTTTGAATATGACATGAAATCTGAATATATGTGTATGCCAACTTTAATTCAATTTTTGCTGAACATGATAGTGAATATGATAGTGCTGTCCATGATCATGATTGCTGAATATGATACTGTTGCTCATGAATATGATACTAAATATGATACTATTGTTCATGAATATGATTGCTGAATATGATACATATATTCAGATTTCATGTCATATTGAAAATTGAAAATTGAGCGTAATTATGAAATGCAAATGGATAAGCATGGAATATGATGGTATGTCCTGATACTAAATATGATACTGCTTATGATACTGAATATGATACTGAATATTCAGTATCATATTCATGAGCAACAGTATCATATTCAGCAATCATATTCATGAACAACAGTATCATATTCAACAATCATGATCATGGACAACACTATCATATTCACTATCATGTTCAGCAAAAATTGAATTAAAGTTGGCATACACATAAATTCAGATTTCATGTCATATTGAAAATTAAAAATTGAGCGTAATTGTGAAATGCAAATGGATAAGCATGGAATATGATGGTATGTCCTGATACTGAATATGATACTGCTTATGATACTGAATATGATACTGTTGTTCATGAATATGATTGCTAAATATGATACTGAATATTCAGTATCATATTCGGTATCATAAGCAGTATCATATTCAGTATCATAAGCTGAATATGATACTGAATATGATACTGTTGTTCATGAATATGATTGCTGAATATGATACTGAATATTCAGTATCATATTCAGTATCATAAGCAGTATCATATTCAGTATCATAAGCTGAATATGATACTGAATATGATATTGTTGTTCATCTCCATTACAAAATATAGTTTTATGAGAAATGGAGGCATTGGATATTTATGTTGGAGCCACTGGTAAGTACCCGCCGGTATTTTTATTGTGTTAATTTCTTGGATCCATGCCAAGATTATTTTGTGTTGCTAGTGATTATGTTGGCTTTCACAGAGTGTGCTTGTCATTTTATACTTTATTTTATATAGTGCTTGTCTTCCTCTCCATTATTTTGTGTTGCTAGTGATTATGTTGGCTTTCACAGAGTGTGCTTGTCATTTTATACTTCATTTTATATAGTGCTCGTCTTCCTCTCCATTATTTTGTGTTGCTAGTGATTATGTTGGCTTTCACAGAGTGTGCTTGTCATTTTATACTTCATTTTATATAGTGTTTGTCTTTCTCTCCATTTTTTTGTTTTTCTCTCTAGTTTTAAGAAGCCTTGTTTCTCTCGTCTTTTGAATTTAGAGTGCTTTCAGACATATTAGCTTGCATTTGTTAGTGTTGTTGCTTTTTTTAAGTGGAATACACGAAGGAGTACCACATGATGAATGCTTCATTTAATGTATTGTTAAGGTGTAGTCTCTTAACTATCCATTTCTAGTTCTTCAGACATGATTTTATAAATGTGTTTTGGTAGACGACTGTATTGTTCATGATTTTGTATGTATTAACCATCTTGTTATTATTGTTGCATTATGAAATTAAGTTTAATAATTCTACTTTGTTTAATGCTCTATTTCATCTTCAATTTCTTTTCATTTTTCATTCATTTTAAAAAAACACGTGATAGGTACAGAAATAGAAATGGATAGTTTTGAGACTACACGTATGATAAAGTGAGACTACACATATGCTGACATTAAATATGTTTGAAATAGCTTCTGGATTTGATTTTGTAGATATTTTATGGTCACACTCTATGATCCTTCATCGGGATGGACGAGATAAAAATGACTGAAAAAAAATTCCATCATTTTGGTCTATTGCAATCATTTTGGTCTCAAACTATCTATTGCAATCCCGATGATGAATCATAGAGTGTGATCCAAAACTATCTACACAATCGAATCAAGAAGGTATTTCAAACATCGATGCAAAAAATATCCACATATGCTGATAAAAAAATGAGCTATCTGATGATTGTTTACTGTTCATGTTTGTAAACGGTCAAAATTTTTTATGGTACTCCTTGGTGTATTCCATTTAAAAATGAACAAGTTTTAGTTTTTGTATCATTTTTACTTTGTAGATGCAAGATTGATCATCGAATGTGGGGCATAAGGGCATAGACCGTGGATCTACTTGTGTTTTCTTATTTAACGGTGTGTTTTCACACCACCAACCAGTTCATGGATATTGTTATATCTGATGCTATAGTTGTGTCATTATATTTTTTGTATAACTTTTTCAATTTGTACTCATAAAATATAGTCATGTTGTTATAGCGAACAAAATTAGTATGAATGAACAAATTTTTGCTTGATATAGTGCTGATGGCTACGAGGAATGCTCCTATGTGTGACTGCGGTGATGGATTGCGTTGTGTGTTGAAGAAGTCACAAACAGAGGACAATCCAGGCCGTAAATTTTGGGGTTGTAAAAACTTCTATAAGGTTGTTAATTGCACAATATTTAAATATTTACAAATAATAAATATTAGTCATTATACCGAGACTAACTTAGATTTGTATTGTAGGATGGAGGTGGATGCGGTTACTTTCGATGGGTCAATGACACCCCATCATTGTCTACATCATCAGTACATTCTACACACAGACCTATTGTAGATGACAAGTGCAAGAATTGCAAAAGACTCGAGAAAACTATGGCAAAAGCGGAGGCTACATCTAAAGCCGAAATCTTGTTTTTACGGAATCTTCTTTGTGCAACAATCATACTATTTAGTTTGATCATCGTACTACTTAGTTTGATCATTTTTTGGAGATAGATATATATGTGGACTAGATGACTTATTTATATTTTGATGTGATATGAGCAATGTTATAATTTTTTTTTTGTTATAATATTGTTTATGATAATGTATAAAATTATTAAAAAAAGCTAAGTTTACTGTTCAATATTGTTTTTGTTAATGTATAATATTATTTATTTTTTTTGTTAATGTATTGAAAAAAATATATTAAATTTTGTTAAAGTTAAGTTTATTGTTTATTTTTGTTGTTATGATATTGAAAAAAATATATTAAATTTTGTTTATGATTTACTACATAAAAATATAAATTAATATAAAAAAACTATACATAAAGAATGGACCAAAATAATAAATGTATAAAATTATTTAAGTTTTCTATTCACAGAATTGGAAAAAATATATTAAATTTTATTTATGATTTAGTACATAAAAATATAAATTAATATAAAAAAACTATACATAAAAAATGGACTAAAATAATAAAATATCAAATTAAAAATTAAATTCTAATTCCAATTTAAAATGTAGAACCAAACAGAAAAGATGAATTTCTATCTTCCAATTCCAATTTGAAATTGCAAACCAAACACATAAAGAGGAATTTCTATCTTCTAATTCCAATTTTGAAAATGGCAACCAAACGCAGAAGATGGATTGTCTCATCCATCTTCCGAGTCAACCAAACGGTCCAAAACATATTCCGAATATACAAAATCAGAATATCAAAACCTTATTATGAGATAATCAGATTTTGGGCCAAATTCCAATTCCACAAACAAATGGGGCCTATAGGAAGTTCAGACAGAAAAGCGAGAATTAGCTACCGACAACAAAATTACGTGACCAGTTGGAACATATTTTGCATGGCGACGAGAGAAGAGCTTACATCATACATGCATTTAATCAACGTGGAATGTAATGCCTAACGTAAAGCAAATTGAGTTAGATACACAAGCCACATACGAAATCAAAGCAACCATCAAATCGATATTTTGTCTTTCTCAGCTGCGTTTTATATACTAAATTTTTCTTTCACTACTTCTCTTTGAAATCAGAAACCATACCAATCACAAGAATGTGACATGAGATTCTTTAACCATTTTCTTTGGCAATTGCCAAAGAATCCCATGCATAAAGAGCTAATTAACCCTAAAAATCAAAGTTTGATAGACAGAAAAAAGGAATGCGGCCCCGTACATCAGAATATTTAGTGCTACAAAAAAATAAAAGTGATATTAAGAATATATGAAGATGGCGACACCCTAACAAACCATCGTTACCTATTACGATATGAATGGTAAACTGGACAATTTCCACTAATTGTCCCTAGGATACATGTTACCAATAGAACAACCAACACAATTTTGAGTGTGAACTGTAATGCTAATTCTATTTAGGCCTGCTAGACATGACCCATCATAGGTGGACGATGAACACCAATTTGTGCTTTGTAAATTGTCTCAAAGAAAGAAGGATTCCGACAAATTAACCCATGGAAGGCATTGCAATTATTAAAAGGAGCCTACAACGAATAATATCAACGAATTGCTTTAGGCCGAGGCATGTGCTTACGTTACTCACAGTGATGGTATTAATTCTAAACACCCAGATTACCCAAACAAACACAACAATAAGCCGAATTTGAAAAGACTCAAATCCCAAAAGAAAAATACTTAACCCCTCTATCAAAACAAAAATACTGTTGCCATTTTTCGTACTGCTCCATGTTTAGGAACAAATTTCTTATATAAACCCTTGTGTCACCGAACATCTCCATACAGCCTTGGAGAGCCATTCCCAAGCCTGGCATCTCAGTTATCTTTTGATGTATTTTTCTTTTGATTTAAGCTTCTGAGGTAGTGAGAGTGAGGATAGGTTTCTATGGGCTCGGTGAGTGTGAATCATGATGAGCTCAACGGTAGAATATCAGAGCAATTCACCAAGCGCAAGAGTGGTAAGAGAATTCTTGGTACTGCATTGGCTTCTGTACTGATAGTCGGCGCCGTCATCTTCCTCGCAGTTGGAGTTCATGGGCACGATAACGAGAGAGACAAAGGTGTGCGCACGAATCATTTGGGATGGGGGAATTCGACGTCAAGTGCCGTGAAAGATGCATGCAGCAGCACGCTTCATCCTGAACTGTGCGTCTCCAGTCTGCTAAGTTTTGGCGGGCTGTCGAGTGAAGCCGGTCATATGGAGATCGTGAATGCGGCTGTGAGTGTGGGCGTATCGGCGGTGGAGAAGGTGAAGGCCCACGTTCGCAGTCTTTATAGCCCCGACCTTGACTTCAGACAGCGCGGCGCTCTCCAAGACTGTATGGAGATGTTCGACGACACGTTGGACCAGCTCAATGCCACGCTGTTCAACCTGCACAACATGTCGTTTTGGTCCAAGCCAAAACACGCTGCTGAGTTGCAGACACTGCTGAGTGCAGCAATGACAAACCAGTACACGTGTCTCGAGGGCTTCCAACTCTGCAAAGGAAATCTCAAACGAATCTTGAACGGTCCGCTCAGCTATGTGTCGAATTTGGTGAGCAATTCTCTAGCCATGGTTGGTAATTTCACTTACAAAGCAAATCAATCAGTGGGTAATGCAGATTCACTTAACAGCCGCCGGCGCCGTCTTCAGTCGGACGATTTCGTGTCGTCCGACGATGACGGCTTCCCGTCGTGGATGTCGGCGGGCGATCGACGGCTATTACGTGCTCCTGCACATAGGATGAGGATAAACGCTGTGGTTGCGGCGGATGGGAGCGGTCACCATCGAAGCATTCAGGCGGCTGTGGATGCAGCTCCTGAGAAGAGCAAGAGGAGATATGTGATCCACATAAGAGCAGGGGTGTATCAGGAGAACGTGGATATTCCCAAGAAGAAGGAAAATCTGATGTTCATTGGCGACGGCAAAAGGTGGACTGTCATTACAAGCAGTCGAAACGTTCATGACGGCTACACAACGTTTCGTAGTGCAACTGTTGGTGAGTCATCCTCTCCTTTTTGAAGAAAAATTATTTTATCCCTTTGGGTATCGAACGCCGTATTGGTAAGTAGTCGATCCAGTAGAAGCATCTTAAATATCTATAATCCGGACCCGTAGATTGTGCTTTAATCAAAGGCTCCAATGTTACATCTCTTTCATGGTCGGTCTTTTTAGCTATTCTAGAACAGCATGATAAATGATTGTTAAATCAAAGATGACAAAGTGTATCTCTTTATGGACAGGCTTAAATATTACAGTTTAACTTTTGACACATTTTAACTATTAATTTTCTAAACATGTCCAACGTAGGAATGGAGTTTTTAGGTTTGAATCTTAGTGGCAGTCTTATCAACAAAGTGTTTCAACCACTATTCTAAATAGATCATCCTATTATATGCACATTTAAAATTAAATAATATATGATTATTTTGAATAAATTTATATTGCTATTTATTAATTATTTGAAATTTATCGTAGATAATTAATAAGTAAGTTGAAATAGGTAAGTTGAAATAGATATACTCATATTCAATGATATGAGATGTCTTTGATAATTTAAAAATAATTTGTAGAATATTTATTATTATAATTTAATTTCAATACTTGTATATAATTTTATTTTTTATTTTTAATTTTTTTTTAATAGATATCATTTTTATATTGTAAATCATCTATAAATATTTTGTTCATATGAATATCAACATAAGATCAATAGAAGATCTTTTGAGCACAATCATGAAACTATTATTAGTTCTTTTGAAATAACAAAACTAAAAACCACTTATGATAGATTAAGAGTCAAAATTTAGAAACTACATCCATACACAAAGTCAAATATGAAGAATCTAGAGCCATAGCTTAGAATTCTATGGTAGACATCTCTTTTTAATTCAATTTTTAATATCTATGATAAGAACTCAATTATTTAACCGATTTAAACCCACTTTGTTGAACAATAAATATTGTGATTACAATTACTCAAAAAATTTGCATACTATGATATTCAAAATATTTAGCTCCTCTAAACCATTTCTAGTTTGCTTTTACAAATAACTATCATGCCACAGCCAGGGTAGGGAATATTAGTTCAATATGTCATTAATATCTCTTGTGCCTTGATTTATTTTTTAGTTGACTTTAAAGTCATAATTGATGACAGGTTTACAATGGAGAGGGCCTTGAAGTGGAGTAGCCTAACTTTGTGCCTCACAAAATCTGCCTTAGATATTTCAAATCACTTTTAATTTTTAAGATTGCTAATTTGTCAAGTCCCCTACTAAAAGAATTTAATTTTGAGTCTACATCATCAAATATGATGTGACATCACATGTTTTGTTAGCCAAGATGTTCAGAATGGTCACGGTAAAAAAATAAGACTCATAATTGTACATTAAGTCATCTTTATTAATATATTGATATAGAGTCACATAATTGATTAGTTTTTCAAATTTTTAAAAAATAAATATTAACATAATACCTTTTGAATTCCATTAAGAACTAATTATACCCAACTAACATTTATACCCAAGTAACATACTCTCTCCTACCCAACTCCATTTTAAAGTCCTCTCCCCTATCACTATTTCATTTACTTATTCAATCCAAAAGATTGGGCTTCTCGCTCCAATGACAATTTTTCCATGAAAATCTTTGATGCTATTTATCTATACACGTTAGACATATGAAATATATTACTTCCCACTTTAAATAGATATTTGTTAAATACTAACCTATATTTTCGTTTTTCACTTTTAATCTAGCACTACATTTTGCATCTAATGGTGTGATATTGATTGAATAAACACTAGCACCACATTAACTTGGAACAAAAATTGCAGCCGTGACGGGGAAGAAATTCATCGCCCGCGACATGAGCTTCCAGAACACAGCAGGACCAACGAAATACCAGGCGGTGGCCCTTCGCGTGGGATCAGATTTCTCAGCATTCTACAGGTGTAGCATTAAGGGCTTCCAGGACACTCTTTACGTCCACTCCCTCCGCCAATTCTACCGCGACTGTGACATCCACGGCACCGTTGACTTCATCTTTGGCAATGCAGCAGTGGTTCTTCAGAACTGTAATCTCATGGCGCGCAGGCCCGGACCAAAGCAAAAAGTAGTGTACACCGCTCAAGGCAGAGAGGACCCAAATCAGAACACCGGCATCTCCATTCACAACTGCAGGCTGTCTGTAGACCCTGACTTTACTGCCGCCAAGAGGTCGTTCCAGGCTTATCTGGGAAGGCCGTGGAGGAAATATTCTCGTACTGTAATAATGCAGTCCTACTTGGGCGATTTGATTCAGCCCGCCGGTTGGTATGAATGGGCCGGAAACTTTGCATTGGATACGCTCTATTACGCAGAATACAATAATTACGGCCCTGCTGCTAATACTGCGAAGAGAGTGAAATGGCGGGGGTACCATGTCATCAAGACAAAATGGGAAGCAAGCCGGTACACCGTGGGTCAATTCATACAAGGAAATTGGTGGCTGCCATCTACAGGTGTTCAGTATTACTCAGGTCTTATATAATTAACTGCAACTTAAGAAATGGTGTGTAAGTTATAATAAGCGACGCTTGTCAGTATTCATTCCTTTCATTTGATTTGCGAGTTGTTCAGGGGTTAATGTTTAAGATAATTTCAAGTATCGTATAGTGTGTTTCTTCCTTCCTTTTATGGACGATTGTATTTGGTTCTTGAGAAAGGATCCATGACCATGACCACTTTCTACTGATGAATAATTTCAGTTTCGTTTTCTAAATGAGAGGATGTGTTAGAAAAGTATATCTATCCATGTTCCTCTAGATTGTTGGAACTATTTTCTCCATTGCATGAGATCAATTGTAATCTGAATTGGAGATCCAGTTTCTTGAATGAGGTACAAATAAGATTTTTTAATCTGTAGTTTTTTATATGAGTTAAAAATATAATTTTTAAAATATTGTAATTTTTTTTACATTATATTGGAAGAATTATTGTTTGCAAGAGTTAAATTAAAAATACTAAAAATAGAAAAAAGTTGTTAATTATCTATTTTTTCTATTTTTAACTGGCATTCAATCTTATTATTTGCAAGAGTTAAATTAAAAATTCTAAAAATAGAAAAAAGTTGTTAATTATTCATCTTTTCTATTTAAAACTGGCATTCAATCTATCAAAGACCTCTATATAAAAAGTAGAATGTAATTCATTATTTATTTCTAGATCTGATTGATACTCAATCATGTGATTAACACATTTTGATTGAAAAGAAAAAAATGTGTTTGTAACTCATTTTGATTGAAAAGAAAGTTTATCTCCTATTGAATAATTCTTATGTTTCTTTTTTCAAATTTTTATTTGATATTAGATATTAGTGGATCAAATTTTCCAAGTTAAATCCATGAAACCGATAAACATCACTTCACGCAAAGGAAACTATGGAATTCATCAAGTAGCATGTAAAGAACTTGTTGTTTTGAGACGCGAAAGATTGCAGCACACTGTGAAGTTGGGAAAATTGTAGCCCAAACACAAAGGCAAGAGGAATTGCAAATCCAAATTGTTGAAACAATATCTATGTTTCTACAGAGAGGATTGCTATCTTTGAAAATGAGCCAGATTGTTGCAAGGAAGATAGCATAGGTCAAAGTTAAAGGAAGCTTTGTTCACTGCCATAAAAATTTAAATGTTCCTTGCAGTCACGTGAAAAAGATAGCTATTTTTTATTTAAGGCCAATGGTTGAAAAGTTAAAAATTAAAGAAGGGAATGCTACCTAAGAAGATTTTGTTTTGTTTGGCCACTTTACATGATAAAAGGAGATGGATTATTTCTTTGGATGGATTGCTTAAAGACAAAGTGAATCAAGTATGTAAAGCGTTGGTGATGATCGGAGCCAATGTTACACTTATAATAAATGAAATCACAATCCTACATATCGTTGCTACAACTACCAGATTTAAATTGCCTAAATTCCAAGGCCTTAGCCGCTAATCAAGGATGAAAACTCCACCATAAGAGTTTAATGAAATTATAGATCAAGTTATTTAAATTGCAAATTACATTTGTACCAAGGAGATCACCGTTGTATGTAAGTGGTAAGAGGATGTCCAAAACTGTGAAGCACTTTGCTAATTTAATGTATTGATTCGTGCCTAAAAAATATGGAAAGGAAGAAAAGAAAAGGCATGTGCACATGCAAGAAACAAAATCCTATGTTTGCATAAGGGAAGCCACCCAAGCTAGAAGGGTGAAGTCCCTTCTTTTAAAAGAGAGCCATCTATGTCAACTCTATTGTGAATGTAAAACCACCTCCTAAATAAGGTGTAGTAAACTCTTTATAAGAGAATTTGGAAGTGAAATGGTTTCGTAGTCCAGCAAGAGGAATCAAGATTTTTGGAAATAATCTCCAAATAAAGAGAATATTCAACCTAAAAAATTCATGCTCAATGAGATTGAAAGGTCATTTTCTTTAAAGACAAAGTTATTCCAACCAAGTTTGTACTCACAGAGAGATTGCAAATTGAAAAAAGTTGACTTGCATGAAAAATATCGTACATTTTGTCAAAGTTACAAAATCTTGGCTAAGCTACCAATGTGCAATCATGTGAGGAAGTTAGATTCAAGTCTTAAATGTCATTAGTGCATCCTTAACAATGAGCATGAATAAATAATGCATTAATGGAACCAAACCTCCAATCACATAAGCTACACTTTGTAATTCCCTTTTAGGATTTATCTTCTAAAAAATAATTTAAATATCAGCATAAATTTAGTCTTTTCAATACCTATAATAAAAAAAAGAGGTTTTTTTATTGACACATCTAAGGGG
This sequence comes from Chamaecyparis obtusa, assembly GCA_027943335.1. Taxonomy (NCBI): domain Eukaryota; kingdom Viridiplantae; phylum Streptophyta; class Pinopsida; order Cupressales; family Cupressaceae; genus Chamaecyparis; species Chamaecyparis obtusa. The sequence goes on along the minus strand of BSBK01005609.1, from coordinate 122,481 downwards.
ACATCTAGCACTCGGGTAAAAGCACAATAAGTTGTCACCTTTTTACAAAGGAAGAGGCTAACAACACTAAAACTGAAAAACTTCAAGGGCATAAAAGTCACATTTATGTTGAGAATTTGAAGATGATGTAAACTGATAAAATATGTAAAATAGGATGAATTTTATGCGTATAATTTTTAAAAATTAATTTGAGTAAAAATTAATATGTTTTTATAATTTTTTAGGTCTATTTTTCATATCCTAAAAAATACTACAAATCAGGGAGTTTACTTCCCGTCAAATCATTATAAGTAAAACATTGTTTTTCCCCCAATTTCATAATATATTTTAGATAACATGTATATCTAGTGCAGAAAAAAAGAAAGAAGTGTTTTCGATCTATAGTTTACCCGTTATAAGTATTCAAAGTTGAACTTACCTGAAATCAACAGTTTTTTTCTCCCGTCACTTTTCCCGTATCAAAACTATGCCAAAAACTAAATAAATTACATATTCTTGAAGAGGACTCTCTCCTCTAGTATCGTATATGACTTTAAAAATTTTCTAAATTGATTTAGCATTTTTCTATATTTTCTGAATCAATGTCTTCTCAAAGTTTAATATACCTACATATAGTTTTTAGCAAATTTGTTTAACGTTTTCTATTTGAAACAATATAAAATTTATATGTCCAGAATCGTACTTCCGAGATCTAGAAAATGGTACTTTTAATTTTTTTAACATTTTCTATTTTGATCAAAGAAAGGAACAACAAAAGTGCAAAATTTTGGTTTTTTATGTTTTTGGAGGTTTGGCTACCAACATGGCATGCCACCTAGGTAGACTGGACCGAGTCCCCCTACGGTTCAGCCCCACACGAACAACCAAATAGTGTGCAAATGAGGGGCTTGGGATACATTTTTATATTAAAAATATCATTTAAACTCGGCCAAGTACCACTCAGCCTAGTCTACTGGACCACGTAGACGTCATTCGGTGCCACGTGGAACCTATGTGTACTTGGCCCAATTAGACTTAGTCGAGTCTAACTGGGCCGAGTGATTTGAGTTAACCTAAAAGGCAACTCTCAATTGTGCTTTTACCCACTCATAGAAACATTTATAGTCACATCTTCTCTTGAACCACTCTTGTTAATAGCATTGAAATTAACTTTCAAGTCTATGGTAGGATTTTTGTATCTCCAACAAATGTAATGAAAAACCACACTAAAATTTCTAAACATTATCTCTTCTTGGATTCATATCTTCTCAATATACATTATCTCCCAAAATATAATGCTTAAATTATCAATAGGATATTTTAATGTAAGGATACCTCTTTTTGATTGGGCCTCATCACCAACATAATAATCTTTTTTCCCCATACCAACCATAACACCCATGTGAAAACTAACCTTGCAACATCATCTTCTGTAAATCAATCCTTAACCATTCGAGTTCCATTGTCATGGACAAGTGGCTGAATATCCTCAGAGTCAATCATTTTTTTTATATACCTTTTTCATTGATACATTTGAATCTTAATCGTCAATGATATGAGCACACATAGTGTTGCCCCCTATATGCCATCAATATACTTGTGCTCAATACAGGTGATCAACCCTTATTTAGATACTATGAATGAGAAACCATGCACAACACTCATGGTAGAAACCTATTGACAAAAAAACATCATCGTTGGGAAGAATCTTGTAATTCAAAATTGGTTAATAAGCCAATTATGGATGGCACATGAGCAAGTTATCCAATACAAATGATTTATTGCATGTTGAAGCAATTCATAAACCTGATGGATATTTTATTGGTGGAATCACTAATGTAAGTTATTTATTTATTAATCTATTACCCAATAACTCTATAGTAATTAAATGGAACCCACAAGTTATATGATAATGTGAAGCTACTATCCTTATAATGTTAAAAATGTCTACTCATATTACTAACCCATCTATTTATATAATTTTTGAAACCCTAATATCTTTTTATTTCAAATGATAAATCCTTAAGAAAAGATACTCGAGTTTCTTTTCTTTATTGAAAATGTGAATGTAAATGTATCCTTTTGTACTCAATGATAGTGGGAAATCTACTTTTGGGTCTACAGATGACTTATGATAATATGGAAGTACCTCATACTCCATGTAGGAGGCACCTAACTATACTACAGATGAGGTGTACATGTTGTACCCTTGCAAGATTTGAACTTGTACCTTCTCTTTCAAGAGTATATTTTATTTAATCTATTTCATTTTGAGAGGCATTTAATAGGGTATGTATATGTACACATACATACATACATACATATTCATAAACTAAGAAGATAATTTATATAAAAATAGCATTTTATTTATTATGAACTCTGACTATTATACTATATGAACAAATAAATTGGTTAAACTGTATTTCAATATATAAAAAATTTATGAACTATATTTTATCAACTGATCTATCTGTTTGAATACAATTATATTATTATTATTTGTATGTTCCAATACTTTTGCATAACCCCTTTTAATGGAAAATATTAGATTCAGCTCTCTTCCTTTTCTTTTCCTTAATAAAAAGAAGAATGAAACCTCCTCCACTCTTAAAAGTCATAAGGAGTGCCTTATGTGAAGGATGCCGCAGCATTGGTTCTCATCTAACAGAATGAGGAGACACTACATACATATCATTCCCTTCACTAGCTAACAAAGCAAAAGGAGACCAAAAAGAAAAACGGGTGAACTTTGAAATGCTCAAAATTAGAAGGATATAATTATATAACAAATTCATTAATCTATTGATATCTACTGTGTAATTGCAAAGTTTGGGAACCTATGAACTTGTTTGCACCATATAATGAAACGCAAATGGGAGATCAAACATTTAGGGGGATTAAAAAATCAATTTAACAGGCAGCGGTGGCTATCGAATTCCAGCCTCCAACATGATTCGCAGAGGAACACCATTCATTTCAAGGCAAGCCTGCAGTGAAGGGCACAGAATCTAACCACGTATCTCCAGAGATGAAATTTGAAACTGTAAAATTCAGAGCATCAGAAATGTTCATGACATGATAACCAGGCCATTGAACGCGCGCTGCAGTTCCTGCCCCTGCTCCCCAGTTCATATATTCACCATAGTAGAGCGTACTCAGAGACAAATTTCCCGACCATTCAAGCCAACCACGTGGCTGAACCACGTCATCAATGGATGACTTTATATAAACCGTACGAGAGTATTCTCTCCACGGCCTCCCCAAGTAAGTTGGGAACGAGCTCTTAACTGCAACAAGATCATCCGCAGCAGTGACATTGCAGTTTTGAATTGAAATGCCCGTATTTTGATTTGGGTCGCTTCTTCCTTGAGCTGTAAATATATTCTGTTGATTCGCCATTGGTCTTCTGGCCAGGAGATTGCAGCTCTGAAAAACAACTGCGGCGTTTCCGAAGATGAAATCTACAGTGCCGTAAACGTCACACTCCCTGTAAAACTGACGGAAGGAATGCACGTACAGGGTGTCTTGGTAGCCTCGGAAGCTGCAACGGAAGAAGGCAGAGAGATCGGAACCCACTCTGAGAGCAACCGCCTGGTGTTTAATCGGGCCTGCAGTGTTTTCAAACGTGATATCCCTGGCAAGGAAACCTCCTCCAACAACGGCTGCAATACAAAACCATGCAATAGCATTTGAGTCAAAAAAACGTTATCAATTTTAAACCAACTTAGATGTGAAGTCAAATATCTCATCATTCGCACCGCTAGGAGTTAACGGCTTCACACAGATTGAACCTTAGGCTTTCTCTTTAAAATAATGAACACCGCCCATTTCGCAAAAGTATTTTGTCGGTAGTCGTTATCGTTGATTGTAATGGGGCAAAGAGAATAATGTATTAACACCTATCTCATTATGGTTTTCTTATATAATTATTATTACTTTGGTGTTTAAGTCAAACTTCCATCACATTAAAAAACACGCGCCTTACGCGTGGTAGGACGCGAAGTTATATGATAACAACTTAAAATGATAAATCCCCAAAATTCTCTACTCAATAGAAACCTGCCTCCTTGTCGTTTTGTGAGAGGCATTAAGAAGTTTTATAGGGAAGCATCATTTGACCACCCTAGGAGAAATTTTATTGAAATAGGTAATGAACCTTTCTCGAAAAACTCAACCGCTCTATTCGAGAAGTGGTCTAGAAATGGGAGCCCTTAAAGTCAAAGATATGATGATTATGGGATGGTATTGAAATTCCTCTATATATTAATTAAAGATTAATTTTGTGTAATAATAAGAGATGGATTTATTCATTTTTGTGTGGATATAGTATAAGATAATTATCAACTTTTTAAATAGAATGAGATGGTAAGAAGAAAGAATAGGAAGATTTTATGCGCAGGATTTTCAATACAAACATATAACAAGGTGAAAGATTTGGGAGATTTTATAAGCTTAGAAGTTCTTTCAATGAGGTTATAACGAATCATACTAAACAAAGTAAATTCTAAAATCATTTTTTCTTATTGATAATATATTGATTATTTTTATTTTTATTCAATATTTTAATTAAGATAATATCTTTATTTAAATGATAAAAATAGTCTTACTAAGTAGGTCTATTTGTTTATAGATTTCATCTTTTGTCCTTTCCCTCTCTTCTAAGTTCTATAGTCTTCTCGCTATTTCTCAAGTATCTAGTTATCTTCTCATTTAATCTATCTATTTATTCTTCGCATTGTAGTAATAGATAATATAGTATGATCTACATTGATTACAAAAAGTATCACATAGTTTAAACTAAAGTGTATAACTAACATTATGGACAATAAAAATTAGTTAACTCTAAAATTTAATAGATTTACAATTTAGAAATGAGAGGAGAGATAAAACAATGACTCTATTATATTTTATATGTGATTAGGATGTAAAGAATTCTCGTAATCAAAAGCTTTATATAAGTACCTACAAAAACACCAAATCCTTAATATATCTTATAATTTCTAATAATAATAAAAAATTAAACTTTTGTATAACAAAAACATAAACATCATTTAAACTATAACACTTTTGTATAACAAAAATATAGACATCATTTAAATTATAACAAATTATTATATAAAAATATAATATAATAATATAATAAATTTCTATCTAAGTTGATCTAATAGTGGAAAACTTGTATTCTTGAAAGAAAGGTCACAAATTCAAATCCCACAAGAAATAAGATCATGCACTCCTTTCCTTAGATACACTTTTAATATAATAATAAATCCAAACAAACATAACAAAAGGGTTACCATGTTACGCATAATTGTTCAACTCAAAATCAAAATTTTCATGTAAAACAATTAATCGGAATAGCACAAAGAAATTCTGCGCTAAGGAATTGATAGCAATTGAAACGTCGATAGAAACGGAAAAGACAATCACCTAATAAATTCGAAAATTTTAAATTCAAAAGTCGAAACTCTACTGTAGGTGAAAAAATTGCAACGAATATGTAAAACAAAATCTCTGAGATGCTAAATTCTATAGTTTCACTCTATAAGTAATTTAGTTATCTCGAGATCCAGAAGTTTGAGTTTACCGAGACTAAGCCCTAGGGATCTGAATTGAAAATTTGCACCAGTTTGCACGATCTGTTTCGAGATCTATGTAAAAATTCTCACAAAAAGAAAAGTTTCAATCGATTATCATGAAAAAGAGTGCAATAACTTACCAACAGTTGCAGAGCGAAATGTAGTCCATCCATCTACAACGCTTCTGTTGCCTGTAATCACAGTAACATTTATCCCATCTCCCAGCAACATAATATTTGTCTTGTAACTAGGAATTTCTATGTGCTCCTCGTATACCCCCTCTGTGATATAAATCACATATCTGTCCAAGCTATTGTTTGGAGCGGCGTTGATGGCATCATTAATTGTCGTATAATTACCACTGCCGTCCTGCGCAACAGTCACCACACTGTCAGCTAAAACTGTATTATCGTCTTGCAGAAGTCTTCGTCTATCTGCAGCGGGCAACCATGACGGGAATTCTTTATGAGTTGCATAATGACCTCCTTCTGACAACAAACGGCGGTTGTGGTGTCTTCCCGCAACAGAAATATTCTTCACCAACGCAAGAGAATTACTGAGAAGCCGCGACACTTTAAGCAAATTACTACTGAAAGTTATTTGACGACCTCCACTTGCTTCCTGAAAGCCTTCCAAACAGGTGGCTTGATTGGTGAGAGCTGCACTCAGCCAAGTCTCAACATCAAATGCCTGCCTCCACGCCAAAAATTTACTGTTAGAGTTGCTGACATTTAACAGAGATTTCTCCAAATCGCCCAAAGTGAGATCGAAGAGCTGGATGCAGTCTTGAAGCGCGCCCAGTTGGCGTGGGGTGACTGCCAAGCGACTCAGTCGAGAAAGAAGATGGGAAACTTTTCGGGCTTCCACAATGGTCAGCTTCAGAGCAATTCTTCCAAGATCTTTGGAGCCTCCCTGCCATGACCCCGCAAACGACGTCAAGATAGACATGCAAAATTTTGGCTCCAACGTAGCATTACAGGCAGATTGAAGAGCATTGTGAGGCAGTCCATTGCTCTTTATTTGGACAAACATTAAACAGACCACACAAAACGTAAGCATCGATTTTGAACAGGCCATGATCATCCTCTTCCTTTCCTCAGTTTACAACTCTCTTCACAAGAAATAAAACGTGGCAAGAGCAGTTTTATAGAAGATTGGATCATTATGGGAAATTGGAGCACCGACGTGTGTTTAATTTCTCACCATCAACTTGGCACCGATCTCAATCAATATGTGAGTCAGCTTTGGAATTAAAGAAAGCACATTTCCACTTACTACGTTTGTCGGACGTTCCTCTGTAAGAATGCAGACAACCCGATTTAATAATTTTTCTGTCACCACTGCAAACCTATTTGACTTGTGTTACAATGGACAGACGTCCCCATGCAGTAAGCCACGATCACCGACTAAACAGGGGTCGCTTTGGAGAAGGAATCTTGGCTTCTTCGATTAATTTACTGACCTAGTGACATGATTCCACGTACTCCAATGACCGCCGTATTGACTGGTGCAGAGCATAATATCGAATTCTGATATCTAAACAGATATTTTTATCGTCAATGTGCATTCACTTTCACTTAAACCTATCAAATCGACATAGAATACCGTGCTGAGCTTAGGACAGGCCACACTGAAAGCAAAATATGGTGCCAACTGGTTGGGCAGGTCACTGAGATGCAATTATTTAGTGCCCAGCAGTAAGGGCAATCCCAAAGTCCACCAAGTATATAATATTTAATTAGAATTCAAAACCGCGTTTTTTATTTTTTATTAATTATTAGTTACTGTCAACTTTGCATGCACTATGCTGGATAAACAATACGGTCTCGGATGAAATATCCGCACCAACTACGGACCTTACAAAGGAAATCTGTATATGTGCACTGAGATTATTGCGAGTTGAAATATCAATAACACTAGTCACGTTGACAAGAAGTAGAAGAAGATGGAAGAAAATAATATATTGGGCCCTTATTGAGGTATTTTTGTGTCAGGAATATTATACACGCACTCTGAGAACTATGGAATGCAGTACAAGCTGTATAGATTGAATGTGCACCTTTCACGTTCCGATCTCTAGTGGACGCAACGCGCCAGTCAATGGTACAATAATATTGTAAAAGAATTTTATTTTTATTTTCATATATGTTCTAGTTAAATTAATGTAGTTAAACGTAGAAAATTCTATAAAAATCACCTAGCAATTTGAAATTGGTGAATACATGGTTCTTATTCCAGAAAATAGAAGTGTATATATATGTCTCAAGAGAGCAATTATGTAGGTTGATTAAGAGATTAGAAACATTTACATAGGTGTCGTAGGAGATAAGTTACATCGGTTATAAATAGACTGAATTGGTTGCAAACAAATTGAATCAACATTGTACACACTAACATTCTCCCCCATAATAAATTATTTCTGAATCATCAAATTCAACTTGCTCTAGGGACCCCACCTTAAGGATTACATAACAAAAATTGTTAATTACATGAATCAATACATATTTTTGAGAGAATATTTTCTTGAAGAACCAAATCATGAATCAAGTGGACCTTCTCCAAGTTGCCTCACTACCCTCGTAAAGGTGTAGCTCTGAGATGAATCTTGGAGCTCTCAGTCCCGAACTCTTGAATCATAAACATTGAATTATTCTAAACAAAAATCCTCCAAATTGTCTCTTGACCCTTGGAAAGGTGATAATTCTTTATCACAGTCTCGTGGACTCTATAAGCAACCATCCATACCAGATCTCTTCATCAAACCCCAAACCTATCTCCAATCATAGCCTTCACAATACATGTATTTTTAAAATTTGTTAGCACCAATAAAGAAGGCAAAAATAAACCATGAAATAAAAGTAAAAAATACTTCTCATACAAGCACTATCTCCAAGTGAGAAGCTAGCTTGAGATGGTTGAAATCCTCCATCTTCCAAATGTGAAGGCTCAAAGACCAAATTTGTGACTAAGAGGACAACGAGAATTATTAATGATTGTCTCATCGTCTAATGTATCCTTGTCCTCAATGCAATAAAAGTTGCCAACATCTAATTTATATTAAATGAGATTCCTTTTAAGAAGATCACTAGCCCAATTTTTACAAAATTTTATTGTGTGTTCATTTTCTTACAATAAAAACATGCATTGTCTCTTTTGTTTTGACTTGACCATTTCTTATTGCTTTGTGAGTATAAATGCTTTATCTAATTGAAGATCTTATTTTATATCTTCTTTTGTCCTCTACACTTCCGCTAGAAGAGTTAAAATTATATATTGTAGAATTTGAGAAGTGATTTCACTAAGTGTAAAAATAAAATTTTATTATATTTTGAAGGTAAGTTGTTTAACAGGATGACCTTAGCATCATCGTCATTTCCTGGAGCTTTAACTTTTGTTAGTTTCCTAATTAGAGATCTCAAACTGCTTATATGATTTGGCATTGTGGTTCCATCATCTATTTTGAACCTAAATAGTTGAAGCTTTAAAAAAAAACTTTGTATTAACTGTTGTTGTTCCAAACAATTTGTTTATATTATCCCAAATATCTATAGACATCTCATTTAAGTCTATATGATGCAGTTCAGAATCTGAAAGAACAAGACCAAAAATAATCTTGACTTTATCATCTCTACTGCTCCAATCCAACAATTTAGTTACATCTATAAATTGTTTTTTAATATTTTTTTATAATTTTATAAATTTTTATATTTTATTTTTTCCACTAAATTGCATTAGATTTCCATTTTCAAATGCTTTTCTAGTTTCACTAACCCTATCACCTTCAAAAGATGTATTATTGGCGTGAAACCATTTTCATCAGCCACTTCCTTCTTTATTACTTGAGACATTCAAGAGAATATATTTGTCCACTCTTAAAAAAAATAAAAAGTTGTACTACTTACGCCTCCCTATTTCACTTCACATGCATACAAAGATCCGATCAAAATCATTTATGCAACCATTCAGCTACTATGTATTATAGCATGATTGATTTTATGAGACAATATGCTTTGCAATTTGACTAGCGAAGGCAAGCGGAAAACCAATGGCATAGGAACTTGCCTCTTTGGCTTCAAAAATGTTGATAGCCTAACGTATTGTCAGAACCAAGCACTGCAGGGTAGGACGTATTTACATAGCTATGCCCATCACCAACGTGCGCTTGACATGGAAAATTTGTAGAGGCGTCTTGAAAATTTATCTATCTGCGCCACTTGGATTTCAACACAGGCTCCCAAATAGATCAATAGATCCTCCTTATGCTGCGAAGATATCACGTCTAGCACTAAAACACATCTATAAATTTATCTTTCTCATGTTGAACAGCAGATTAATAGGCTAGCTATCAGTCATAACTATTTTATCATCGCCTCACATGAGCCTATTAAACCTAGAAACTATGCCATTATTTCACTTGGAAAGGTGTGTGTCATTCAGAACTTTTTATTGTCATTTTCCATGCTCCTCTCTTTACACACAACAAACACCTTCATCGCTCTCTACTCTAATACTACACAAAAGTGGTGAATACATTATTATTATTCTAGATAATAGAAGTGCATATATACAGGTCCCAAGAGAGTAGCTATGTACGAGGTCAGCTACACTGGCTACAAATAGACTGAACTGGTTACAAACAAATTGAACCAACAATGTATATGCTAACAAAATGAAAGCACAAAGTGAGTTGGTGGACAAATTAATGATACAAGTGAAGTGGCTATGACTATTTATGAGAATCTAAATTAGAACCATACTTTCAAATTTTGTGAATTCATAATATCAAGTTTAAATGGATTTTGATTCTTAATTTGAATCATTTCATTGCTTCTAATAGTACAAGGGCTTCGTGAAATGTCTAAGACTTTCACTATCTAGATAGGCACAACTTCTTTGCAAATAAAACATTTTATATACATTCTAGCTTCAAGCGGTCATGCAAGAAATTCCAAGTGAACTAGTTACCTTATGCTTTAGTGTTAGGTTTGGAAGAATAGTTTTCATAATGATCTGATCAAAGAATATGATGATGTTAGCATGACATAATATATACATTCTAGCTTCAAGTGGTCATGCAAGAAATTCCAAGTGAACTAGATACTTTATGCTTTAGTGTTAGGTTTGGAAGAATAGTTTTCATAATGATGTGATCAAAGAATATGATGATGTTAGCATGACATAATCTTGTGTCAAGGGTAGGAATTGTATTAGTAATGTTAACATGATGTAGTTTTATGATAACATCTTATATAAATGGCGAGCAATTCTCATTGAACCAATTACAAAGGTGATTAATATAGATCCTATTCAATTGGCCAATAAACCTCTTAATGGAAAAGGTGATGTAATGATGATGTCACTAATGATCATTATATAAGAATTCCCATACTAGAATGAATAGATGTTAGGTGGTTACCAATTGGGTTCGTATAGGCATGAAGAACCCTACCTTAAGGCTTACATAACAAAAATTGTTAATTACATAAATCAATACATATTTTTGAGAGAATATTTCCTTGAAGAACCAAATCATGAATCAAGTGGACCTTCTCCAAGTTGCCTCGTGACCCTTGTAAAGGTGTAGGTTTGAGATGAATCTTTGAGCTCTTACTCCCGAACTCTTGAATCATAGACATCAAATTATTCTAGATAAAAATCCTCCAAATTGTCTCTTGACCCTTGGAAAGGTGATAATTCTTTATCACAGTCTCGTGAACTCTATAGACAACCATCCATACCCAAGCTCCTCATCAAACCCCAAACCTATCTCCAATCTTAGCCTTCACAATACATGTATTTTTAAAATTTCTTAGAACCAATAAAGAAGGAAAAAATGAAGCATGAAATAAAATTAAAATATACTTCTCATACAAGCACCATCTCCAAGCGAGAAGCTAGCTTGAGATGGTTGAAATCCTCCATCCTCCAAATGTGGAGGCTCAATGAACAAATTTGTGATTAAAAGGACAATGGGAATTATTAATGATTGTCTCATCATCTAATGTATCCTTGTCCTCAATGCAAGAAAAGTTGCCAACATCTAATTCATATTAAATGAGATTCCCTTTAACAAGATCACTAGCCCAATTTTTACAAAAACATGCATTGTCTCTTTTATTTTGACCTGATCTTTTCTTATTACTTTGTGAATATAATGCTTTATCTAATTGAAGATATTATTTTATATCTTCTTTCATCCTCTATTATTCCACTAGAAGAGGTAAAATCATATATTCTAGGGTTTGAGAAGTGATTTCACTAAGTGTAAAACTTATATTATTTTATATTTTGAAGGTAAGTTGTTTAATAGGATGGCCTTAGCATCATCATCATCTCATGGAGCTTTAACCTCTGTTAGTCTCCTAATTAAAGATCTCAAATTTCTTATATGATTTGGCATTGTGATTCCATCATCCATTTTGAACCTAAATAGTTAAAGCTTTTAAAAAACCTTTGTATTAATTATTTTTGTTCCAAACAATTTGTTTATATTATCCCAAATATCTGACAACTAATTTAAGTTTATATGACGGAGTTTGGAATCTTAAAGAACAAGACCAAAAATAATCTTGACTTTATCATCTCTACTGCTCCAATCCAACAATTTAGTTACATCTATAAATTATTATTATTATTTTAACTAAATTGTAGGAGGATTTTCATTTTCAAATGCTTTTCTACTCTCACTAACTCTATCACCTTCAAAAGCTGTATCATTGGCATAAAACCATTGTCATCAGCCACTTCCTTCTTTATTACTTGAGACATTCAAGAGAATATATTTGTCCACCTTTAAAAAATAAAAAAGTTCTACTGCTTACGTCTCCCTATTTCACTTCACATGCATACAAAGATCCAATCAAAATCATTTATGCAACCATTCAACTACTGATTTTATGAGACAACATGTTTTGCAATTTAACTAGCGAAGGCAAGCGGAAAACCAATGGCATAGGAACTTGCCTCTTTGGCTTCAAAAATGTTGAAAGCCTAACATGTTGTTAGAACCAAGTACTGCAGCCTAGGACGTATATACACTCGCTATCTTGCCAACAAAAATGCACAAGAGACAAAAAATATCTTTTTCCAAATCTATGAAATTACAGTCATTTTTTTCAAAAAAATTTTGTTGTTTTCAATTTAAAATATGTAGATCATGAAGAATAGATCTTAAAAATTTTGCAAAAATCTATTATGTTTTTTGATTTGTCAAATCTGGTCAATGGTGCATTTTGTCGGAAGGATAGCTGCATCCTATATACATAGCTATGCCCATCACCAATCTGTGGTTGACATGGAAAATTTGTAGCGTCTTGAAAATTTATCTATCTACGCCACTTTGATTTCAACATAGGATCCCAAATAGATCAATAGATCCTCCTTATGTTGTTGCGAAGATATCACACCTAGCACTAAAACACATCTATAAATTTATCTTTCTCATGTTGAATAGAAGATTAATAGGCTAGCTATCAGTCATAACTATTTTATCATCACCTCACATGATCCTATTAAACCTAGAAACTACACCATTATTTCACTTGGAAAGGTGTGTGTCATTCAGAACTCTTTATTGTCGTTTCCCATCCTCCTCTCTCTACACACAACAACCACTTGCATCTCTCTCTACTCTAATACTACATAAAAGTGGTGAATACATTATTATTATTCTAGATAATAGAAGTGCATATATACAGGTCCCAAGAGAGCTGTTATGTAGGAGGTCAGCTACACTGGCTACAAATAGACTGAACTGATTACAAACAAATTGAATTAACAATGTATATGCTAACACAATGAAATCACAAAGTGAGTTGGTGGACAAATTAATGATACAAGTGAAATGACTATGACTATTTATGAGAATCTAAATTGGAACCATACTTTTAAATTTTGTGAATTCATAATATCAAGTTTAAATAGAGTTTGATTCTTAATATGAATCATTTCATTGCTTCTATTAGTCAAGGGGCTTCGTGAAATGTCTGAGACTTTCATTATCTAGATAGGCCCAACTTCTTTGCAAATAAGACATTTTATATGCATTCTTGTTTCAATTGGTCATGCGAGAAATTCCAAGAGAACTACTTACTTTTATGATTTAGAGTTAGGTTTGGAAGAATAGATTTCATAATGTTGTCATCAAAGAATATGATGATGTTAGCATGATATAATCTTGTGTCAAGAGTAGGAGTTGCATTAATAATGTCAACATTATGTAATTTTATGATAACATCTTATATAAATGCCGAGCATGTCTTATTGAACCAATTAGGAAGGTGATTCATATAGATCCTATTCAATTGGCCAATAAATCTATGTGAACCCACAATAGTGGGTTACACTTTTTTGCCTGAACGAACACCGAACTCTACATTTTGAAAAACACTTTCAGATTCAGATGCATATTGTCGTTAAACCATTTGAAATCAGAAGATGATGTAAATTAGAGTCTTTTAAGATTTTCTGTCTAGATTCTAAATATATTTTTTATTTTTGTTTTTGAATTTATTTGAATGATTTTTTCCTTCTCCAACAAAAACTAGTATGTTGCTGAAAATGTCATTTTCAAAGAGTTACATTTTTTGCATAGAGCATAATTTTTTTATAAAATAGATATCAATGTTCTTCTTTCAAATTCAATTTTGTAACATCCATATGAAGGGCATGCAATTGGTTATTAATATTTGAAGTTGACTAAACCTTACTTTTGACATACATTGACTACATAGCTTATAACTTATCGTATATTTCTCCAATTTCATTTTTATTTTTTTGATAGAAAGATAAATTAAATACCTAGGGCATAGATATTTTTTAGATTCTTTTTCTCTTATTTACTATTTTTCCATAAGCATCAAACATAGAGGTAGACATACGGTGAAATATCTATGTTTAGTAAAACTAAAAATACAAAGTCATAATAAATTTAATATATATTAACATTATAATCATTGGAAATATTTTTCTCAGTAGCACCTTACTACATATATAGCTTTGTCAAATGGATTCATTTGATTTGCCAAAAGATAAAGTTGAAGTGATTTTTTGTTAGCATTTTAATAGGTCCGAAGGAGACTCCATTATAGGTATGAATGAGGAGTATGGATGTTATATCAATGTTTTTTTATCTAAGAGGATTTGAGCTAACCAATTGTAATTAATTCCTTCAAATGGAACCTCTCAAGGCTTAAATCATCATATTTTATTAAAAATATGTTATTTCAAAAAAAATCAGCATGTCTAAAAAAGTGTAACCCACGATTGTGGGGTCACCCATCTATTAATAGAAAGATGATGTAATGATGATGTCACTAAAGATCAATATATAAGAATTCCATACTAGAATGAATAGATGTTAGGTGATTACCAATTGTGTTCATATTGTATGCACCCTAAAATGGTCGCCTAGACTTTGGGCCCCATTTATTCAATTTATCAATCCTGAATCATTTTGATCAATAATCAATATTTTCAACAATATCAATTTCTTGATCAAATCCTAAATTCGATCATATATTGGATTTTTATCCTATGGGCCAACCATTTATCCTAAGTCTTTATTTGATTAAAAAGAATATTTCCTCCCCTTTCAATTAAATAAAAAGCCCCACTTTCCTCTTATCCTAAGT
Source organism: Chamaecyparis obtusa (assembly GCA_027943335.1). Taxonomy (NCBI): domain Eukaryota; kingdom Viridiplantae; phylum Streptophyta; class Pinopsida; order Cupressales; family Cupressaceae; genus Chamaecyparis; species Chamaecyparis obtusa. The sequence goes on along the minus strand of BSBK01005609.1, from coordinate 107,291 downwards.
TGCACAAATAAAACATTATTCCTATTTTATAAAAAGGAAAAAAGGCACTTTTGTCTCACATGAGGCTCAAAAGTCAACACTTCACTCTCATTGGAGGATGTTTGTGCACATGGATTGCTCCTCTTTCAACCTCCACCGCTGATTAAGACTTTTTGCCTCTTAATCTTCATGGTCCATTTTACCTCATTTCTTATAAAAGGAGAGCTCTCTCCTTCATTTGCATATCCATATTTTATGCTATTGTTATGCTGCAGGTTTTGGAGCTCTCTTTGAAGACACTCAAGCTTTGAAGCCTTGACATTCTTAGTTGCATTTCATTTAGTTTGCTTTCATAGTTGCATTCATGGCATTCTTAGTGTAGATTTCCTTTTATGCAATCTCACATAGTCTAAATAGGAAGGATTTGTAATCCATTGCTATTTCCTTTCATAGATTAGATTTCTTTTCAAGCATTGCATTGTTATCATTTAGCTTAGCTTGCACATTCATACTAAGTTGCCTTTACATTTCATTTCCATTTAGATTCTTGGAGATATTGGCACTCTTGCCCTTGTCTTCATTGTGAATCTCTCATTGTATGGTTGACTAGCAAGGTCACCTTCTTGTAGCTCTAGCTGAGAGCAAAACTCATAGTCCCTTGCAACTCCATGCATAGAGAGCTATGAGCCGCCTTGTGAGGCCTCACTCTTGAGCAACCTTGCAAGTAATGGTTCATAGAAGTGCACATTTTAGTGTGTACATTTCTGGCGCCCACCGTGGGGCCGAGTAGATTAGCTTTGTCCCTTTAATTTTGCATTTTTCGTCATTTTCGGATTAACTGTCGGAAAAATCTGTGTCTCTGGTTTTCTGTCTCAGATTATCGCGCGACACTTCTCAGAAATATCGCACGATATACTTCCTGTCTTGGTGCGATACTTCGCTCGGAAAAAGTATCGCACGCCTATAGCGAAGTCTATCGCCTGGCATCGGGCGAAGTATCGCCTGGCATCGTGCGAAGTATCGCTCGACTGGGGAAGTATCGCCCGACTATAGGAAACTATGTCGCGCGATACTGTTGGAGACTGAGAAACATCGCCTGGTCTGGCAGAGACTTGCACTTTCAATTTTTTTGTCCGAATTCGACTATTTTAGCTTGCTGTTCTGTTTTACTTTGTTTAAATAGGTCTAACCTGCATTTTTTTAGCTTGAATCCATTAGATTATTGCACATTTACATTTGGATTTTGATTTTGCTAACATTGTGGGCCTAACAAGTTGTGTTTGTAGGTGCTCTCCTTTGCTTAAAAATTGCTAAAAATGCATGTCAAAGAGGGCTACTAACAGTTTTTGCAGGGCTGCCCAAGCATAAAAACAAAAATTTTTTTTTTCCATTTCTTGCTTCTTGTTGTTTTTCTTTCATTTGTGGCATTTACTAATTGTATTAGGAATCTTAATACCTTGTGAAAGGGATTTTGAGGTGGTAGGAGAAGTATGCTCTTCACCTTTAGGTGAATCAGAAAATCTTGACCCATCTTAAGGTTTTGGAAGCAAGGGGGTAATTGATTTCTTTGTTTGGTGTGTTTGGGAAAAAATTCTTGAGATAGGGGAGTATGCTCTTCACCCTTGTGGTGAATCAAAAACCTTGAACCTCAAGATTTGATCCATTTTGTTTAGTTTAGGAATCCTTTAGAGGGCCTGCTCTTGAGCAATCAAGAGGAACGACTCAAGTGGGGACAACCTTGTCATCATTCTCCTTGGTGGCAAGTGATTCCAACTCACTATAATCTCAAGGCTATCAAGGACACCAAAAACCTTGATAGATATAACACTTGTCTTCGCTTGATGTAAGTACTTGTGGGATTGTGACCATGAGGAAAACATTGAGCAAGAATGCTTAAGGTACTCTTGAGGCCGCGAGGTCCTAGTCCTTTATGAGGAGCAAGAGGGGTGTTGTGAACGGAAATCCTTATTAAGAACCATTAGATAGAAGCCACCCTCTTTTAGCCGCTTATCTTCTTAGTGCAAGGATTGATCCAAGTGGTTTACCCGGATCACCTTAAGATACTCACCATATGTGTCCCTTTGGTTGTGTCATTTTGACATTTCTATGACAAAGCCAATATCTCTTGTGGGCAACCACTTGGTGTGAGGCAAGGGGGAATCAAGTTGTGGGCTAAGTTGATAAGTATTGAGCCTTGTCTTGTAGGTAGTAATTGCTTGAAGTGTCTTCGATTGTGTGATACCAGTGTAAACGTTCTCAACATACAAACAATCGGTAGCATTCATAGGGTGCTTTTTCAATTTTGATATCACAAGTGTTTGTCTTGACAAGGTTGCTTTTGCCCTTGTTTCAAGTGCTTGAAGACATGTTTGATCCTTTACTGTTTGCAAACCTGTCCAAATGCTGTTGAATTTGTGACTGAAACCAAGAACATCAACCCTCAGACTGAAAATTTTGACCAAACAGACCCAAAAAATGCAAATTTCACACAATTCTGGTCAAGAGTTGAATAATTCTGTAATAGTATCGCACCCTGTAAGGCGAAGTATCGTGCGATACTTCGCACATGCTAGAAATATCGCACCCTTTGAAGAGAAATATCGCGCGATAGTTCGCCCCTGACGGACTATCGCCCTGCCTGCCTGGGGTATATCGCCCTATAGTATTAAGAAGTATCGCCTGTCTTAGGGCGAAGTATCGCACGGGTAGAGGTTTATCGCCCCAGTAGCCTGGAGTATATCGCCTGACTCATTTTTGTCGTGCTTAAATTTTGGTCAGTTTCAGTTGCTGTCAATTAGGCCAGGTCCTAGAACAGGCTTCTCACCCTGACGTTTGAGATTTGTCTTGACTCCAAATCTCTGGTTCTTAGTTCTTCGGGATAGCATCGTTTGGTTTACAAAGTCACTTTGGAATAATTGTCAAGTTAGAAAGCCATTCTTGGTGCCAAGGTTCATCTTTAAAAGTGTTAGCTATATTCTGGGAAAATTTCAGTTCTCTTATTGTCCAAATCGCTTTCATTTTCAATTATCTTTTGGCCTAGTCCAACCTCCTGATTCAAAAGTGCAAGGGTAGTCACCCTTTGATTTGAAGCACCTCTTTGACAGTGTTGGTAAAGCCCCCTTTCTTTTCTTTTTTTTCCATCTTTCTTTGGACAATAGAGGATTTCGATTATCCTAGTTTGGTGTGGACACTTTGAAAGGTCACCTTATCATTGAGAATATCTCTCTTTCATGTCAGTTACGACAAGGTACCAAGTTAATCAAGGGAAGCGACCCCCTGTTGCCTTTAGCCAGTTACCACCTATCAAGACCCGTCGACAACCTAAGGGAAAAGGACCCCTTTTTGACCAATCTCCTAAGAGTGAATCCGAGGTTTGTTTCAATCCGGGAGCTAACCCTAGTGAAGTGAGCACCTCTTTCATACCACTTTCATCAAGCATGGACATGAGTTACACTTTCACCCGACAACAAAGAGAAGCCATGAATCAAACTCTCGAGGATATCTTTCAACGACACAGAGGAGAGTATGGTGGTTCTTCTCATGCCAGTCCACCCGGGTCACCTCCTAACAACGCGAGGTATTTTGATGCTCAACAACGAGCTGAAAGACAGCATAAGTCAGCCCACTCAGATTCAGGGTCACAACACGAAGACCAGAACAACGAATCTGGTGATCACCATATCAACGCAGCTAATGCAATAAGGCATTCAAGACAGACCTCCCCACTTAAGGACACTTCTCGATATGCAAATACAAGATTAAGAAGCATTGAGAGAGAGAAGCAAGCCTACTTAGATGAACAGGCTGCAAAAAAGAAAAAATTCCGACAACTAGAGGAAGAGGAACGTGCATTGTTGGATATACAGAAAAGAGTCGCCCAAGAAGAAGAAGATAGACTCTATGCACAACAACTCCAAAATCGATCTAACAGGAGGGGAGCCAATAGTGGGACCAACTCGCCCCCATCTACCCCTTCCCCTAGCCCTCGAAGAAGATCAAAGACACCCTCACGATCCCCAAGTCCTAGAGGAAGAAGGACTTCAAGATATGACCATCATAGGAGACAATCGTCTCATAGACATTCAAAGCAACCCTCCCAACGAGCACATCATGGCTCACAACATGGAGGCAGTTATGCTAAATATGATCATATGGACTTCATGACTATGCAACAAGAACCATCCTTTCAAGCCTATGTGGAGCAATACGTGGAACAAAACAAAGACCAATTTTTGGAAAGTCTTATCAACAAAGGCGCTAAAGTTCCATATAACTTTGATATTCACCAAAAAATCAAGAAATAGAATCCTTCAACTGATGAGTTAATCTTACAAATGCAAAAGGATATAGACAGAATGAAAGCTCCCAAGAGTACATTTCATTTGGACTCCATATGTCCTAATCCCATTGACAAAAGTGTGGTGATGGTAGAATTTCCTAAGAAAGTTGAATTCCCAACATACGACAAATATGATGGCACGGGTGACCCGCATGACCATGTTCGACAATTCTACATAATGAGCTTTTCCTTTCACCACGAAGACTCCTACTTGCTGCGATTATTCCCAAGGAGTTTAAAAGGTCAAGCCATGGAGTGGTTCACCAACCTTTCCCCTCCAGTAAGGACATTTAGAGAACTTGTCCAAAGATTTGTGCAACATTTTGCCTACAATTTATCTAGGTCGGTCACCATGCTTGATTTGTGTAAACTTAAGCAAAATCAAGGGGAATCTTTTGTCACCTTTTTGCAACGATGGAGGCGATTGTGTTCGAAATACCCAAGAACAATCCCTGAAGAAGAGAGAATTGATATCATTGTGAACAATCTAATACCAGAACTCAAGTATGAAGTCAAGAAGATTCCATTTAATTCTTTTGATACTATGGTAGAGGTGGCATGTCGCATTGAGGATGTCCTAAAAGAACAAGGAATTTTGGCTAAACCAACAAATAACAACAATAGCCAAAATAACAATACTAATGGTAACAAGGACAAAAAGAACTCTTTTTGGAACAAAAATAAGCAAGTCGTCAACGACGGAGTTGTTGATTCATCTCAGGTCAAAAATGAAGGAGTTCTTAATCTCTCTCATGCAGTTCAAGCTATGAAGTTGCAAACATCATCAATGCAACAAGACAAACCTCAGTATCAAAAGAGATCTAAAACGGAGAAAAGACAATTCACTAAATTGGGAGAATCCTATGCAGATGTTTTTAAGACACTAGTTGCTCATAATCTGGCGCACCCACAGGATCCTACAAAACATCGAATACCAGATCCTCTACCTCATTGGTGGGATGCTAAGGCTTTTTGTGTTTTCCATAATGGGATTGGACACGACATAGAAAATTGTTTCAAACTCAAGCATCTTGTCCAAGACCTTATTGAGAAAGGACAATTACAAGTGGGTGGGTTAACTACTAATGCAGACCATAAAGCCTTTAAAGAGCCCTTGCCTAAATATGAAAAAGGAGAGAATTCTAGTAAGAATGGCAAGGCGGCTATTAACTATACATACACACACGCTGATAATGTGATTAACATGCTTGAAGTGGCTGACGATAATATCAACATGGTGAGAAAGAAAGATCCTTATGGACATAATGTGGACTCAATTCCTATGACTAATGAAAGACCCGCTGTGGTGATAAGAGGTCCTCACACACAAGGGATGCCCCGGTCCCTCAATGTTGTCACTAGGGGTCAGGCTCAAGCACCCATTATCATCAAAGGTCCTAGCACTAGCAAGTCTAAACAACCCATGTCCAAAGGTGCTCCTCCAAAACCTGTCGTTGGTCCTGATTCCAATTATAACCTTATTGACCAACTGCAACGTACACCCGCTCAGATATCCATTTTTGAGCTTTTAGAATTATCTCCTAAGCACAAGCGCGTCCTCGAAGATGCCTTGCGAGCAGCCAATGTCCCTAATAACTTAGATATCGACCAATTCCAAAACATGGTCAACCATTTGGCTAGCCCTCATTTCCTCACCTTCTCAGAAGAAGATGACAAATCCATTAGTCACCCACATAATTTGGCCTTACACATTGAGGTCATGATTCATAAAACCCGTGTTAGACGTGTACTGATAGATGGGGGTGCGGGGCTCAATATTTGTACTCTGAGTTTGCTGCTAGCTCTAGGGTATTCTGAGAACGTCATTGACACAAAGAAAAGAATCACAATCAAAGCATATGATGAAGCAGAAAGAAGTTCTAAGGGATTGGCTGTTTTGCCTATCCGTATTGGTCCTGTAGAAAGAGACATATTGTTCCAAATTGTTGACGTTGGACCTCTCGCCTACAACATTTTGCTAGGTAGGCCATGGATTCATGAAATGTAGGCAGTCCCATCGACATATCACCAGTGTGTTAAGTTCCCCCATAATGGTGTAGAAATTTACATCCCGGGAGACAGTGCTCTATCAGTTAATAACATTTCTGCGGGATCACATGTACCTTTGAATAGAGAAGCTGACAATCTTAGTAGTTCACTTGAACAATGCAAGCAGAAATTCAAGACCATGGACCTTGGGATGGGAGATTATAAGATTGATTCTTTTACAAAAATGCCAATCTCTCCTAGGTCTTATGGGAGACCCTCCCCAAATGTGAAACCTTCATCATCAGCAATGACGTTATTTGGGAAATTTGTTGAGTCTTCGGTCCCCATTCAAGAAGAGAAAGAGGAAGTTGCTGTAAGGAACTGGATATATCACGAAGCGAAATACAAACATAATGAGAATTTTGCTCCTTCACCTGAAACTTATGGGAAAGGATATACACTGGTTAAAAATATGGGATATCCGGGATTTGGTCCCCTTAGTCATAGGCTGGACGCTAAAGCTGAGCCTCTTGATCATGCTCTTTTTGGACGCAAAAATAAGTCCACGATTGGCTTAGGTTTTGACAATAAGAAGAGAGGTATCCCTGTCCCAGCTGCAACGGACAGTGATAGTGATGCAGATTATACACCCGATCTCTCCAACCAACAAGATGTGTCCGATGATTGGGTGCCCTCAACGAATCTCCTTTGGGGAGATTCCACAGATTTGATGCTTAATAATCCTACTATCCCAGCTGCGACGGATAGTGATTGTGTGACTTCTAGATCGACAAAGGAAAGTGTTACTGTCCTAGCTGCGACGGATAGTACCAATACTAGCACTAGAGAGGGGGAAACCCTTCCTAACCTTGAGGCTTCTACATCACGAGGCCTAAATGATGACTCAGAGACAGACTCCCATGAATATGAATGGGATTCGCTTTCAGATGCAACAATTGATCTAGATGTGGATATTATTCATGCCTATAGTACCCAACCCGATGCAACTAACGATCCTAGTGTCAGACTAGAGGATTGCCCTCCTCAAATCGCCGTAGTAGACGATGCTTCGTTTGATAGGATGAGCCCCAATTCAGGTATCTTAGGAGAAGACTTGATGAGCTCCGATTATATGGTCACCAGAGATGACACCTTTCACATTCACAACATCGAACCTACCATTGACTTGCCCCTTGTCCACTTTGACCTGATTGACTGGCCCCAGCGCCACCATGAGCCCACATTCCTCACATTTCGCAACGATTACGAGATTGCTTGCTATCTGAATGCTCTCGAACCCGTGGCTTCTTCCACCAGTGAACCAACAACCAGCATGACGGAGCCTGATATTAAGTACCTCAGTCTCAAAACAAAAGAGAAAAAGAAAAATAGGTCTGATGGCGAAAACCACTTTGTGGCGGTGTCAGAACCAAAAATAGTAAAAAGAAATGACGCATCCAAAGGTGAAAACCTCTTTGAGGCACCTAAGGATGGGGTACTTAATAACTTGCCGAGTTATTTCCAGGATAGATCATCAATATTGATTGAACCAACAAAGCCGGTCAATCTAAACACAGAAGAAAATCCTCAGATAGTCCATCTTGCTCAGTCTTTATCCGAGGAAGAGGCCAAGGCATATGTACAGTTTTTACAGAAAAAGAAAATTAATTTTGCATGGACCTACTCAGACATGCCAGGGCTTGACACAAATCTCATAATGCATCACTTATCTATAGCTCCAGGAGTCAAGCCAGTCAAACAGAGACTAAGAAAAATGCATCCACATATAGCTCTACTTGTCAAAGGAGAATTAGAAAAGCTTTTGAAAGCTGGATTTATTAGAGCCATCGATTATGCAGAATGGATCTCAAACATAGTACCGGTATCCAAACATGATGGGTCCATTCATGTCTACACAGATTTTAGAGATCTAAACAAAGCATGCCCAAAGGATGACTTTCCACTTCCAAACATTGACATGATAGTGGACATGACGGCGGGCTATGACATATATTCCCTAATGGATGGTTTCTCGGGGTATAATCAAATCAAAATAGCTCCTGAAGACCAAGAGAAAACAGCCTTTACATGCGCATGGGGAACCTATTGTTGGAACGTCATGCCATTCGGGTTAAAGAATGCAGGAGCAACCTACCAAAGAGCTATGACAACTATCTTTCATGATATGATGCACAAAAATATGGAAGATTATGTGGATGATACCCTGGCAAAATCAAGAAAAAGGGACACACACCTCAATGATCTAGAAGTAATTCTAGATCGTATGGAACAATTTCAACTCAGATTGAATTCGAAGAAGTGCGCATTTGGCGTCACCTCAGGCAAACTTTTAGGATTCATAATATCAGCAAAAGGTATTGAAGTTGATCCCGAAAAAGTCCAAGCAATCCTAGATATGCCACCTCCTCGAAATATCAGCCAAATGAGAAGTCTTCAAGGACGTCTTCAATCAATTAGGAGGTTTATTTCTCAGCTTGCAGATAGAGCGCAACCCTTCAACAAGACATTGCATAAGGGTGCTTCTTGTGTTTGGAACGAGGATTGTCAAAAGAGCCTAGATCAAATCAAACAATACTTGGCTAATCCTCCGATCTTAATGCCTCCTATTCCAGGGAAACCATTGCTTCTATATATCTCAGCTACAGACACTTCCCTGGGGGCATTATTGGCTCAAACAGATGATACTGGGAAAGAACGGGCCATCTACTATATCAGCCGTACTCTAGTCTCTTATGAGATCAATTACAATAATATTGAGAAGTCTTGTCTCGCGGTGGTGTTTGCTTCTCAAAAGTTGCGCCACTACATGCTTGCTCATACCATACACTTGATTGCCAAAATTGATCCCCTTAAATACTTGCTTGGTAAGGCTGCCCTGACGGGTAGACTTGCTAAATGGATGATGGTCCTCACTGAATTTGACATAGAGTACGTTGAAAGGAAGGCAATAAAAGGGCAAGCTATTGCTGACCAATTAGCTGATTTTCCAATCCGGGATAGTATGCCAGTCCAAGTGGAATTCCCAGATGAACACATCTTATATACCACTGCTCGCACTTGGACAATGTTCTTTGATGGCTCCCGCATGCAAAATGGATCAGGTGCTGGAGTGTTATTTGTTTCTCCACATGGGTACAACATTCCGAAGTCTTATAAACTATTATTCCCATGTACCAATAATATTGCAGAATATGAAGCTTTAACTAATGGCTTGAAGATGGCTATAGAATGGAATATCACAGAATTACATGTCTTTGGGGATTCTCAGCTAATCATCAACCAAGTCAATGAAGAGTATCAAACCAAGGATGACAAATTGATACCCTATAAAAAGATGGTTGATTCTTTGAAACGCTATTTCACCTTTGTGACGTTTCAACAAATCCCTAGGATAGAGAACAAAGCTGCAGACGCCATGGCTACATTGGCTTCACTTCTTCAGTTGGAGACACATGAATCCAGATTTGAATTCCTGGTGGAAGAGCTACACCATCCCATCTTTGACTCATCTGAAAGCCGTGTCATTTGTGCCATTATCACACACGAGTCCTCCCGATATGGTGCTATCTATTCATATCTTCGTGATGGCATCATCCCTGACACATTCACCCGCTCCGAACGCCGAAACCTCATCCGTAACGCCTCTCGCCACACCCTCATCTCTGGTGACTTATATAGAAGGGGTTTAGATGGGACACTCCTTAGGTGCTTGGAAAAGGAGGAATCCAACCAAGCGTTAGCTGACATCCACGAGGGCATTTGTGGTGGGCATTCTAATGGTCTTGCCATGGCCCGAAGGTTGCTTAGGGCGGGATATTATTGGCCCACAATGCAGATAGACGCAGTCACCTTTGCTAAGTCATGTGAAAAATGTCAGAAACACGGCAACCTGATTCATGCTCCGGGTAGGGAGCTGATCCCTTCTATTTCTCATTGGCCATTTCAACGCTGGGCCTTTGATCTGGTTGGGCAAATTCACCCCAACTCATCAGGTGGACACAAGTTCATCATTACTGCCACTGACTACTTCACAAAATGGGTGGAGGCCGTACCACTTTCTGTCGCTTCAGGAAGGACCATTTCTTTGTTCATCTTGAACCATATCATTTGCCGATTTGGAGTGCCTTCTGAGATCATTACTGACAACGGAGGTCAATTTAAGAATAAAGACCTAAAGCACCTGTGCAAAAAGTTTAAAATCAAGAAACATTGGTCCTCCATATATTTCCCACAAGGAAACGGACAGGCAGAAGCTTCTAACAAAACCATTCTTAAGATTCTTCATAGAACAGTACACAAGAATGGTAGGGATTGGCACTTGCAAATCAATCCAGCACTATGGGCTTACCGAACAAGTATTTGTACACCTACAGGAGCCACTCCTTTCTCTCTCACCTATGGCGCTGAAGCAATATTACCTTTAGAAGTCGAGATACCATCCCTCAGAGTCTCACTCAAAGGTTTGATTACAGATGAGGATTACCGTGCCATGAGGTTGCAGGAACTAGAACTTCTAGATGAGAAGCGTAAGGCTTCCTTTGATCATATGAGAGCGTATCAGAAACGTATGTCCAAGGCATTCAACAAGAAGGTTCGCCCTAGAGAATTTCAAATAGGTGATCTTGTTTTACGAGAAAACCCTAAGAACCAACAAAACAAAGAGCAAAAGGGCAAGTTTGAACCTAACTGGCTTGGACCATATGTCATCACAGCTGCTTTTGGTACTGGTGCGTATTTACTGTCAGATCCTGATGGAGAACAGCTCCCTGATCCCATCAACATTGTGCACCTTAAGAAGTTCTATCCTTGATGCCCGTTCTGTCTGGGGGCATCTTTTGTATATATCTTATTGGTCCTGAAAAAATACCAAAAAAATTGATATATGATTGCTGAAAAAATCCTAAAAAGCATAAAATGTCCTGAAAAAATAAAATACAAAAAAATCAAAATATTCAAAAAATTAGAAAAAATAGAAAAAGTGCCTTGGTGAAAACCTAGCAATAGGCGCCTTGGTAGCAAAAATACAAAAAAATCAAAAAAAATGAAAAAATGAAAAAGAATCCAAGTGGTGAAAACCTGGAAACAGGCGCTACTTGAGGCCTTTGCACCCCTATTTGTTAGCATGCGTCCTCGACACTTAACCACTTTCCATCATGCCTTAACCTTATTTGGCTTAGTCTGGAATTGGTCTTTGTCTTTGTCTAGGGGGCATAACTGTTCGCATAGGTCCTTTTGGTGCGTTTGTCTCTTGGGGCATTTCACAACAGGTGTTTTTCAACACCACCCCAAACAGTGTTTTTCAACACTACCCTTGCGTCGAGTGTTTCTTAACACTTATCAGATGTCTTACCCAATAGTCCACAGTATGATGCGATATTTCCCATTTTCAGATAAGATACTCAGAATTTGACTCTATGACCAACACACACGCACTTAAACAATCAACTCGCTGGCGATATGATGACTTTATTTTTCTTTGTGTGCTGTCTTTGAGGATTTCTTTTGATGAGTGATCTCTCCCTGAGAAGTTTTCGATGATGCATAGCTAGAAGACTGAGGGAATGAGAACATGTTTTCTTTCTTTATCTGCTTGTGGGTATATTTTGTTGATCCTAACTGTCATGAGCATTTATGCTGGTCCTACTTGACACTATGGATTGACAAGGTATTATCCTTGACTGTTTTGCGAGTGCATGCTTTTAGCTATCCTGACTTTCATGTGTCCTGATACAAGCATAATCTCGCCATATCAAACTTAGGTAATCTTACTGCATTAGTCATCTTGACCTATATGTCTTTGATGCCTAGGTAAGATTTCCACATTTCTATCTGATAAAGATCATATTCATATCCACATAGTAATGCTAGTGTGCATTGTACAATCTTACGACGCTACCAATAACGCTCGATGATGATAATTAGATGTCTATAAGCGTTGTGACCTTGCAAGTCAACCACTTTCATAGTAGCTTGCATTTTTAGGGTCATGTTAGTCTAGTCTTGCATCTTGCACATGGAGAGAGCTCTCCTTTTCATCCTACATGGACCTGTTAGTCAACTGCGCTCACTTTCTCCCCTTCTTGATCATGTCTTTCGCTCCTTGTCTTTTTCATCTCGAACCTGTTCCTGTTCATCACAAGGGGTTAATCACATCATCATATCTATATCAAAACTGTCATTTTCAAGAAACATAGGTCTATATCATACACATGAGAACTATACATACAACTATGAGAGAGAACATACATAAGCACATACATAAGCATTTTGAGCAAAATGACAAGACAATATACATAAACTGATACATCCATCATAAGTGAGACAAATACACATGATATACCGAACATCCAGTAATCTCATAAATCAATAAATGTCATGATATACAATATGAGATCCCAAAATCTGGATCAAAAGTCTCAAAATATGTCCAAACAACCTAAGACCTAACCCTAAGACTCGCTACCACCCTCGTGAGGAGCTCGTGGTGGTGGAGGAGGCATAGCTCTCCTATCAAATGCCACGTCTGACACCCCTGCCCGTTGAGAGTATGATGGTGCTCTCTCACCCTCTGGGACGGCCTGCAGATATAATCCGTGATAGTAAGCAGCCCTCGCTGACTCCCGTCGAAGCTCCAGTGCCTCGGTCTGTGCCATCGCCTCACGGCGTGCTATCTCTGCTCTGAGATCAGCTATCTGCTGATCCCGCTCTGCCCTCAGATCCAGGAGCTGCTGATCTCTCACAGCTATGGTGGTCCGCAGCTGCTGTATCTCTGCCTCCTGAGCCTGTATCTGGGCTCTCAGGTCCTCTCCCCCCGCAGGCTGCTCCTGCTGTACCTCCGCCTGCCGGCGAGCTGGTCTCGCCTCCTCCTCAGGAGTGGCTGATCTCTGTCCCCGTGACCGTTTCCGGCCACCTGATCCCGACCCCTCTCCTCTCTCCATCCTCCTCCCTCTCCCCCTCCCGCCATCCCCTCCATCTCCTCCCTCCTCTCCTCCGTCCCCTCCGTCTCCTCCGTCCCCTCCCTCTCCTCCCTCTCCTCCCGGCGCTGGCACCTGAGCATCTGGTACTGTAAATCGAGGGAATGGTACCCTCCGCCGCTCTGCTCTGTAGGCTCCATCAGCCCCTGCATCCGCCACATCTGGGAAATAATCCCAAGGCTCGCTCCTGATAGCTGCTGTCTCTGCGACAGCCTGCTGATAATCCAACATGGGTAGCCACCCATGTCCCTCCTCATCCCTGGCTCTGGCATAAGTAGTAGTCTTTGTCGAGACTCGCTGCTGCCTCCCGAACTGCCGCCACACCCGACTGATGCAAAACCTCTCTGTGATATCTGCATGTCGACCTACCAGTGGCCGACTGCATAGCATATAACTGAGCTCCTCATCTGCATCACTCCATCCCTCCACATCCCTGTATGGCCTCCATGTGAATGAGGCTATCTCATCCAGAATCCGCCGATAGTAGGTCACATCCCCTGAATGGGCATGTGATATAAATCTGATGTACCTATAAATGAATGGGTACCTCCTCTCCCTCGGCTGAATCCTGGGACGCACTACAGTAATGTGCTCCCATGCCCATACCTGTGCCAGGATGGCACCACACGCCCATGTCCGACCGTCCCTGTAGACGATCTCATGCAGCTCATGATACATCTCTGCTAAGATCGCAGGCCCCCATGCCATCCGTCGAGGCCTGCCTACCAAGTCTACCAGTAGCCTACCCCATCCGAGCGGGAATCCCTTCTGACTGCGATCAGTCATCAGGATCTGTGAAATGATAGATGCCACAATGCATGGCACCGGATAATCTCTGCCGAAGTCATCAAGCAGTCGCTCCCAGCTGACATGCCTGTCTAGGATGGTCACATCCTGAAACATCTCCTGAATCAATCGGCGCCCCTCAGTGACGTCCTGATCATAGTATACCTGTGACAACAAACAAATCATGTTAGTTTTCATCACATGGAAACATCACATTTATGATTATATCTTAAAACATGATTATACTTACAGGCTCTCCGTGGCATGGCACTCGTAAGATCCTGTAGACGTCCTCCAAAGTGATCGACGCCTCTCCAGTAGGCAGATGGAAGGTGTTGTGCTCACTATGCCATCTCTCGGCAAGAGCAGTCAACAACCCATGGTCTGCTCGGATATAGGGGTACCTCAGCAGATACCGGAATCCCATAGCCCTGATATCGGCATTGCCCGGATCATCCAGATCTCGGACACACCGTAATCCTGTCACTTTCGGCGCTCTGATGATGAGCGCCGGAAAAACCTCCTGCAAGCCAAAACCAAACCCGTTGTTAGTACATATCATGATGGATGTCCAAAAAACTCAGTATAAAACATCTTAAAAACGTAACATTGTCTAGACCCATGTCATTTTTTGCTCAAAAATGCATTAAATATCAAAATTTTCAACTGGGCGATATTCTTTTTTGGAGAAATATCGTGTGATACTTCTCCCTATAGTAGGGCGATAAACCTTATGTCGGGCGATACTTCGCCCGCTATCGCGCGATCTTTCGCCCAGTATCGTGCGATACTGATGCCCAAAGCGTGCGATACTTTTGGGGCATGCGAAGTATCGCGCGATACTTCTCCCCAAAGCGCGCGATACTTCTAAAGTATCGCGCGATATTTCGCACAACCAAAAATTTTGAAATTTAAAATTTGAAAAAAATGTGCTAAAAAAGCTATTAAATGCTATAAATGATCAAAAAAGCTCGAGTTTTTCGAAAACATACCGGGGCAGGATAGTGTGGTGGCCGGTTATGCAACCGGGCGCGCTCGAATCGATGCCTGTGGACGGGAACTCCTGCTTGCTGAGCCATTTTCTCTCTCTAAAGCTCTGAAATTCTCAAATCACTAAAAGACAAATAATTTTTGAAAATGACATTTTGACCCCTTTTATAGCATTTTGACTTTTTGACCTAATTTTCAAAACACCTCGGAATTGCGCGAAAATTGCACCCCTAGCTAATTTCGACGTCCTGGATCCATTTTCGGACTCGAAATTGAAATCTGAGGTCATCTTCACAGTCAAAATCGCATTTCGAATTCTTTCCCCCCTTCTGCGCAGTTGATTGACCTTTTGAGGCATAATTTGATTTCCGGTGGAATTTCTTCCTTTCCATGTCTTTCAAATTTTCTAGTCTTTCATCCACTCTATTTCTAGTCTTCTATTTCTATTCTTCTACTTCCTCACTGGGGCATGTTTCATTGCCTAATGGTTAACGTATTTGACCCTTATATTCGATTATGATTTGATCAAATCTTTATCGATTTGCTGTCTCTCCTCTACCTGATTTCGATTTCGATTCCGAGGGGGCAGTATTTGTGGGATTCTCATCCCTGATTTCTTTGATTCTCTTGATTCAGACATCTTTTGTGAGCTTTTGCTCAAAATTTGAGATTCTTATCTCCCATTTTTAGACATTGATTATTGCCTAGCAGCGACGGTGATGGTTTTGTCTAAAGCTTGATTTGCACCTAGCAGCGACGGTGTTGGTCTAAGCTTTTGTTTATGTTTGTCCAGATGTGATCCCGAATCGACCTCATATCTGAGTTGTTTTGTGATCCCAAATCGATCTCACATTTCAACTTCATTCTTTGACTACATGTGTTCCCAAATCGATCACACATTAGTCAAAGAGGGGCAAATGTATGCACCCTAAAATGGTCACCTAGACTTTGGGCCCCATTTATTCAATTTATCAATCCTGAATCATTTTGATCAATAATCAATATTTTCAACAATATCAATTTCTTGATCAAATCCTAAATTCGATCATATATTGGATTTTTATCCTATGGGCCAACCATTTATCCTAAGTCTTTATTTGATTAAAAGGAATATTTCCTCCCCTTTCAATTAAATAAAAAGCCCCACTTTCCTCTTATCCTAAGTTGCACAAATAAAACATTATTCCTATTTTATAAAAAGGGAAAAAGGCACTTTTGTCTCACATGAGGCTCAAAAGTCAACACTTCACTCTCATTGGAGGATGTTTGTGCACATGGATTGCTCCTCTTTCAACCTCCACCGCTGATTAAGACTTTTTGCCTCTTAATCTTCATGGTCCATTTTACCTCATTTCTTATAAAAGGAGAGCTCTCTCCTTCATTTGCATATCCATATTTTATGCTATTGTTATGCTGCAGGTTTTGGAGCTCTCTTTGAAGACACTCAAGCTTTGAAGCCTTGACATTCTTAGTTGCATTTCATTTAGTTTGCTTTCATAGTTGCATTCATGGCATTCTTAGTGTAGATTTCCTTTTATGCAATCTCACATAGTCTAAATAGGAAGGATTTGTAATCCATTGCTATTTCCTTTCATAGATTAGATTTCTTTTCAAGCATTGCATTATTATCATTTAGCTTAGCTTGCACATTCATACTAAGTTGCCTTTACATTTCATTTCCATTTAGATTCTTGGAGATATTGGCACTCTTGCCCTTGTCTTCATTGTGAATCTCTCATTGTATGGTTGACTAGCAAGGTCACCTTCTTGTAGCTCTAGCTGAGAACAAAACTCATAGTCCCTTGCAACTCCATGCATAGAGAGCTATGAGCCGCCTTGTGAGGCCTCACTCTTGAGCAACCTTGCAAGTAATGGTTCATAGAAGTGCACATTTTAGTGTGTACACATATAGGCATGAAAGTCCTACACACATTTTACTTTGTTATATGATCTATCAAAGACAAGGAAAGTCAAGTGAGCTAATTCTTTTATGTTTTATGTTTTGTTATATGTTTTGTGAGTTAATTTAGCTAGACTTCAAATTCTCATAAACAAGGACTTTTGCGGACCTTCATGAATGAATCCTAGACATGTGAGAAAGACTAGTGAATTATCCTTTGAACCAATTCAATGCACACATATTGCCAGTAAATATCTTCCTTATCTTAAAATAACTTTGATAAACTTCCAAAAGGATTAGGTCATAATTTTAGATTCTTTATCCAAAAAAGATGAAATTCTAGCTCTTGGGCTAGTCAACTTTGTAAACTTAACTAATTTTGAAAATGCTAACACTGGTGAACTAAGATAAACCTAAGAAAAAGAAGAGATCCATATTTTTCTACAAGAAAAATAAAGGTGTATTTTGAAAAGTAACAACAACTAGAAACCGAAGAAATATAACAAATATTTTGATGTACACTTTAGGGACAAAAGAGATTCAAGATGCAAAATTTCTAATTCTATCTATAATTTGAGTCTTTCATACATATCAACTACTAAATAACATATTCACCATTAAAGAATCATACATGAATTGTTCAAGTGAACTTGAGTGTGTGTAATTGGTTCATTCCTTTCCTTGAATAATGGGAATACAAATTAGTTATACTAAGATACATAAGAGTAAGAGTAAAAAGTGGCCATGCCACTTTTTGATCTTGTACAAGACATAAATGACTTGCATTCTATCAAACATGAAAAAAGAAAATAAAAGAGGTTGAACTCACGTGAACTTGGTCTCTCACCTTTAAAAAATTTATATGCCAAGCAACCAAAACCATGCATATATTGTGAAGTTCAGTAAAACATCAAAAAATATATCACCATGATGTCCACGAGGTAAAGGAGGTATGTTTTTGTTAATTTTTTTTTGGAAATATTGATCAAATAGAAAGAGATAAATTGTTTTGATTAAGTTTTGTTTAGTTTTTAAGAATTAAAAACCCCTACAAATTCATGAAAACCCTAATTGACCTATTTATAAAAATCCTACTGAGTGAGCATCTATTAGAATTATATGCTATGTATTGTCATTGATGTCTACCTTTGGTGGAGGCATTGTTGTCAACTTGCCAAGGCTGAGGAGTTGTTCAGGATGTTATATTGATAAACGAAGATGATTTGAGGTTTCATTGATTGATGAAGAATGTTAAAGTATGATGTGTAGAAAAGAGTGTCTGATGATAATATTGAGACAATAAAAGGTATATCTGGAAGATGGAAGTATGAAAAACTAGAATATATAGGATAAAAAAGAGTGTTTTAATATTTTATGGGAAAAAGCTATACATTCCTCCGCATAAGATGATGATGTCTTGCAATTTTGATTATAACAACTATGCACTCTAAATATCACACTATCATGTTTTTAGGCCTTCAAAAAATCATTTAATGCAATTACGATGCATGTTATTGGTTAATAGTATGGTTGGTTGTCAAGAAAGGATTGGACTGGCTTAGAGAATGCTCTACATTACTTTGCATTGGTAAATTTCAAAGTTCAAAATTTAGACATAGTTAGATGGTTCATGCAGTATTTTAGTTTAGATGTCTAGATAAGTGCACAATGATGGGGGACCAAAAAGGGGTATAAGATGCCACCTTTTTTCTAAAATAAAAAACTTTGAACTTTGGTGAGAAATTGAAGATACTTAAACTCAAAATTTGAAGATGTGACAACAACAAGAGTTGTAGTACTTCAAATCTAGTTTCAAAACTAGTAATTTATTTTTAAAATGATGGAGATTAAGGCCCTAGAAAAAGGAGAGCACAAAAAATGGTCCTAATTTTTTTGAAAAAATATAACATAGCGTCCGGTGTGCTCCACCTAAAATAATAACCTTTTTTTTTTAAAAAAATCACTCTAGTGAGAAGTTTGCTAACACCATGTAGTTTATCGCAGATTTTTTTGCTAATTATTTATGATCGTATGATTTTTTACAAATTTCTAAAGTGGAGGCATCCTGAAAATGTGAAATCTGAGCATGCTCCCCCTAGAAATCATTAAAAACTAAAAAAAAAAATTAGTTTTTTTTTTAAAAGTGTGTAGAATGGAGTCTAGTTTCCAAAAAGTAACTTGTTTCAAAATATGATAAACGAGCCAAAATCTATGGCCAAAACAGTACTCATTGGTTTTTGACAAAAAATAAAAAATACTTACAAAAGAAATTAGGGAGGAAAAGCTTAACATTATTAGAATTCAAAAAATATATATAGATAGATAACTAACAAAGAGCTCTATAAGATCTTTTTGACTGATTTTTTTGTTGTTGAACCATGCACAAACATGACAGGGAGCATAGATGAAAACATGTGATTTTTTTTATGTTTGCTGGAAAATACGTCTCAGACCTTTTTGAATCGTCCAAGCCTTTGGGTTGGATGCCTAAGGAAAATACAAGCCTTAGGATTGGTGTTTCCCAATGCAGTTAAAAAGGTGTACTCCATATGTAAAAAAATAATTACATTGTTGTATATTTCACATTTATTGCATTGTTTCATATTTCACATATGACATGTGCCATATATGGAGTATGCCAAATGTGAAATATACAACAATGTAATATAATTCATCTCTCTCTCTCTCTCACACACACACACACACACACACACATTATCCTATTCCCCGCCTCTCTCTCTCCCATCCTCTCCTTATCCTATTCATTATTCTTTTTAAAATGTATAGGATGATGTAGCTACTCCTCGTACTATAGACACAACATGATGGTATATCTCAGTCACGTTCATATGGAGTGAAGAGGACTGCGGATCAACTATATGATTAGAATTAGATTACCTACTATTTATTTAAGTTTATTGTATTATTTCATAGACTTGTTATTTTTTATCATTTATATGTTATATCAGGACTTGTTATCATGTTATACTTGTTACGATAGAACGTGTCATGTTATTATCATGTACTTATTATGATGAGACTTGTTATGTTATTTATGTTATTCATGGACTTTTAATCCTATTTCATGGATTTTTTTATAGTGGTTTGAATTTATATGTTATGTGAACTAGATTTGATTTCTTCCATAAATATAAGAAAATATCTAACTTATTTTTATTATTAAATATCAATTGCAATCTCTAAAAATTTAAACATCATAAATAATTTGTTCATAATTGACAAACCCAATTGATTTTAAACCTATCATTAACTAACTAGTATTATAATTGACATGAAAAAAATACCTATAACTAATCTTGACTTTGATTAACTACAAAACAATTAATTATCAAATAATGACATTAATTTGAACTATTGAACATGGATGTACAAATAGACTATTTATTTTAAAATAACAATCATCATCAATTAGTTCATAGGACCAATGTACAATGTATATAAAACAAAATTAGATGAATACAAGTGTGCATTGTTTTTTTAAAAAAATTGGATGAATAGTAGTCTACATTGTTTATAAAAAAATTGAATGAATACAAGTGTACATTGTTTATAAAATAAAATTGGATGAATACAAGTGTGCATTGTTTCATATAACAATTGTATGTTCTTCTAGGGGACCTGCAACATAGAAATGAATGTTCAAATATTAGAAACTATGTATTTAAATAAAGTTGAATTAATGCTACATAAAGTTCCATGTATTTTGTTTAGTCTAATGTACTCACCAAGTATTACAACTTTGATTAGCCAAAAGTTGTAAAATGCACAAGTTGTTGTTGTCTTCCATGTTGTCAAGTTGTACTTGACATATGAATACTAAAATAATTGCCTACATTTATAACAAGAATATAGTTAAAGGGGCAAAGACAATTATCAAAATTATAATTAAATCTAGGAACAAAAACTTAAATAAAACAATTATACTCACCACTTGTATTAGAACTTTGATTAGCCAAAAGTTGTAAAATACACAAGTTGTAGTTGTCATCCATGCTATCAAGATGTACTTGACATCTGAATACCAAAATAATTAGCTACATATAACAATAATATATATGTTAAAGGGATGAAGATAATTATCAGAAATTAAATTTAAATTTAGGACCAAAAACGTAAATGAAACAATTGTACTCACCAAGTATTACAACTTTGATTAGCCAAAAGTTGTAAAATGCAATAGTTGTAGTTAATGCAATAGTTGTAGTTATCATCCATTTCATCAAGTTATACTTGACACCTGAATACCAAAATAATTAGCTACATATAAGAAGAATATGTTAAAGGCACGAAGACAATTATCAAAATCAAATTTAAATAGGACCAAAAACTTACATGTATAAATTTGATTCGGTCTAATTTACCATGTGCATCCTCTCTATTCTCTAATGCGCCTATGATTGTCTTATGCTCTTCCAATGAGAGTGTTCATAATATTTTATTAACAGGTCTCCCTTTATATCTTTCTAATTTGATATTTGTTGCCACCACCAAATGGAAAGTGTATAATCTTCTTTTCTGATTGGTAGTCTTAAAAAGATGGTAAACTATTCATTCTTGTTAGGTATTTGTGTATCCACATACCAACTACCACAACAAACCCAATTGGGTACTCAAAATCACCATCAATGACATATTAGCTTTTTCTTAGGTTCTACACATCGACCTAGCCAATACTTAGTCTTATCTTGATTGTCCTCAGGTGCAACAGCAACATACAGATGTCCTGCAAAAGAACATTAAGTGTACATACAATTTTTTAGTTTTAATTCAAATACAATCATAAATTATATGGCATACATAAATAATATAATTTAAATATTTACATGAAATTGAATCAAATTACCAGGTTGTATGGGGTCTAAAACATGATCATAATCTTCTGATGTAAGTGCATGATCTAGGTATTCATTTTTTGTATCATCCTGATCTTGTGTCTCACTAGGTGTTAAGATTTGTGTTACCATTATTCAACCCGTTCTTTATTCTCGCATGCTTCCCAATCACCTGCAACACAAAATTGACAAAAACTTGCAAGCTCCTAGTCCATATAGTCCAAGTAATAGAATTGGAACTCTTAAATGAATGTCATTTAGTTGAAGAGAAGAGTATCTTGAAAGGATACTCTTCTCTTCAACTAGAGCCAAAAGAAATGTGTGATTATAGAGTTCTGACTTAATCCTGTAGACAAACCTAAATTTCACCATTCCACAATTGCACATGCATCTTTAGATTTTCCTCTTTCCTCTAATTTAAGTTTCTCTCTGCAAAGGGATCTCTTGACATATGAACCAGCTCCATTGTGTTCTCTTTTCCCATGTCTAGCCTCAAAAAGGCTCCACATATATTGGATATTAGTTTTCTTATATTCCTACTCAACCAATAAAACATTCTAGCATTCTTGAATTGCCCTGTGCAATTATCTGACCATATTAGATGTTGTATCATCTAAATTTATCTCTCTGTGTAAGTGCACCAAGGGTGTGCAAAAAGAGGGGTATAAGTGGCCACTTTTTTTTTTTGAAATAGAGTAAACATGCACTTCAAAGAGAAATTAGAGGGTCTTGCACTCAAAATTAGTTCAGATGTGTAAAAAATAAGAATTGTAGTAATTTGAATCTAGTTTCTAAACCACTAATTTTTTTAAAAAATGGATAATATTAAGAGGGTCAAACACTCCATAGTTGTTTCTGTGTGCTCAACAAAAGATATAGTTAGATTTAATATTTTGAAAAATAGTTTGGTAGGATAGTAGGTAAGAGTGAGATCTAGAAGTTGTATATTTTTCATAGTTTTCTATTGAGTACTTTTTTTTAATAATTTTTTGAAGTGACCGCTTTCTGAAAATCTAGTACTTGTTCATGCATTGGGCATAACTTGCATCAATATAATAAAAAATGCAATATTCTTTTTTTTTAAAGTGTATAGATTGAAGTGTAGAATGGTAATATGTAATTTTGTTTGCAATTGGTTGAGTAGATCAAAAGTTATTAAAAGAATTGTAGACATGTGTCTATGAGGCCTATCAAGACATTGGTAAAGAAAATCAAATTTCACTATGTTAATGCTGTCCAAAACTTAAAAAAATTATATGGTTAGAAAGATCTGAGAAGATGTGTAAGATCATGGTGGTAATTTTAGAGATACCCACTTGGTCATTTGTAAACCTAATGAGGATGAAGTCAATAATTCACGTTGGAAGATGAAAAAATGTGTAAAGGGACTAAAATGGAGGGAAAATGGGCTTTCAAGCCTTAGGGTCATTTAATAACCCTTTTTCCAAGCTTAAAATGCATATTGGTTTTTGTGTCTATTATAACCACTCGGGTTTTGAAAAGAAAAAAAGAACATTTCAAAATTTTCAAAACTTACATACGTGTTTTGTAGATGTAAAGACATGAAAATTATGTTTTATAGAACATGTACGGGTTATAAATATATCAAAACACATGGTCCTAAATTAAGAATACACTAAATTTGAGTATAAATTTATGTACATATAATATATGTCTATGTTTGTATATATGCATATCTATAGTTTTATATACATATATTTATATAGATATATACATATATATCTGTATAAATGTATGCCTCTTCTCATTTCCCCCTCTCTCCTTAACATACTCTCTGACCATTGTGGAAACTTTTTGGGCTTCCACAATGGTCAGCTTCATAGCAATTCTTTTGAGATCTTTGGATCCTCCCTCCCATGACCCAACAAACGACGTCAAGGTAGACATGCAAAAATTTCAGCTCCAGCGTAGCAGTACAGGCAGATTGAAGAGAATTGTGAGGAAGTCCATTGCTCTTCGTTTGGACAAACATTAAATAGACCACAAAAAATGTAAGCATCGATTTTGAACAAGCCATCGTGATCCTCTTCCTCAGTTTACAACTCTCTTCACAAGAAATAAAATCTGACTAGAGCATTTTTATAGAAGATTGGATCATTATGGGAAACTGGAGGACCGACGTGTGTTTAATTGCTCAAGACCAACTTGGCACTGAACTCAATCAATATGTGAGTCAGCTTTGGAATTAAAGAAAACACATTTCCACTTACTATGTTTGTCAGACGTTCCTCTGCAACAAACAAGACAAACCGATTTAATAATTTTTCTATCACCTCTGCAAAGCTATTTGACTTGTTTTACAATTGACATACGTCCCCATACAGTAAGCCACGACCACCGACTACATAGGGGTCTCTTTGGAGAAGGAATCTTAGCTTCTTCGATAATTTCCTGCCCTTGTGACATGACTCCACATACTCCAATGACCGTCGTATTGCTAGTGCAAAGCATAATATCGAATTCTAATATGGACTTCTGATATCCAAACAGATATTTTGCTCGTCAATGTGCATTCACCTTCACCTAGACTATCAAATTGACATAAAATAATGTGTCGAGCTTACAACAGGCCACATTGAAAGCAAAATATGGTGTCAACTGGTTGGGCTGGTCACTGAGATGCAATTATTCAGTTCCCAGCAGTAAGGGAAATCCCAAAGTTTACCAAATATATAATATTTAATTGGAATTCAAAACCGCGTTTTTGAATTTTTATTGATTATTATTTACTATCAAATTTGCATGCACTATGCTGGATAAACAATATGGTCTCGGATGAGATATTTGCACCGAGTACGAACCTTACAAAGGAAATTTGTATATGTGCAGAGAGATTATTACGAGTTGAAATATCAATAACAGTAGTCACGTTGACGAGAAGTAGAAGAAGATGAAAGAAAACATGGGACGCAAGCATCAAAGTTCCTTTCTATTGTATTGTGTTTTTTGGGGTAAGATATAGTGAAATGAGAATCTGTCTAAAGAGCACAGATTTTATTGAGTTTTCTTTTGGTCGAGAGAGAAAATTTGACTGTAATGAGGAGGATGAAAGCTATTATTGCATTGAGCAATTTGTAAGTAGGCATACAAACATCTGAAAGAGTTAGAAACCCTTTAACCATTCAGCATGAAAAGAATGAATAACACCAAAGTTAATTTGGGAAACCCATTTGGAAAAAATGTTTGCAAACAGTTGGACTATTAAGATTATATTCAAAAAATTTAGTAGTAACCAAATGATTGCAATTCAATTAATTGAACATTATTAGCGAGAGTGATAACATGTTCCTAGATTAAATCATTCACAAAGACAGACTTGAATTTTCTTAAGGTACGATAAATAAAAGATGAGGCCAGAATCATTATTTTTAGAAGGAAAACATATTCACTTGTGTAAAAGAATGATAAACTTCTAATAAATTATAATACTAAAAATTCTATTATGGCCGTTCTGTAGAATAGACTTTAAATTATGAGACACTTCTTATATTAATAGATTTCTATATCTTTCGGTGTCTTCAAGTAATCAAACGATATTATATTTATATCATGTTGAACAGTCATGACTGATGAGTCACGACTCATCAAGTCGTGACTATCCATATATGACGTTTCATTTAACACGGTTACTGCAGATTTTAATTAAGTCGATAACTATCGACTTGCATTACCCCCGATGGCTTTGTGTATATGCGTAAGTCAATAATCAGTGACTTGAGTCTTTCGTTATCACCGATGACCATTCGGTTGATGTAAAACGATGACAATCGTTTTATTGGGGGGATCGATATTATATTAACAGACCGGTATAAATGGCTTTGATAAATCTTTATTATATTCGATAATATATATAAGTATATATTAATGTATATGTAATGATAATTACATATACATTAATATATATATTTATAGATCAATTAAAATATAATAAATATATATTTATATGTATTAATTCATATATTAATGTTTATATAATTATCTAAACGTTGCTATCAATTTCCAACATTCCTTTTTAGATAGGGAAGATAATTTGTCCTATGTCACCTTAACTTGTAATACCAAGTTTTACATATATTATCTTAGATTTTAATATGAGGAATCACCTTAGATCATGATACCTGATTTCCATATCACCTCAGATCATGATACCTAATTTTCATATCACCTCAAATTGTGATACCTAATTTTTATATCACCTCAGATCGTGATACCAGGATATAGTAAAAGAACATTACATTCCCTTACATATAACCCTATTATGGTATGTGCACTGACATATCAAATGTCTACCATAACAAATCTCCATCACAAGATTGTCACCTTGTAACATCAAATACAAGTGTACATTTCTAAGAAGTCATCACCTTTTAGAAATGTACACAGGATGGATGAGCCCATAAACATCTTTATTATATTAATATAAATTAAAAATTACATTTCAATCATACCAAGATTTTTCCTGAAGTGATCAAATTTCACCTTGGGAAGTGCTTTGGTAAGAATATCTGCAGTTTGATCTCCTGTACTAATATATCTCAACTATATCATTTTTCTTTCAACCATATCTGGGACATAGTGATAAGGAATCTCAACATGCTTGGATCGGTCATTAAACATAGGATTTACTGATAGATTGATACAAAATTGGTTATCACAATGAATGGTAGTTGGTTTCAATGGTTTACCAAATAATCCAACAAGTAGTTTTCTGAGCCATACTCCTTCTCTGGCAGCCATTGAAGATGCAATGTATTCAGCCTCTGTGAAGCTTTGAGCTACTAATGATTTCTTTTTGCTAATCCAAGATACCATAGCTGATCCCAAACTGAAACAACATCCTGATGTGTTTTTTCTATCAGTCACACTTCCAACCTAATCTGAGTTAGTGAATCCATGAAGATCCAAGTCTATCTTTTCATATTTAAGTCCATAGTTCAAAGTACCCTGAAGATATCTCAATATATATTTTGTAGCAACGAGATGAATCTCTTTAGGTTTACACATGAACTGACTTACTGCATTTACTGCAAAGAAAATATTTGGTCTGGTATTTACTAAGTACATTAGGGAACCTATTATTTGCATGTATAGAGTAGGATCTACTGAAGGAGATTCTGTTGCTGCTTCCTTTAACTTATGGAAGTTATTTTCCATAGGTGATGACATTGATCTACAATTCAACATATCAAATCTCTTCAAAATGTCAAGAGTGTACTTTCCTTGATTTAGAATAATACAATCTGATTTTTGCCAGACTTCTAATCCAAGAAAATAGTGTAATAGACCTAAGTCTTTCATATCAAATTCATTTGATAGATCTTTCTTACATTGATGAATAAGGTGATCCTCTCCGGTAATCAATAAATCATCAACATATAGGATTAATATCAACATGTCACCTTTACTCTGTTTGAAGTAAGATTTGGGTCAACATCATTCTTTGAGAAACCTAACTTCATAAGATAGTTATCAATCCTCTCATACCAGGCTCTAGGAGCTTGTTTAAGTCCATATAAAGCTTTCTTTAGTTTACACACATGAGTTTTAGAATTATGAATCTCAAGGCCTTCAAGTTTCTCTAGGTATACTTCTTCTTCAATGGTTCCATTTAGGAAGGCAGTCTTTACATCCATCTAATGCACTTTCCATTCTTTAGCAGTTTTAATAGCTAGGACTGTTCGAACTGAAGTATATCTAGCAATAGGAGCAAAGGTTTCATCATAATCTATCCCTTCATTTTGTGAAAAACCTCTGGCTACAAACCTTTCTTTATACTTCTCTATACTACCATCTGCAACATGTTTAATCTTGAACAACCATCTAGAAGTAACCACTAATTTCTCTCTAGGTCTAGGGACAATATCCCACACACCATTCTTTATAATAGACTGATATTCCTTGGTCATAGCATCTTTCCATACTTGTTGCTAAATAGCTTCTGGAACATTTGCAAGTTCTGATTTTGAGAGTTCACTCATTAGGGCTACATAACTAGATAACCTTGCAGGTCTTTTGCTTTCTCTAAATGTCCTTGAAGGAGCTCCATAAGATTTTTCTTCTTCTATTATCTTAGTGGCCTAGAGAGGTCTCTTTTTAGGATTTACTAATGTTGAGAGTTATTCCTCATTTTCTTCTTCCTTAGAATACTCCCTCTAAATCTCAGGTGTAAATTCCTCTTCAGGAAGGGTATGAAATTCTGGTTCTAAAGAATTTCTAGCTCTAGAGTATGCTATGTCTTCCTCAAAAATTACATCCCTGCTTAGTTCAATCTGATTTTGACCAAGTATATATATGCGATATACTTTTGAGGTTTCACTGTATCCTACAAAATACCTTTCCTTCCAGATGGTTCCAGCTTTGTTCTCCTTTCTTTGGGTACATGAATGTATACTGGACAACCAAATATCCGTAAGTTACTAATATCTGGTTTTGTTCCTGAGAAGGCTTCTTCAGGTGTTTTACTATCAATATGGGAGTGAGGACATCTGTTTTGAATATATACTACAGTATTTGATGCTTTTGCCCAAAGAGAAGTGTCTATGTCTTGATCAAGAATCATTGCTTTGATAGCTTCAATAATTGTTCTATTTTTCCTTTCAGCAACCCCATTCTATTGAGGAGTGTAAGGAACAATGTACTCCCGCTTAATCCTGACATTTTTGCAAAATTTCTTAAAGATGTCGGAAGTATATTCTTTACCCTTATCTATCCTTAGTGTCTTGATTTTCTTTCTAGAAAATTTTTCAGTAAGTGATTTGAAGTCTTTGAACATTTTTAGAATCTCCTCAGATTCTTTATGTTTAAGAAAATATATCCAGGTCTTCCTAGAGAAGTCATCAATAAATATTACATAGTATTTACACCCACCTATTGATGGAATAGACATTGGTCCACATAGGTCTAAATGAATTAACTCTAATACATTTTTTGTTTTACTAGAACTATTTTGAAATGCCCCCTTTGTTTTTTTGCCTAAGGCACAACCTTTGCATGCACCAAGGTGGTATTGTTTAAGCTTTGGTAATCCAATGACTAGTTTCTCCATAAAAGATAAGGCTTTTTAATTTAAATGTCCTAGTCTTCTATGCCATATCTCGTTTGTGCTAATGATTTCATTAAATAAGACTTGGTTTGTATCTATACAAAATTCATATAGGCAACCTTGCCTTCTACCTATGGTTAGGAATTTCTTGATAGTAGAGTTCTTTGGCCAAGCCTTTACTTTACCATCCATAAAGGTTACTCTATATCCATTGTCTTCAAGTGCTGAGATAGATACTAGATTTCTCTTGATGCCTGGTACAAATAATACTCCAATAAGTTGAATGGAATTTCCAATCTTTAGTTTGATAGTGCATGTCCCAATACCTTTTACTGGATGGACTGAATTGTCTCCAATAGTTACTTCCTCATCTGATTCTTCTACCATAGAGTCTAGTAGTTCTCTGAATCCTGTCACATGTCTTGAGGAACCACTATCTATAACCCAGGTGCTTTTATTTGAGACTTGATTTGAAAGTGCCGAGTAGAACACAAATTTATCATTTTTAGGTTCTTCCTCAGTCTTTTTCTTCTTTGCTTTGGTGAATGAAGCCTGGTTCTTTTTTTAAGGACAATTAAATACATTATGTCCATATTTATCACATCTGAAACACTGTACCTTAGGCATATCCTTTTTATTGTTTTCATTATTATTGTTATATCTCTTTTTCTTGAAGTGTCTTTTCCTGTTCTTTTGTTTATCCACATTTAGTACATGGAGATCTTAATCAATGGTTTTCTTCTTTAGTCCTTTCTTGTCTAGTCTTGATTCCTCTTGTAGACAGTCTATTCTTAGTCAGTCAAATTTTGGAAATTTAGACCTCACACTTATGTTGGAGATAAATGTTTCCCAAGATTCAGGCAGACCATCTAATGCAACTTCTTATATTAATATATTTCTATATCTTTTGGTGTCTTTAAGTAATCAAACGATATTATATTTATATCATGTTGAACATTCATGACTGATGAGTCATGACTCATCAAGTCGTGATTGTCCATATATGATGTTTCATTTAACATGGTGACTACATATTTTAATTAAGTCAATAACTATCAACTTGCATTACCCCCGATGGCTTTGTGTATTTGCGTAAGTCAATAATCATTTACTTGAGTCTTTCGTTATCACCGATGATCATTCGGTTGATGTAAAATTATGGCAATCATTATAGTGGGGGGATCAGTATTATATAAACAGACTGGTAAATTATGGTTTTGATAAATCTTTATTATATTTGATAATATATATATAAGTATATATATTAATGTATATGTAATGATAATTACATATACATTAATATATATTTATAGATCAATTAAAATTTAATAAATATATATTTATATGTATCAATTCATATATATATATATTAATGTTTGTATAATTATCTGATGTTGCTATCAATTTCCAACAACTTGAAAACATGAACATAACATATATGCTATGAAAAATCTATTAAGATTTCAAAATGTAATTACTAGAATGATTGAAAATATGAGTTTTTCATTTTTCCTTTTCTTTTGTTATTTTAAATTTATTTCCATAAACTAGATACCATAAACTAGCACATTTTAAAAATTTATTTAATGTACTCAACTAATTGAGCTATGACCCTTTGCATTATTTCAAACAATGTTATGCATCTAGAAAAGGTACCATATAATGGAAATGAGTCTAGAATTCATAAAAATCAATATAAGGATAAATCTAACTTACAACATAAATCTCAAAACAACATCAAAACATAATCCACAAAACAACATCATAAAATGCAATCAAATCCCCCAACTAGTGTAACCTCCTAAACAAGAATCTAAGTCCATAGGTAATCCTTGAGAGTAGCTTGGTAAAATGTCCACACAACAATAGGTCAAGGATTTTGAAGGCACACTCGAACCTATGTAGTCAGGTGGAGTCGATACTTGGTACCTACATCCTGCATCACCAAATGACACACACACACACACACACACACACACACACACATAAATAGACAGTGAAAAATAAGGAAGGAGAGTGCGACATCATGTGGATCTCCCATAGGAGTAACTAAGACTACCTCTCCTCATCCTACACTCACATCAAACAGTGTAATTGTCGAAACATAATGGGATTAGTAGGGTTAGATCCATAATAATAATAGTAATATAAATCATGTATGAAACATTTCACAGATAACTCATTTCTAAACATTCAACATTTAATGCCAAATAATTTAATATCTCCATAATAAATTTTATTAACCAAATATATAGATATGCTCAAATGTCTAATCATAAAATGATAACCAAGTAATAATCATAGTCCAAACATATAATTTAAATAACCTAGTAATAATCTTGTCAGTCCAAAATATGCAGATACTAGGGTGGGAATTACATCCTCTCCTCCTAGGATTAGGCTTACTCGTGTAAGGCTACAAATAAGTATGGATATGCAAATTTGAGTTTGCTAGCATCCTCTCAAGTGGTGAAGGTCTAATTACTTGGGGTCCTATAGGACCCTTACCTTCTCTATGTTGCGAACCCTAAGGGTCAAAGTCCGCTACTGGAGTATACGTACTAGATCCAAAGCTAGTTGCCCATCCTCTACTTATAAAGTATTCCAATCCAAAACATGATTCAAATCAGGAATATACTCTCTAAGAATGGATACGTGAAATACATCATGCACATGTGCGAGGCTGGGCAGTAGGGAAAGTCGGTAAGAAATTAGTCGTATCCTCTCAAGGATCTCAAATGGACCCACAAATCTTAGTGCCAACTTAGAACCTTTTCCATAATGGATAGGGCCCTTATGTGGGCGACCTCTCAAAAACACCTTATCTCCAACAGAAAATTGCCTATCGATCATGTGAGCATCAACATACTTCTTCCGCCTATCCCGAACTGTCACAAGATTTTCTTTGATCCTCTAGACCTACTGCTCCATATTATGTAACATCTCAAGGCCAAGTAGTACTCTATCCTCTAAGCGATCCCAACTCAGAGGGGTATGATAAGGATGACCATAAAGAACATAAAAAGGGGACATTCCTATAGAACTATGATAGCCATTATTGTATGCAAACT
This sequence comes from Chamaecyparis obtusa, assembly GCA_027943335.1. Taxonomy (NCBI): domain Eukaryota; kingdom Viridiplantae; phylum Streptophyta; class Pinopsida; order Cupressales; family Cupressaceae; genus Chamaecyparis; species Chamaecyparis obtusa. The sequence goes on along the minus strand of BSBK01005609.1, from coordinate 75,326 downwards.
CCATTAGGTACATATAATCTTCCCATTGGGTCTGTCTATCCATCACATATATTCTAAGCATGTCCTCAAGCACTTGATTAACTCGCTCTTTCTGACCATCAGTCTCTGGATGATATGCCAAACTGAAGTTCATCTGAGTCCCTAAGGCATGTTACAAGGAGGTCCAGAACTCTGAAGTGAAAAATGGATCTCTATTCGAGATAACCTTTCTAGGAACACCATGCAACCTAACTATATCCTTGAGGAAGACTTTGGCTACTGAGGTGGAAGTATAGGATGACTGCATAGGAGAAAAATATTCTACCTTAGTTAACTTTTCCACTATGACCATGATAGCATCATGTCTCTAATAAGTGACTAGGAGTCCCACAGTAAAATCCATAGATATCGTGCCCCATTTCCATTCAGGAATCAAATATGGTTGAAGGAAGCCTACTGGGTGATGATGCTCGACCTTGACCCTCTGACATTCTAGATACCTAGCCAAAAAATCTTCTATATCCCTCTTCAAACCCAACCAAAAGTATAACTATTGCAGATCTAAATACATCCTCTTAACTCCTGGATGAGCTGAATACGGAGCACGATGTGCTTCCACCATGATAAATTTTTGAAGATCGTCTGAAAGTGGTACAAAGATTCAGCCTTGCTACCTCAACAAACCATCTGACTCTAAGGAATAACCTGAGAACCTTCCTTCTAAGGTCCTTCTTGACTCAATTTCAGCCTTAACTTCTTGATACAAAGTATCTGAAGGAAGTATTTGCAAGATCTAACTTCTCAAATCAGTAGATAAGGAGAGCATTGATAACTCATGTCTCCTTCTTCTTAAAGCATCTTCTACCACATTCTCTTTACCTTGGATATATCTAACCTTAATTCAAAATGGAACTCCATCCAACGACACTACCTAGAATTGAGATTTGGTTGTGTAAATATGTATTGAAAGTTTTGATGATCGGTGTGTAACTCAAACTGATGCCCCAATAAGAAGTGTCTCCAACAACTCAATGCATGAAGTAAAATTGCTAACTCCAAATCATGCGTACTACGTAGGATAGTTAAGCTTGTGGTCCTTAAGCTTTCTAGACTTATAGGAAATAACTCTACCTTCTTGCATCAATACTACCCCTATGCCCTCTAGGGAGGCATCGGTGCAAACTACAAAATTTTCAAGGGGGTCAGGTACTACCAAAATCAAGGCACTAGTTAGTTTATCCTTAAGGATCTGAAAAGATTTTGAACACTTCTCAGACCAAATAAACTTTTTCCCTTTCCTCTACAAGAAAGTGATGGGATAAGATATTCTAGAGAATCCTTGGACTAAGCGTCTTTAGTATTCGGCTAAACCCATGAAACTACAAACCTCTGAGACATTGGTGGGTGTTGGCCATTCAACTATAGCTTGTATCTTTGGGGGATCAACTGTTATACCTTCCCCTGAGATAACATGACCAAGATACTTAACTTCTATTTGGAAGAATTCACACTTCTGCAAGTTTGCAAACAATTGATTCTCATGAAGGCACTGTAGCACTTGTCGAAGATGTTGCTCATGTTCCTCCACAGACTTATAGTAAAGAAAAATGTCATCCAGAAAAATTATGAAAAATTTGTCCAAGAGGGTCCTAAATATCCCATTCATAAGAGTCATGAACATTGATGGTGTATTTGTGAGACCAAAAGGTACTATGGTAAATTCATAATGCCCATACCGAGTACAAAAATTTATTCAATGAATTTCGGCTTTGTGAATCCTTAATTGATGATAGCCCGACTTAAGATCTATCTTGGAAAATACTTTGGCTCCATTCATCTGATCAAATAGATCATCAATCCTCACTAAAGGGTACCAATTCTTAATGGTTACTTTGTTGAGCGGATGATAGTCAATGCACAAGCTAAGTGAGCCATCCTTCTTCTTAACAAAGATAACCAGAGCTCCCCAAGGTAACACACTTGGTCTAATGAAACCTTTTTCCAAGAGTTCTTCTAATTGAACTTTTAACTCACTTAACTCTTGAGTAGTCATGCAGTAAGGAGATTTGGAGATAGGTTCGGGTCCTGGCACCAATCCTATGTAGAAATCAATGTCTCTCTTGGGAGGCATTCAAGGTATCTCAGCTAGATAGACATCCAAAAATTCTTGAAGTAAAGGGTTCTCAAGTTTTATTTCTCTATCTTCTTTGTTAGTCAAGTCATTAACTAAAACTGCAAGAAGTTGACATCCTTTTCTCATGCATTTCTTAAGTTGCATGGTTGATATCATCTAAAGTGATATTGGTTTTTGGATTCCCACAATGGTGTTGGGCCTTCCCAAATCATCTAAGAAATGAATGAACTTCTTTCTGTAATCTATCCTAGCTTCATGAGTTGCTAACCAGTTCATGCCTAGGAAAAATTCATACGAGAGGAATCACTCAAAGATCAACATTGGTAGAGAAAGGTCCTAATCCCAAGTTGCAATTTTGAACACACAAATATGTGTTCATTTTAGCCCCAAAGGCTAGCTCTACCTGCCACTTATCTCCTTGCCCTACATCCACTAGCCCACACTTTTCTATCAAAGAAGGAGATATGAAGGAGTCGGTTGCTCCTGATTCAAAGAGAACATAAATAGTTTTATCCTTTAATGAACCTAAAGTCTCTATAATAGTGTTCTAATGATCAGCTTGTCTATGCTCTACTATGACGAACACCCTGTGAGACCGATCGACATCTCCCATAGTTGAATCTGAAGCTGTCTAATTCTGATTGGTGAAGTTGGTTCTTTGAGGGAAGCGAACTACAATGTGTCCTTTTTGTCCACAAGAATACCACCTCGTATTCCTTCCAAATTTCTTTGCAAGTGGAGCACTAGATTTTTTATAACCTCCTTTATTTACATTCTAAGAATTTTGGGAAGGTGGAGGGGGAAACCTTTGTTGATCTTGATAACTATTATGGCTCTAAGGTTGTTGAAACTTCCCATTGCTTTGGTTGTTATTCTAAAATTTCTTTTTATGGAATTTTTGTCCTCCCTTAAAGGAGCATTGATGGTTTTTAGAGTTGGAATTTCTTTGGTCAAAGTTTCCTTTAGAACCTAACCCAACATTGATTGTTTGGCCACTAGAATAGACACTTTTTCCTTTAACCTTCAATTTCCACTAGGAATGCCTTAGTGATCACATCCCAAATCTTTTTGGGTTCTAGGACTACCATATCTCCTGATAGATGGTCATTCAAACCTCTGATGAAATGTTGTACTAGAATGGGGTCGTCATCTTTATAACCTAGAAAAGGCTTAAGTTCATAGAATTTTATTTCTTATTCTTCCACCGTCATGTTGGCTTTCTTAAGGTGGTGAAATTATTTTTCCATTCCCTATTTCCACTGACCGGACATGAATTGATCCTTAAATCTCTCAAGGAATAATTCCCAAGAAATTGTGTTAATGGTGACTTGAAGTTTATCTTCATCCATACGCCACCAGGTAGATGCAAACTTCCTCAAATTCATAATGGTGCATCTAGCCTTGACATTACTGCTAAAGTGGTGCATAGAGAAACACCTCTCAAGGTTAAGCAACCAAGTTTCTATTTTAAATCCCCCTTCATTTCCATAGAAAAGGGGTACCTTGACCTTGATAAAGTCCCTCATGTGAGAGGTATCCTTGTCCTCATATTATGACATAGCTTTCCTTCTCCTAGGGCTCCTATCCATTTCCCTATCTTGGCGATGAGCTTGGTTTCCTTCTTCAAAATTGACTCTATTTTTGAGGTTGTCAAGTCTATGTAGAAGTTATTGCATAAGTTGTTTAAGTTGGGATCCTTCCAAGTCATTAATCTGACTCTCATTTCTATAATTATCTTGATTACATTCTCCCTCATATTCTGCATGGGAACTCTCTGGGTGAGATCTTGAGGAAGATTCTTGGACTCTATCCTTAGCTCTTCCGCGGGTGATGGGAGGCATCCTGGAAGAGTGGTGCAACATAATTTTTAGGTACTAGTTTCAAGTGAGCATTCAATGTGTTGAAGAGTTGAGTTTTAAATGTAAATAGACCCCGAGCTCTCAGTGTAGCAACTAGGGCTATGATACCAAATGTAATGTCCCTGCCAGGGAACCCATAATGAATCAAGTCTTTTAACCTAAAATTATAACTAACAATTTTTTTGTTTATTTATTCTAACATTTCATTTTCAAAATTCACAAGTACATTCCTTAAGGTTCCCTTCATGGATTCATTTACCATTATCAAGCATTACATTTCATTACTTAATCAAATGAATTCCATTTCCTTTTTTTTTCTTTTACTTTTGCATTTCAGATTTTAAGAGAAAAAGTAAGAAAGTAATATTTCATTTAAAACTATATCTCTAACTTCCTAAATCATTTTCAATCCTTTTTGCCTACACTTGAATAACTTCCTTTTCAATTAAATTTAAATCTTTACATATGAAACATTGCTTTTCATTTCAACATAGGAGAGATAGAAGAGATAATATAGTATTTCACTTTACATTTTAACTTTTGAACCTTCAAATAACATCCCTTGAAAAATCCCTAAACTCTCCTGCCATGATTGCATTTCTTTGTTCTTTCAATTTCTGATAATAAATACAATTACAATACTAATTACATGAAGGGCCTGGAGGCTTACAAGAAGATCTTTACATATTTCTTTTCAGTAATACATGATACAAAATTGAGAGATCTTTATCACTGCATGAAACTAAACACATCCAAGTCATGAACCATGAACAATACCTCAAAAGATATTTACCACCCAACCATGTGAGACTAATGAAGTTCCACCCCCCGTGCTAGGAGATAGAACCAAGATACTGATAAGGCCTAAAGAAACCTAAGGGTTTACAAATGAATAACTTGAAAAAGAAAAGACATAACAAGATATCACTTTACTATACACAAGGGTTAGGTCTCTAGCATACCCTCTAGGTGAGTGTCATCACATATCCTGTATATTGGGATCTTTCCTAGAAACCATGTAACCCTGATCCCCCCTTTATGAATAGGTATCCATCCTAGTAGTTATCCAAAGTCTCAGTACTCCAACAAGACTATGTGGACTTAATTATGTGCTTTTCATTATCTTTTGAATCCCCCCTTTCCCAAGTTCATTATTAGGTTATCACTTTTTACTAACCCACCTATAGGATCATCTAGTAACCACTTTGGGTTCCAACACCTACATTGAGCCACTCACCTAGGGTACCTAGTCCCCTACCCACATACACACAAGCCAAGAAACCAAAAATTATTTCCAAAGGTTTATCTTGCAGGTCTAGAGAACCCTCCTCTACACTCAGGCCACCAAGATGAGTCCTAGCCTCAAATTATGAACACAAGTATATGCCGAGTACTAAAACATCATAAGTAAAACATAATAATGCCAAAAAAAAACATAGATGGACATTCATAAGTGATACAAGTTGCAGCCCAAACACAAGAAATAGGTTATAGAGGTCATAAGCCCAAAAACTACCAAATTTAAGCCCCTAGGACCTACTAAAATCCCATATGACATTGTATAACTACCCATATGGAAATGTAGGAACTCCCATATGATATTTGACCTAGTGTCATATTGGTACTAGTACAAACTCGTATGACATTTTGTGATGCTCATACAAGACTGTACCCAAAATCTCCCAGAATTGCCTGAAACTTAGATTTTTAGGTGTGGAGGGCGCTTAGGAAAGGTTCCTTGAGGTCTACATGATATATGTACCTCAATAAAATATCTAGAACACATCCTCAACACAAAATAACTTCCAAAACAAGATTATCCAACTAATTCATCAAAACAAAAGCAAAGGACTGCAAAAGCAACGAAAGGGGAAAACTATCTGCAACCTTTACTAATCATTCCTAATCCTTCCTAAACCTTCCTAAAATTACCTAAACCATAAAATATTAATCAATTACACAAATAAAAATTTCCACAACAAATCACAGACTCCCAGGAAGCATTTACATGAAACTAATGCATAAACAATTATTAAGACTTCCCAAAAGCACAATTTGCAATACATGGAAAAACAATCACACAAACTTCCTTATTAAAGAATAGTTTATTCACAATATGCCAATCAATATACATATAAAAAAAATACACAAAAACACATGGAGGAAAAGAGATTCCTCCCGGTTCTAGACCCTACATGGGGTCCTGCGGAGAATCCTCTTAAATGGATGGAGCACACCTCTGCAAATCCTCCAAGCTTTGAAGACTGGTGAGATGGTAGCTTCCTGGATGGATTTCAACCTAGAAACCAATCTTCCCTCCTTCCTCAACACTCTCCACACTAACCCTCACAATACCAGAGAATATTTCAAGCACATAGAAAACTTCAAATATCCTTCTGGAATAATTTCTACAATCATCCCAATTTTTTTCCTAAAAACTTCTAATCCCCAAACTCTCCCAAAACCCAATTATTTAACCTCTAGCTATATGGTTGGAGAAGTTTCTTTATAGGAAGCAACTTCTCCAACTTCCATAGTTGGTTGAAAAATTAACCAAAACTTCCTATAACAAATATTGAATCCTTTAATTATATTAATTAAAATATCCTTCTAAAAACCCTATAACAAGAAAAACAGACATAAAGCTCCCAAGTAACATACATAGCCCACTTGGAATCAAATTAGCCTAATTGCTAGGAGGTCTTGAGTTCAAATCCCCTAGATAGCTAGTTTTACCAAAAGAAACTTCCTTTTTATATTTTTTATTATTATTTTACTTTTATTTAATAAACTTTATTTAAGCTTTAAAGAATCGAGTGTACAACAAATAAAAATGCATAAATAATAATGTGTATATATGCATGGGTATATGTGTATGCACCCACATATATGCATTCATATATAACCTACATTTATTTATAACACATATATAGAACACACACACACACACACACACATATACATACAAGGATAAATCTAACTTACAACATAAATCTCAAAATAACATCAAAACGTAATCCAAAAGAAAACATCATAAAACTATGTTCAAATCCCCCAACTAGGGTAACCTCCTAAACAATAATCTAAGTCCACAGGTAACCCTTGAGAGTAGCTTGGTAAAATTTCCACAAAACAATAGTTTGAGAATTTTGAAGGTATGCTCAGACAGGTGTGTAGCTAGGTGGAGTCAATGTTTGATACCTGCATCTTGCATCACCAATTCACACACACACACACACACACACATAGACATATAGACATATATACATATAGACATATATATATATATACATATATATATATATATATACATATATATATATATATATATATATATATATATATATATATATATATATATATATATATATATATACATATATATATATATATATATATATATATATATATATATATATATATATATATATATATATATATATACATATACATATACATATATATATATATATATAGAGAGAGAGACATATATACATACATATACATACATATATATACATACATATATGTGCGTGTGTGTGTGTGTGTGTGTGTGTGTGTGTGTGTATGTATGTATAAACAAATAGTGACAAACAAGGAGGGAGAATGCGACATCGTATGGATCTCCCATAGGAGTAACTACGACTACCTCTCCTCATCCTACACTCATATCAAACAGTGTAATCATCAAAAAATAATGGGATTAGTAGGGTTAGATCCATAATAATAATATAAATCATGTATGAAATATTTCACAGATAACTTATTTCTAAACATTCAACATTTAATGCCAAATCATTTAATATCTCCATAATAAATTTTATTAACCAAATATATAGACATGCTCAAATGTATAATCATAAAATGATAACCAAGTAATAATCATAGTCCAAACATATAATCCAAATAACCTAGTAATAATCATGGTAGTCCAAAATATGCAAATACTAGGGTGGGCATTACATAGGATCACCTCCAAGGTTTCATTATTTTTAGCTAGAGAGGATATCTAAGGGTCTTAATTAGGTCTTAAGGGTCTTATGGGTCTTATTGGGTCCTATTGGGTCTTAATGGTCTTAATTAGGTCCTATTGGGTCTTAAGGGTCCTATTAGGTCGTAAGGGTCTTATTGGGTCATATTGGGTTTTAAGGGTCCTATTGGGTCTTAAGGGTCTTAATTAGGTCCTATTGGATCTTAAGGGTGGAGTATTTGGTCCTATTAAGTTCGATTAGGTCTTAAGGGTCCTAATAAGTCCTATTAAGTCTTAAGTGGCCCTATTAGGTCTTAAGTAGTCCTATTAGGTCTTAAGGGTCCTATTATATCTTAATTGGTACTATTAGGTCAGGTATTGGGTCTTAAGGGTCTTATTGGACATCCTATTGGGTCTTAAGGGTCCTATTATGTCTTAAGGGTAGGTATTATGTCTTATTAGGTATTATTATGTCCTAAGGGTCCTATTATGTTTTAAGATTGGTTATTATTAGGTCTTAAGTATAATTTTGTCTGAAAAAATATGTAAAGGATTTTAGATCTATATGTTCTTGATATATATTTATTTTGAAAAATAACTTAGTATGATATATATAAGTTATTTCTCTTAATCATTTTAAATAAAATTTATTAAAAAATTATTTAAATTAACTATGTATTGTGTACTATTTACATGTTTTTAGGTTTCAGTTTACGTTTTGGGTAAATTATATATGTTTTTAGATTTTAGGTTTGTACGTTTAAGTTTCAAACTTTTGAGTTTATGTTTTAATTTTGTAGGTTTTTAGGTAAATATGTTTTTAGGTTTTAGGTTTACGTTTACGTTTAGTTCATCAATAATATAGATCTCAAAAAAGGAAAAACATAATATTTAAATTATAGTGCTAAGTAAAAAAATTGACATTTTTTTGCATATAAATACAAGAAAAAAAAGGTCCCCTACTTGGAACTTGGCCAAGTAGGCACTGTTGCTCGTGGGTCACCAATCCTTAGCCCCCCAATGTGTAAATGAGGGGCTTTGGGGGTATTTAAAATACCTGTTAGACTCAACCAAGTCTTCCATGCCACGTAGGTGCCATTCAGCGCCGCGTGGTGCCTAAATATACTCAGCCAGTTTGGACTCGGTCGAGTCTAAACTGGCCGAGACTATTTGTTTATCCTAAAAGGCAACAATATATCATGCTTCTACCCAAAGGAGATGTCTATATTGTAGATTTTTTGTTTTAGGTTATTTGACACGGTGGACTTTAGATGTTTGTATCTTTCTGCCATAGCAGGATTGTATATTTGTAATTGGACTAGGATATTGGGTTATCTTTCTGGTTCTTTCCATTTTGAGCTCCTGAACTAGGTATGTATATATATATAAAGAATTAAATTTACTTAATTTCCAAATTCATATAAGAAAATATAAATTATTCTAAAAATTCATACCAATATATTTTAAAAATTAGAAACACTCATGCTATCATTTAACTATCACAAAAAAGAAAAATTTTACAGTTTAATGTTTTATTGAGAAACATCTTTTAAACTATATGTGAGTATAATATGACTCTTAGTGTAATGAAGCATATGTAAAGATAGAAGTTCACAAATTGAAATAAAATTATTAGGAAAATGTAAAAAAATATAATTTTTAAGAGTGAAGGATCATTTCAAGAGGTGAATATGAAAGGTATATCTATCTATCTATAAATATATCCAAACACACTTCAAATGTTTTATTAAAAATTATAAGATTTGCTAACATGTTTATAATGTTTATGTTGATTTATAGGTCAAATTTAATTAATTTATTAATATATTAATAATGGGCATTATAGCTTATATATGTTGCATTGATGATAGATATATAAAGAGTATCATAATGGGAGCTATTTTTTAGGTAACTCTAATGTTGGTCTACTTAGATATCAAATGTGATAGTTGACAAAATGTTATTTTTTAGGAGGGTGGGTATATGCTTGACATCATATCCAAAAAGTGATTATTTAATGAAATGGTTGTGTATCTTTTAGTTTATTACCACTTCATCATTTTAATAATTTTAGTTGGTTTACCACAAGAGCCCAATTATTTCTTATAAAAAGGTTTTGGTTAGTTCACAACTAGATCCGTTGCATTTCATTGTTCACTAATTTAACATTGAGTTGATAGTTCATTTTTCCATTGATCAAATCTACTTGCAATCAACTATTTCTTACTTAATCAAATTTCACTTATAATCTACTAGTGCCTCTTGCATTTGTGCATTGATTATAAATTGGTTAGCTAAATGCCAATATGTTTATGTAACTAATTTGTCCTTGTTGAAACCATATGCTCTCACCTCTCACCTTGTGCACCTTAGATATCTAATAATAAAAAATGAGTTGGAATGTAAGTGATCACAAAATTCAATATGGATTTGAATTAACACTTTGTGGTGGTTATTATATTCCCATTGTAAAAACCTATGCTTACACTTCCACATGTTTTATCATTATATGTTGCACTTGATGGGGAGATTGGGATAGACTAACCTAGTCTATGCTCCCTGATCCTAATCTTGGATCCTAGTGTGTTCTTCACACTCACTTAGGTCTATAGGACTCCTTTACCAATTTCACACTTTCTTCCCCAAAATAGGGCTACTAGGAAAGAGCCCCAATTAGGCCTCCTCTCTGGGTTTATAGGAATTTTGGCCTATTTGCTTCACATAACTAAGGCTAGTCTTCCACAGAGACCTCTATTCAAATGCTCAACCCTCAACGATTTTTAGGGTTTCAAGGCTCCAACTGTCCATACAACGCCTCAACCTGAAATGAGGGTTTCTAGGGCTTTTTGGGCTTGCTTGAGTCACAGGGCTAGTTTGATTGCACAAACACCTCAAATGGATTGACAAAACTCTCTCCTTCTCATCAGTGAGTCTTTAGTCATCCCTCTTGAACTCCTCCAAAGGGATAGTCTTTAAACTTCCTTCCTTGTCCTCTAGAGCTCCTTCACTGCTGACCACACCTAGCCAGGCACTACTTAGTCTCGCCTAGGGCTTGGTCTCATAATTGCTTGCACTCACTCTCTTGGGCCCTGCTTGCATATTTGTACATGTTAGGGTCTGAACTACCATATCCCAAAGACCCATGGTGTTTCCACGGTGGGGATAGGAGTTGCATGCCCTACATTACAAACCCCTTCAAAGTAGACAGGGGACTGGTAGCTACAAAACAAATACAAAAACACACACTAGAAAATAAAGCAACTACTCTAAGCACACACAAATGAAAGATTATACAATGATACAAATTTACAATGCCAAAGATTTCATAAAATTTCCATTAACTCATTCCAATCATGCTATAAGCACTGACTGGCACACACTTTCACAGTCACAGTCTGGTTCTTCCGTACAGAAGCTGTACACAATGATTGCCAACCCTTGAGTTAGGGTTTTTCATGTCAAATATAGTCTCCTCCTCGGGGTTAGAGCTTGGTTAGGGCTTAGAGCCACTTTGGTAAGGTTTAGTCCTTCATTAGGAAAAGTTGCTAGCAACTTTGTGAGCAACTTTTTCTTGCTTGAGCAACTTTTGCTCACTCAATCTCCTAAGACCATTCTAAGGTCTATTACAGGGCACACTTGTGCTAAAACTTCCCAAACCCCTATTTTAAGACTTTGACCTCTCTAAACTAGAAGTGATCTCAGGATGACATCATGCCCTGAGTCACTGTACAATCAGCATTGGAAGACCAACCTAAGACTCTAGGATCTAGACTAGGCCTAGACACACCAAGTGAGCTTAAAGCTCTTATTCTAATTACAAACCTTCATAAAGAAGTGCTTCTCACAACAAAATTGGTGATGCTGGGAGCCCTTAGAAGGGTGCTCCTGCACCAGCACTTAAGGGAGAGTGTAGGTGTGAACATAGTACACTATATATTGATTTTACTTAATAAAATTATTCGTACTTACTTTTGTCGTTTATTTTTTATATCATCTTATACAATTAAAACACTTCTTATAATCTTAGTTTGTCTTAAGATTTATCTAAGGTTCAATCTTTATTTTATAGCAAAAGCTTTTTTACTATTTGTAATTATTATAAATCATTCCACATTCATTTTTTTCTTTTTCTTTTTTAACAATATAACAGAGTCCTTATGTTACATCTTTCATACCGGAAGTATTTAATCTTATTGATTAGATTCCTACTCCTATAAGTTTTTCTGTTTCTTTAATTTTATTTGATAAATTAATTATTAAAAGTTAAATAAAGCCCAATTTTTAAAAAAGACTGTTAGTGAAACAAAAAGGTTAGACAGCTTTAAAAGTACATATTAGTATTCCGCACATTCTCTCTAATAATATGGTTGGAATACGTCGATTGAAAGGCAATCCAATGTGCCGGTACCACCTTCCACAAAACTAATTCTCTAATCCTGTGTGCCACTTCCACTTTCCTACAAAACCATTTCACTTTCCCTCCACTATTTACACTTTCTATTCTTGCAGTACACGACTTACACTTACACGAACCAAGACACTAAAAGACATAACTAAATGGTACCCACCACGTGGCAATTATTGTAGAAGAAGCATCTTTACTATTTTCCATATCTATATACGTCACATCAATATCAGATGCTTTATATTGTCCCGGATGTGTTGGGTCAAACTCACATTTTTCTTGTCTTATGTAGACAAATGTCTAGTCGATAACCCTAACAACAGTATTCTCGTGTTGATTTGAAATCTGGATAGCCTTAAAAATGACACATGAACTCATATTAAACTCCACTAAAATCTGCAACTGGGACTGGGAGTTGGTGTAAGATGTTAACTTCTGAGATATAATTAATTCTACAAACTTCATGCTGTGATGTTTACAAAAGGCCACCGCACCTTTAACCGAAAGATGGAAAGGAACCCACCTGAGATGAATTAAGAGCTATATTGAAACTTTCTCTGAGATTTTCTGGAACGGGATTTAGAGAAGTATAATGGCACACTATAAATTGGCGCCTTCATTTTTCCTCATCTGTCTAATGTCTCTTCAGATAAAGACCAACGGATTGGGTTACGATGCTCTTCAATCTGTGTGCAATGCAACCATGGAGCCACTTTTTTGCATGTCTACCTTGACGTCGTTTGAGGGGTCACAGGACGGCGGAGCCATAGATCTTGGAAGAATGGCTCTAAATGTGAGCATTACTGAAGCCCGAAAAGTTTTTGAGGTTATTGCTCGATGGGGTAGATGGGCATTCAATCCAAGACAGCTCATTGCTCTTCAAGATTGTCTGGAACTTTTTGACATAACGTTGGACAGTTTAGAGAGATCTATGTCAAACGTGAACAATTCTAATAGTAATTCTTTAAGTTGGAGGCAGTCATTGGATGTTCAGACATGGCTCAGCGCAGCTATTACCAACCAGGTTACCTGTTTGGATGGCTTTCAGGAGACCAGTGGAAATCAGCAATCGCCTTTTAGCAACAGTTTGCATAATGTGTCGCGGCTTCTGAGTACTTCTCTGGCTCTCGTCAAGAATATTCCCGTTGCGGGAAGACATCACAAAAGACGCTTGCTATCTCATCTACCGAGAGGAAAGGGGAAAATTAATGATGAGTTTCCTTCCTGGTTGTCTGCTGCGGATCGAAGAAGACTTCTGCAAGATGATGGCGTTTCAGTTGATGATATGGTGACCGTGGCAGGGGATGGCACTGGGAATTACACTACAATTAACGAAGCTTTAAATGCTGCTCCGAACAATAGCCAGGAGAGATTCGTCATCTATGTTAGGGAAGGGGTGTACGAGGAGTATGTAGAAGTTCCCATTTTTAAGACAAATATTATGATGCTCGGAGATGGGATAAATGTTACTGTGATTACTGGCAACAGAAACTATGTCGATGGATGGACTACCTACAGCTCTGCAACAGTCTGTAAGTCACTCTATTTAAAAATTCTTTCCCAGGGCAATTAATTAAAAGATTTCCGTTTATGGTTTTAAATAACATAGTTGGGTACTATTAATTTTTAAAAATTCCGTATAAAATGGTGTAATTTGCGTAGCATACAGTGGCTGATGTTGGTTATTTTAAATTTGACACATAAAATATGCAATTTTTTTTTGAGTATCACGTTCTAATAAAGCCCTTTTCTTCTTTTTACTTTTACATGGGAGCTGTCTAGAGAAGAAAATTCAACCCATGATCATATTCAGTAATAAAAAAATATTACTTAAATGTGGTGAAGTATATTTAATGTTTGTAATGATATAGTGTGATAATTAAACTGTTGTAATGATGTTTTCCACATCAATATTTAAACTTAATTAGTATATTATTATGTTTTTGACATCAATATTTAAACTTAATTAGTATATTATTAAGTGTTTATATAAAAAATAGGTCCTCTTTTGTAATCTTATCGATTTATAATTCTCAATAAAAAATATTTGCAGTTTAAAAAAAATAAAAATTAATCTCAATTCAGAATCTACTAATCTTACTTCCATCTATCTTCTTGCTTCAACACAGATCAATCATCTGTAATTTTAAATCCATAACAAAACTCCCGACCATTTTCCTTATCGTGCTTATTACGTTATAATGACACCATATATTCGTCATCTTCCAGTTTGAGAAGTTAGATGTTGTAAACCTACTCGAGCTAATTTGGAGTTAAATGAATTGCCTAAAACGAAATTCCATACTGTAACTTGGGTCCATTCCTGCTCATGGATTCTCTTTTAGAAGATCATCCACACGCCTGATCAAATTTGGCAAATTTGATGTTACGTTATCTTTTCCAAACCCATGATCGAGTCGGCGGATTGGATGTTACGTTTGTTCTTCTAGACTCGTGACTGAATGCTACGTGCGACTCAAAGGTGGCCGGTGTTTTCAATAGAAAATCTATCGAGTTTGGTCTTAGTCACGGGAGTTCTCTTTTAAGGGAGACTAATACACTAATCAGAAATGACGTAAATACATGTGAAGGATCCATGAAAACTAGCAGTTCACATCTTATCATTCTCCTAATAATGATTCTTTTAATTTAGAACCCAAATATGTCAAACCATTCCATTAAAAGATTTGCTTTCTGTGGTGAAAAGCATATGAAGAGCTTACTTTATTGAGTTGCTCATTGTATGTCGGTTAGTCTTAACAGTTCTTAGAAGTGTTTTAAATTAATCTTATCAGACTCTTACAATCTATATAAATGTGTTATTTAATTGTTTGTAGATTTGATTGTGTATTTTTTTTATAAAATTGATCTAACGTTGCATAATTGTGAGCGCAGCCGTGATTGGGATAGGCTTCATTGCTCGTGATATTACATTCGAGAACACAGCAGGGCCGGAGAAATATCAGGCCGTCGCTCTGAAAGTGATCTCCGATCTCTCAGCCTTCTACCGTTGCAGTATAAACGGCTTCCAAGATGCCCACTACGTCCACTCATTCCGTCAGTTTTACAGGGAATGTGATATTT
The DNA here is from genome assembly GCA_027943335.1 of Chamaecyparis obtusa. Taxonomy (NCBI): domain Eukaryota; kingdom Viridiplantae; phylum Streptophyta; class Pinopsida; order Cupressales; family Cupressaceae; genus Chamaecyparis; species Chamaecyparis obtusa. The sequence goes on along the minus strand of BSBK01005609.1, from coordinate 59,895 downwards.
ACGGCACTGTAGATTTCATCTTCGGCGACGCCGCAGTGGTGTTCCAGACCTGCAACATATTCGTCAGAAAGCCCATTGAAGGCCAAAGCAATATAATCACAGCCCAAGGCAGATGTGATTCAAACGAGAATTCAGGAATTTCAATTCAAAACTGCACCGTTACTGCTGCGCCTGACGTGGCATCAGACAAGAGCTTGCTTCCAACATATCTGGGAAGGCCCTGGAAAGAATTCTCCCGCACAGTTTTCATCGAGTCATACATTGACGACGTGGTTCTGCCAGCTGGATGGATGGAATGGAAAGGAGACTTTGCTTTGAGTACGCTCTACTACGGAGAATATCTCAACTGGGGACCCCGCGCAGAAACTGCAGAACGAGTTCAATGGCCTGGTTTTCACGTCATGAGCTTTTCTGATGCCCAATTTTTTACTGTAATTAATCTCATCGCAGGGGACACGTGGCTAGATACTGTGCCCTTCATTGGTGGCATAAATTAGAACAGTCCACATTCTCATACACACTGTTTGTTTATACAATAATAAATTATAAAGTTTTTTTGGGATATAATTATCAGAATGCAATTGTATTTTTTGAGAGTCAATTTTATTCATCCATGATTTATGAGTAAGGATTGAAAAGAACCTATCTCTTTATAATGGGAATTAAATGTATTTATAGATTTAATTGTGTCTGGGTCCATGCCCACCTGCAGAGACAATTAAGGGACATAATCTTGGTCTTCTGAATATACTTTTGCGTCTTTGTTTAGCTATGTACAATCCAAAGCCATCGTACTCACACTACCGTATTGTTCAGTACGCTACATATCATATACACTAAAACGCATATCTTACCAAAGGAGACACTTAGTTTTTTTTTCAAACTTCCCTTATATATTTAGTTTACGATTTATCCAATACCAATCATATGGTGACCTGTCAATCTGTACTCTCTGGCCTACAAATTGCGACTTGCATTGTTAATAGGCTTATACGTGATTTTTTTTTTCACTTCAAAAGACAGCCACACATAAAATGTACAAAAGTCGGTGCCATCGTTGTAGCCCAGCTTGTAAACTTCCAAAAGTATCTTTGCCTTGTACGACAAAAAAATTCGATTTCAAGGTCAAAGTTACATTTGAGTAAATCCTGATTATAATGATTGCCAGCACTCCTTTGAGTGCCGAAATATTTTATATCCATTCATTTAAGTTTCTTTAATGTTGGGTAATAATGAAGAGTATGGTGTAAAGAGAGGATGTGGTCATTTTTCATACAGAATAGTATGCGAGTAAATGAAATTAATATTTGCCTAATATGATGGGTCTTTTATGGGATTTTCATTTTTCTAATTTTATAGTCCACTTCTATAATGTTGTAAAAGTGCAAAATAAATTTGTGAAGGTACATTATGTTATGCAGCTTCGTGTGATTGTAGTTGTGCCATTTTGTGTGGAGAATAACAGGAGCTCTAAAGAGTATGCTGTTATGAGGAAGAATGATATTAATGAAACATAAATTTTTTTTTATAAAATAATATTTTTGGTTATCTTGGAATTAGAAAAGGTTTGAAGTTCTTTATGAATTAGTTTCAAGTAGTTCAAGATCAATTATGAGCAATGTTGATTAATCTTCTAAAGCATGGATATGATCTATTGGACATCCTACTTATACAACGTGATTCATTATGATCTCTAGTATGTAAACATGTGTAAAGATGACAATGTTTAAGAATACCTTTATATCTATGCCAATTTGAAGAACTCTAAGGGTTGACACAAATTCCCTTAGCACATTATAAAATCTAAATGTTTTGACATTTTGAAAAAGGGTGGTTTATACTTTTAATTCAAAAGATTTACTTCATACACCTATCATGTGTTGATGCTTTTGAGCATCTCCTGTTGAGTCCTTATCATAGTCTACACTCGAAAACATCACAACCTCATAAATCTCCCAATTACTATATAATATACAACAATATAATAGGCTGCATATAATAGCCAAACTGAACTAAAATTATTGATAAAATATTTAAAATAAAATAGATTTGTTAATATTTTCATTAAACTAATTTTATATGTTTGTATATAAGACAAATTAAAACTTAAATATTATCATTGAGATACTTGTTTAAAATCTTAAAATTTAAATGTAATGTTGTATAATTAAGTTTGTAAATTTAATTGTTCTTTATAATACTAAAGACTGTTACGTTACTTTAAAGAAGCAGATGTTGACTAAATGCGTCGTCGGTGTTATTTCATCAAAAATTGCTATGGAAATAGTAACCGTCACCTTTTCGACAAAAAATCCGTCAGAAATAACAATACAATTACAAAAATTATTATTGCATTTCCGACTGTACATCCATCAAAAGTATAGCATCCCTGATGGTTAGCCAATGAATTTTTGACGATGTTCCCGTTGGTATTATAACATCATCATCGACAATTGGCATCAAAAGTATAACATCTTGACTGTTATCCTATGAAATTTTTGATGGTAGTATAGCATCGCCATCGACAATGGGTGTAAAAAATAGAGCATCTCCAACGGTTGTGCGATGACATTTCTGACGGTAAATCTATCGGTAGTATAGCATTTCCGTTGAAAGTAGGTGTTGAAAATGAAGCGTCTCCAATGATTTCTCAATGGCATTTCCAACAGTAAATTTGTTGGTAGTATAGCATCATCGTCAACATGTGGCGTCGCAAATGAAAAATCCCCGACGGTTGTCCAGTAACATTTTCAACGGTAATCCCGTCGGTATTATGGCATCCCTGTCGAAACATTTATCAGGATTGTCATAATTTCAATTGTCAGGCACACTATAGATAACAAAGCTCAAGAGACCATAATAGTTGGTCTTCGTCTTTGGCCCATATTAATGAAAAAATGGTATACCTTTCATTAGCTCATCAAATGTGGGGGTTTGAAAGAATTTAATAGAATATTTTTGTGATAACATATATTATTTAAGTTGAGGTTGCATGAATTTATCTACTTCGTGCACTTGTGGACTACGAGGACATCGATGAAGGAGAATCTCTTCCCGTGACCTAAATTACTCGAGCCACGAGAGGGGATGCTTCTTTATCGATGTCCTCATAGTCTACAAGTACGTGAAGTAGATAAATTAGGCCAACATCAACTTAAATAATATACGTTATCATGAAAATACTATCTATTAAATTATTTTAGATTACCACATTTGATGAGCTAATGAAAGGTAAAACGTTTCATCAATTGTATGGACCAAAGTCGGAGACCAACTATTATTGTCTCTTGAGCTTTGCTATCTTTAGTCCTAGCTGTACTAGGTAAGGTCTATAAGACTTATACTTGCCGATCGCTATTCATAATCACCACCTTACCTTTATGTACATTGCACAGTATCCAATATATTACTAAAGGTGAAGAGAAGATGGAAAATATGAATGGATAAAAGAAACGAAAGATGCAATAATATTATCTTGTTGTTTACCTTCTCATAATTGAACAAATAATTGATTCCTTTAGACATGCAGTATTGATGAGCTGCAAAAGCGTAATAGGTTTTGACAATTCCATGAACAAAAGACTATGTGTGCAATTATTTTTTGTCCCTGGGACCCTGAAATATTGAGAATCTCTTTGTTTCGAGAATCGTTTAACATTATCTACTTAACAAGGCCAACCACGTTAAAGTGGAAGCTCATTTAGCCCCTCCTAGGAGCCTCTTATGACCCCTTAAGACACTTTAAGACCTTTAAGACATATTCTTAGGGATCGTAAAGGGTCATAAGGGGTCATAAGGGGTCCAAGGACACAACATCTGAGAAACATAAATGTAAGCATCATGGTCACAATTCTTTGGAGACACAACATAATTGAGTGGTATACCTAGATGATGCAACACAACCACTACTTCTCTAGTTCTAAGTTGACACTATAGGGTCCAAAAACCTTAGATAAGGAATAAATTAAGAGAGTGGAGGAGGAGGGCCATATGCATTCATGTTATCATTATTTTCTTACTTAAAAAAATGTACTCACTTTATGTTGGAACTTAACATCAAATAAACTAATTGGTAAATTATTCAATTTAAAAAAATCATCATTTAGCTTACTTACCACAACGGATCCATCAATAGAACCTTGTCCACTTATTTATAGTATTCTTTCAACCAGGACTTTATAGCCTTGTTGGAAGCCAATTCTCTTATCATCTTCTGAGAGACCTCTATTGAACTCTGTGCCTTGCATTTTTTCTTGGTATCGTGAATTTTTATTTCATTGTTTCATCAAAACAAATTTGATTGAAAATTATAAATATTTACAAACAGTTTTTCATTTACTAAGACTTACAATGCATGCAACAAGTTTTAAATAACCACCAAAGCCGAGCTTGTGTTTCCCGTTCTTTTCTAGTCTTTCCTTTGTTGCCTTTGATGTGTCAGTCAATCTATGAAAAGTTTAAAATATGTTAGTTCATATAAATATAAAGTGTATTTAGTACATAATTATATTCTTAACAGTATCACATACCTTCTTTTATTTTCTAGTGGTGTATTTCCTTTCTTTCTTTCGCTTCTCTCCTTCACATCCAAAATAAGATTTTACCAAGTTCTAAATCAGGAATGCAGGGGGGATGCTTGTACTTTAGGTTTTTTGTTAATGTACTCCTGTACTAGTTCCTAAGGTACTTCAAACATAAACTGCCTTTCTCAAGTAGCTTATTTTTCTTAAATGCACCAGGTCCAAATAAGTTTGTCATACTCTCTATGAGAGAATCCTTTAACTTTTTATCGTGGGCATTCCACATTTTAAGGAAAAAACATTGTTAGATTCATAAATGAAGTGAACTTACCTTTAATATAGTTCAATAAATGGATGAAATGAAAGCTATCCTAGCAATGATATGAAATCAAAATAGTGGATTGGGGTTTTAGTTTGGATATGATGTTCCACCATGTACGAAGGGTGGACCCAAATATCTGTAAACACTCGTCATTAAGTTTATCATAAAAAACATCATTCCCTATAAAATAATCATGGGATCATTAGTCGAAGGAAATACTAGTATAAAATATAAGAATACAATAGATGGAAGATTCTCATATTGAATGCAATGTGTAATTAACATACAATTGTATAGTAAAAGAGATGTCTAATCTTTAAAGTACCTAGAAGTTTGGCTACTTTCAAGGGAACTCCTTCGTCTCTCACAAGAAATGCACAATCCTTGACCATTCCTGTATTAGGAATACAAGTACATCAAGTAGATTCCTTATCATGTGATGCATCTCCTATTGCATAAATTGACCCCCAAGAAAGAATACTTCAAGGGAAATAAACATATAAATAATGAGAGAGAAAATGAAATCTACGTACCGGTAGGTGGTGCCATGGCATCTATAGCCATGCTACATGTTGCCGATAGTGCAAGAAAAAGTACATCTGGGCTTGTCCATGTCTGAGGTGGCGATACCATATGATCATTGACAGGTGCTGAAGACTAAGATTGTTAGAGCATAATAAAAGCTTGTAATAGCATAGACAATATTGTTAAAGCATAAAAAAATGATAGTCGAACATGCAATCTACCTGAATCACATGCAATACCCTCATCAAGTCCACAAAGATCAAAACTATGCAAAAAAAGTTGTAAAATAAACACATCTGCTTATAAAAGACTATATATGTGTACTATAATTTGTACCTTCATAGGGTTAGTATTGCAAATAATTGAATAAAATAACTAAATTACCACAAAGGAAGAGCTATTTTAACAAATAAAGATAATTAAGCACTCTATGGATCTCTAACTAGGGATGTTAATGGTGAAGCTCTTAGCAAGCCTCCATTAATGACAGTCCTAGAATGAGAATATATGATAAAATAAACTAAAATAGTTCAATTCCAAATTGAAATGCTTAATTAACTTCTAAATTTGCCTTCCTAGCTCAAAATCTCAAGAGGTTAGATGCAATTCTCAGATTTGTGGATGAATTATGAGTGAATTATCCCTTGCTTTTATAGGATTTGGCAAGGGTAGGGGATGTAGTTGGATTTGATCAAGGTTGAGTTGGGGTTAAGTCCTTGGTTCCACCCTTTGGAGACAATTTAAAAATGGATTATCCTCAAAGCTTGGGACAAGAAGACAAGATGAGTGGACAATATGTTTTTTCAAATTGAGTGATTGAGGTTCATTTTGGCTTGATCAATGTGAGATCTTTCTTTAAATCCTATTGATTGAGGCTTTTTCCTCTCATGTGGTGTTGAGAGAAGATAGGACTTAATTAATTGAATTTAATTAATTTGTTTAGCCATGTGTACCCCTTGAGTGGGTTGATTTGATTTTAAATTGAACTATACAATTAATTTGATTAATTGCACATTAATTTAATTTATCATGATTTAATCAATTTAACTTGAATTTATGGCTTTGATTTTTAACTAAATTGAATTAAACCTTGATTTGAATTTTGATTGGTCAAATGCCCGTTTTGGTTCAATTGCCTTGATTTATCCTTATTTTTGTCTTGATTAATCACATGAATGATCCTGTCCACTTTTGGGTGACTACAAATACCCCTCTTTGAGTCGACATGCTAAGCGTGTCGATTCAAAGAATGTTCTAATCCAACTTGATAAAAGGTCCTGATTCCGTCGATGGTCAATCTTGATGTTCGATACAAGATGCAGATTCTGATGATAGGATCGATGCAATTCTGATTGATTTGATATCTTTGATGGTTGATTCGATGATAGATTGCTTGATATGGTACCTGATTTGATTTGATTCGATGTTTGATGTCCCTTTCGATTGATAAGCAATAAAAAATTTTTGATAAAAGATTGCGCTTTGATTTGATGGTTGTTCCCCTAATTTGATGATGGTGATGTCATTCTGATTATCTGAGTATATGCCCCCTTAGAAATGAAATGAAATTTGATGGATGTTTTGAAAATTTTGACAGTTTAGGTCAATTTATAATAAATTTTGATTTTATTTCCGATAATGTTTTCACATCTTAGTGATGATAGATGCCCCTGATTTGGAAAAATTGGTGAAAATTTTGGGTCCCCGAGGCTTCTCTAGTCAAATATGCCCTTTTTAGTCAAAGATACCCTTTTTAGGTCAAAAGCACCTATATAAAGGGTAAAAAAAGTCATTTTTACTATTCATTTTCACTTTTATTGTTGACTTTTAGCTCTGACTTCCTCTGACTCTTATGTGATGTCTATCCCAATACATGAGCATAGGTTCAAGTGCGCTTTCCAATATCATTGGCCACTCACCTGCGGTCCTGTGGTAAGTGCCTGACCCTCTTGGTTTTGCGATTTATGAATTTAATTTTTAAAAAAATTGAATTTTTCTTTAAAAAACCCTATTTTTTTACTTTTGTAAATTGAAATAGTGCGTTTAAGACTTTTAATAGTGTGTTTGCATTTTTTCAGTGCTTCCACGAAGCAGAATTGCACATTTACATGCCTGTTCTAGGGCATAAACTGCTTTTGTTTTTTCAAATAGCGCTTTTATTTTGAATTTCGCTTATAAGCCATAAAATAGCATGTTAATTTTTTAAATGGCGCTTTTACAAAGTTTTAGTGCTTTTACGTTGATGTTGCGCTTTTGAAATTTTAGGTAGCACGTTTAAACTTTTAAATAGCGCTTTTAAACCCTGAAATAACACTTTCACCCTGATACGAATTTTTTTTTAAATTTTTGTAGTCAATTTTTCAAACTGTTCAACGTCGTCGATTAGATGATTGGTTTAGGTATCTTGATGTTATAGCGAGTTGTAAGATGTGAGTATGAGTAAGTCATAGTTTGAAAATTTGATCGTTAATCTAGATTTAGATAATGGATGATGATGAATTTTCTGTCCTCTCTAAGTAGAATTAGGAAAATTAATTGTGGTTCAATATTTTGTAAATGTTTGATTGACTTAGGATAATCCAAATGATAATTGATTTCAAAATTGATGTAATTGAACTTGCTTTTTGTAGGCAGTGCTTAAGTCATTAGCCGTATGTGGTTTGTATCCATTACCTCTCAGCATGATCGATGACTTGAGTGCATTTGATCAGAGACATGTTGGCCTTTGTGGGTTGTCTTTCCTACTTGCTTTACTGTGATTCTGAGTGAATCGGGGTTTTGATTACAGCTATGGCCAAGAGATAGCACTTGAACCATAATACCTTTCATTTTCCTATGGGTGAGATGACGATCACCCTGGAGGATGTATATCGTATCCTTCACCTTCCTACCAGAGGAGAGCTAGTATACTATGATTCTATTTATGATGGATCAACATGTCGGTAGGTCTTCCAAGATCCGACCATTGGAAATTATCACATCCAGTGGGTGTAGTTTCATTCTTTTCCGATGTTTCCAGCAGTATTAGGTGCTTTGATTGGTGGGTTCCTTGTTCCTGATAGACAAGGACATGGATTTTCTGTCAGATGGGGTCCTATTCTGGAGGACTTGATGGCTCATCCTCAATGATTTGATTGGGGATCATGTGTGTTAGCTCAGTTATATCATGAGCTACATATAGTTGTATATCGACGATCTTCCACACTCACTACAGGAGTGATTCTCTTACAGCTTTGGACTTGGGAGCATATCCCAGTGACACGGCCATTACAATATGACAATGAGATCTAGGTTAGCCATTCACCTAGATGTACGAGGGTATGGTGATACAAACCCATATGGGTAAATTAGATTACTGGCATTGTGTTATCGATGATATGGATGTAGTGATCTGGCGGCCGTATCTGGGACATGAGGCTTGGCCTGAGGATAGCATTGAGTTGCCCTACATATTCTATTCATGGTGGATGATTCGGTGTACCCCATATATCATTGAGAGATTTTGCTTTAGGAGGGTATTATGTTTGTATGGGTGCACATAGGGTATGCCCTAGGGTGTTGCGATGTATGCTCGGGTTTAGGCTAAGAGATCTGTATGGGGTCCCTATGTGGATTTTAGGATAGCTTACCAGGAGGTATGAGAACTTGGTCATTTACCATGGTCGATGAGAGATCATGTTATTGATGCCGGTGTTATAGATGAGTATGCAAATTGGTTTGCTCAAAACCCATTTCTGAGGTTTACAAATCCTGTTGAGATGGTACTTGGTATAGATGAGTTGTCTGATGGTGATGGCAATGATGATGTAGGAGATGATGTAGATGATGGAGAGGGTGGGAGGGGTGGGGGTAGAGTTAGAGCATGACATGGATGATGGGGTCGTCGGGTAGCTAGAGCAAGCAGAGTTCATATTCCAGTTATTATTGTTGCTCCTATTCCTCCTAGGGTTGGTGGTTAGGCTAGAGGTGGTGTAGATAGAGAACTTCATCAGGTTGTTGTGGATCCAGATATGAAACATGGCCAACCTAGAGCCAGATGACATAGAGAGGTTGAGGCATAGGTTGTATAGATTTTATTGGATCAGGCACAGGGTCCTCCTCCTCAGCAGGGTATACCTCCTATCATTCCACAGGCTTCATCTTCTCAAGCACCTACTTCTACTTCGATGCCATCTTCTTCTTCATGTCCATCCTCATCCAGTTTTGTTCCATCTTTATCAGATCCATCTTCGTCCATGCCTTCTTTTTCTATGCCTCCACCACAAACTTCTACTACATAGGCTCCTAGCATAGTTGCACCAGAGATTCGAGCCTTACAATCAAAGATGTCTGAGGTTAGATAGGAGGTTAGGCAGCTGAGTTCTATGATGCAGGCCTTTATGGAATTGATGAGTCAGCATGGGTTACAACTAAGCTCTAGTCATCCTCTAGATAGGGCTCCTAGTCCTGATGGTAGAGATGGTACTGGCGGTTTGACCAGTTGATTCTATGATTTGAGATACATCAAATTATTGTATTGGTGATATATATGATCTTATTCTTTTTTTGATATCGAGACATTAGACTCTATTGTATCATTTTTTGGTTCGTCAAGGTTGTTTATGCTGATACCTTGATAGACTTTGATGTCTAGATATTTGCATTTATGATCGTTTCATGGACTCTGATATTCTACTTATTTTATGATGATGTTACTATGGACTCTGATTCTCAGTTTGATAGATTTACTATATATGATGTCATGATGTGTTGGATCTCTTTTTCAGGTGTTTTAGCATGATATGCAGATCTAGATGGTTTTATCTCTTATATGCTTTGTTTTATGATTTTAAGATACAGTTTTTGATATGTATGCACATGTTCTATTGATGCTTTATGGTTGTCTTATGTATGACATAAAATAGATGAACAAATGCAATGATATGGATTTTAATGATTAATGTTTTCCTTTATGGATGCAATGATATATAGATGTGTTAGATAGATTTAATGAATAATGTATATGAATGACTTTATGATGTGTAAATGTGATACAATGTAATGGTTTTATGTAATGTGTAGGATTATGGATATTTAATACCTAATGATTCTAGATGTTTATGTAATATGAATGATGATGCAATGTCCTATGCTTTTATATGAAATGTTTTTAAATGACTTAAATGATATGCACCTAATGAATGCAATGATAAATGCACTTAATAGATTTAATATGAATGAATGACTGCAAATTAATGAAATTAATTTTTAAATGATGTATGCAACCTAATGCAAATGATTGTAATGGAAATGATGTAAAATGACTTAATGCCATCTAATCCAATGATCTTAATGATTTAAACGATGGACCGAATGAATGTAAGATAACATGAATCTAATGAAAAATGATTTTAATGATTTAATGCAACATAATGCAATGATGTTAAATGAACCTAAAAAATGCAAATGAACTAATGGAATTTGCACTTTGGTTTTGATTTTGGATTTCCAACACACTCGATCACAAATAATTTTTGATGATCCTTCAATTTTTGATTTGACTACACCACCCTTTTCGTGTCAATTTCCCTCTTGCAATTTAAATGCTCAAGCTAAGAAAGAAAAAATTCATTTAATGCATTTAATCTAGGATGTATGCAACTAACTATCACCATTCAAAAATTTGGAGCTTATATTCATCATTGAGTAGTTTTTGGAATCCCATTTTTTTTTAGTACAACCATCACTAGTTCAACCATGATGATATTAATACTTTTTGCACCTCTTTCATTGCTTTCCCATCCTTTTTGGTACAACTATCACTGATTGAAGTCAATCATGAGAGTGCGAATAATGATTTTTTCAGATTCTATGTTGCAACTGGATTATGGTATTATGATATTGAACATCAAAATATCCAAGGTATCCTTTTGCGTAAAAAAATAGAGGTCTCAATTTTATCCTATGTACAATTCCTCGATGATTCTTTGATGATCACGTCCTTAGACAAATAATACATTCTTTAGAACTTTGATCTTAAGACAGTCATTCAGAAATCAATAAAATATCACGATTTCATCATAGCTTATCTAGTTTAAAAACTTTCATCGATTCGCTAGAAAGATATGATTTCATCAATCAAGTTAACACTTAGAGAATTTTGCAATGTTTTTCATATCCATATTTCAAGTATAGTTCTATCCATTTCATACTTTTAATCTTGATAAAGATAAGGTCATGTAAGATCTTAGATCAAATTTTGCATTGGATTCAAATTGGATTATAATGAAGATTTGATTAAGTGCTTCACTTACGTTTATGATGAATTGATTTGGTGTCTGATTGAAATTTTCTTTTGATGAATCCTTCCTCCTTTAGAGTAGATTGCTCCTAGCTTGATATGATTACGTTTGTGGGACTTGGGAAAATTTGCAGATTAGGTGACCAAAATCTTGAGGTACTTGCAAATGCAACTGTGGGTTTTTATTTTGCAATATATACAAATGTTGGTGAATGCAATATTTACAAGGATGACTGCTAGGTATGCAACTAACTTGGACTTTCAATGGCACTTTTTTACCAAGTTTTTACCAATTGAGTGGATCTTGCTTTCTTTTTCTATTTTTAAAGTTTTTTCCTTTTTTTTGGCTACCAAGGCGCCTATTTGCTAGGTTTTCACCAAGGCACTTTTTCTCTTTTTTCAATTATTTTCTTTTTATATCATCAAGGCGCTTATTTTCTAGGTTTTCACCAAGACAACATCTTTTTGAGGATCATATATGAATGTTTTTGGCTTTCTTCATGCTCAATTTTCCACTATTTTTAATCTTTTCTGCATTTCTGATTTATTTTCTCTTTTCTATTTTTCAATTTTTTTGGTATTTTCAGAATCTCTTTTGACTATGTACAATAAATAGGATGCTTTCCATCTGATTTTCTGATACTCTTTTGATTTACCTCTTTCATCCACTTCATGTGTGGAACCTTTTGAGATGAATGCTATTGATAGGTTCTTGTAACTCCTCTCCATCACAATCAGCTAACTTATAGGTGCCGGTCCCAAAAGATGAAGTGATCACAAAAGGTCCTACCCAGTTTGCTTCCCATTTCCCTTTCTTTTCTCTTTCTGCTTGATTCTTGGGATTCTCTTGCAAAACTAAGTCACCTACTTGGAATGTTCTTGACTTGATGTGCTTGTTATAAGTCCTTGACATTCGATTTTGATATACTTTCAAGTGATCAAATGATTTTTGTTGTTTCTCATCTAGCAATTCTAGTTCATGCAACCTAGCAACTCTATAGTCCTCTTTAGTTATCAATCCGTGTAGAGATACCCTTAAAGATGGAATTTCTACCTCCAATGGTAAAACTGCCTTTGCTCCAAAGACTAATGAAAATGGTGTAGCCCTCATTTTCTTTCTAATGATGGTCCTATAAGCCCATAGAGTTGGGTTTATTTGAATGTGCCAATCTTTGCCTGAGTTATCCACAGTTCTCTTCAATATTTTTCAGATATTCTTATTCATTTCTTTTGCTTGTCCATCACCTTGGGGTAATAGATTGAAGAGGAATTATGTATCATGTGAAACTTTGTACACAACTCTTTTAGATCCTTGTTTTTAAAGTGTTTAGCATTTTTTGTGATGATGGCATGAGGTACGCCATATCTACAAATTATATGATTCAAAATAAACAAGAATATTTGTTTGCCTGTTGCAGTTGATAAGGGTACAACTTCCACCCATTTAGTGAAGTATTCTATAGCACTGATGATAAATTTATGACCATTAGAAGATGGTGGATAAATCATCCCTATTAATTCTAATCCCCATTGATAAAATGACCAAGGTGTAGTCATCAGATGAAGATCTTGTACTAGTACGTGGATCAAGTTTCCATGAAATTGACACTTTCGACAAGTCTTAGCAAAATGACAAGCATCTTTCTCCATTGTAGGCCAAAAATATCCTATCCTAAGAAGTTTCTCAGCTAGGGTTAATCCATTTGAATGTGACCCACAGATTCCCTCATGGATTTCTCATAAGGCTACATTTGATTCCTCTTTCTCTAGACATCTAAGAAGCATTCCGTCTAGACTCTTATGATACAATGTGTTTGATATTAAAGTATATCAAGAGGCTTGATAGATGAAGCTTTTCTTTTGGTTCTTGGTTTGGTCCATTGGTAAGATTTGGTCTTTGAGGTAAGTATAAATGGCTCCATACCAAGGTGATTCATGTCCGGTTAATAGGCAAATGGTATGAGGATGGGTAGGGTCAAATATGGGTTGTTCCACTTCTTCTACCAAGAATTCATATCTGGCGCTTTGATCTGGTATTTGTAGAAGTGATGCCAAAGTTGCCATTGCATCTGCTACTTTTTTCTTCTCTCTTGGGACTTGTTTAAATGTGATAAGAGTAAATTACTTCTTAAGATTTTCCACCATGTTCTTATAAGGCACCAACTTGTCATCTTTGGTCTGATATTCATCATTAATCTGATTGATAACTAGTTGGGAGTCCCCATAAACCTTCAGTTCTATCACTTTCCATTCCAACGCCAACTTTATGCTGATGACCAAGGCTTCATATTCTACTATGTTATTGGTACATGGAAATAACAATTTATTTGACTTTGGAATTGTAGATCCTTGAGGAGTAATCAAGAGTATTCATGCTCTTGATCCATGTTGTGTGTAGGAACCATCAAAGTATAGTTGCCATGTCTTTGCCTCAACACTCACAATCTCAGAATCTGGGAATTCTACTTGAATCAGATGATCATCTTGTAATGGTGATTCTGCTAGTTGGTCTACAATGACTTGCCCTTTGATAGATTTTTGGTCTACATACTCGATGTCAAATTCACTCAACACCATGACCCATTTGCCTAGCCTTCCATTTAATGTTGTTTTGCTAAGTAGATACTTTAAAGGATCAATCTTTGCAATGAGTCTTATCTTATGAGATAGCATATAGTGACATAGCTTTTGGGAAGCAAAAATCATATTCAAACATGCCCTTTCGATGAAGGTATAGTTCAACTCATATTTCACCAGAGTTCTACTTATGTAGTATATTGCTTTTTCTTTGCCTGATTCATCTTCTTGTGCGAAGAGTGCCCCCAATGAATGTTCAGTTGCTGAAATATATAGGATCAAGGGTTTGCCTCTGATTGGTGGCATCAACATTGGAGGCTTCATCAGATATTTCCTCAACATGGTGAAGGCCTCTTCACACTTCTCATCCCATTTCAAAATTTTATCTTTATGGAGAAGTTGAGTGAAGTTGTGACATTTTTCCGCTAGTTGGGATATAAATCTTCTGATGGATTGAATTCTTCCTTGTAGTGACCTCATTTGACTTATGTTTTGAGGTGCTTCCATCTCCATGATGGCTTTCACTTTAGCGGGATCTACCTCTATTCCTTTCGCTGATAAAATGTAGCCTAGTAGCTTTCCTGATTGGACCCAAAATGTACACTTTTTTGGATTGAGCCTTACTTTGAATTTCTCTAATTTGACAAAGACTTTCTCTAGAATTGTTAGATTCTCCTCTCTTGAATGAGATTTTTCTAATATGTCATCTACATAGTCCTCCATGAATTTATGCATCATGTCATGAAATATAGTGGTCATTTCTCATTGATAGGTCGCTCCGGCGTTCTTTTAACCAAAAGGCATAACATTCCAATAGAATTTCCTGATTGGACCCAAAATGTACACTTTTTTGGATTGAGCCTTACTTTGAATTTCTCTAATCTGACAAAGACTTTCTCTAGAATTGTTAGATTCTCCTCTCTTGAATGAGATTTTTCTAATATGTCATCTACATAGTCCTCCATGAATTTATAGTTCATGTCATGAAATATAGTGGTCATTTCTCATTGATAGGTCGCTCCAGTATTCTTTTAACCAAAAGGCATAACATTTCAATAGAATATCCCCCATGCACATGTGAATGATGTCTTATCTTGATCCTCAGGTGCTATCTTTACCTGGTTATAGCCACTAAATCCATCCATAAGTGAGAACATGGAATGTCCCACTATTAAATCTACAATGGCGTCTATGCTTGGAAGATGAAAATCATCTTTAGGACACACCAAATTGAGGTCTCTAAAGTCTGTGCAAATCTTGATGGACTTGTCTACTTTTGAAACTGGCATGATATTTGAAATCCATTGGGCATAATCAATGGCCCTGATAAATCCCACTTTTAGCAATTTCTCCAACTCCACTTTTACAAGCAAGGCTATATGTGGATGCATCTTTCTTAACTTTTGTTTTATGGGTCTTGCTCCTTCCTTTATATTCAAATGATGCATGATCAATTTTGGATCTAATCTTGACATATCATCATATGACCATGCAAAGTTGATTTTTTTTTCCTTGAAGAGTTTGATGAATTATTTTCTCTCTTCACTAGATAAGGATGCCACTAGGTGTATGATCTTCAGCTCGGATTTTGACCCATTGTTTACCTTCTCTATAGGCTCGATCAAGATAGGAGATCTCTCTTCATAGTGTTCAGGTAAAGTATCCAAACTCCCTTCCTTAGGTGCCTCAATTGGGTTTTAACCTTTAGAAACATTCTTTATTTCTTTCTCTTTTCAATCTAATGCTACCACCATGTGGTTTTCAACATTAGATTCTTTTCCTTTTTTACTTTTTTACTTTTTTTCATTTTTAAGGAAATTGAAAGTTTGGATACTTCCCTTTATCACTTCCTCCTGATATTCTATGGTAGAAGAAGGTTCAACTGCATTGAGGTATTGAGACACCACATTGTCATTTAAAAAGGTTGGGAGGATAGATGGTTCAATGGAATCCCATTCGATTAATTCTGGGTATATAAGATTTAAGGGATCAATACTTTGGTTTGGTTCGATGGTATTTAGGGATAAGACCTTGTTTGACGGTTTGAACATTGTATCATTCAAGTCTATGACATGTGCCTCTTCTAGATGTTCTAAAAAACTAGGGTCAAAGTCTTCCTCACTAGACTCCTCTAAGGTTTTCATCGGATAAATGTCTCATGGATTAAACCTAACATTAGATTCCTCCTTAGTGGGTCTCCATGAAGGTATGTAGGGTTATCCTACCCATTGATTTATTGCAATTTCTTGAATTTGAAGGTTCTCTAAGACCACTTGATTTGAAATAGAGGCTCAATTTTGATTTGGTTCTGCTATTTGATCATTTTCTTTGTTAGAAGTATAGGTATGAATGACATCTACCTCTTTATCATGGCACGACTCACTTGACAATGATTCCCTCTCCCAATTGTTAGAATCTTCATCACTATGTGATTCCAATTGCAAGATTTTATCATAGACTTTAGGATAGTTATTTTAGGTGTACCCTTGTTTGAGGTACCCTAATCATGTCTTCTCCTTGCTATCTCTCCATCTCATTTTGATGGGTTCTATGAGTCCTTCATTACTTGTGCCCAAAGGTCCTTGTCCTTTGTATCCCATCTTTTGCATGATTTGAAATCCTTTCCCATATTGATGTGTGGGAATGCTTATATTCTTGATGTGTTTCTCATGTGTGCTTGTTTCTTCATCCTTATAAAGCCAATTTAGGATTTCATTATCATCCTCATCCATAGATGAAGAGGTGTTTTCTCTCACAAAGTGATCATTGTATTTATGGGGTAAATTGAGTGGTCTTCCATATGATTTAGGAGATAATGGCAAGTCCATCATGGATAGTGAATATTCACCTACTCCTTTTTTCTTGATTTTACATTGTTCATCAAAATTTCTCATCATTTGATCCATTTTCTGGTAATGAGCCTCCTTGGTGTATACTTTTACAGATTTGGTTTGATCTTCTTTTGGCTTTTCAATAATATTTTCTTCACTAACCTTATCTTTTCCCTTAGCTAATGTACTAGGTTAGTGGGTCTTGGGATGTCTTGAACAACAATTTCTTTTTCTATCTTTTCCTTTTCCTTCGATGATGGAATGTCCTTAGAACTTTTACCTTGCTCCATTTGATTAGGTATAGACCCCTTTTCATTATGCGGGACTAGAGAGTCGTTGATAGGCTTGATGTTGTTACAATATTGGAATGGGTTTGAGTCCCCACTTACCATTATTTCCTACCCTAGATAAGGAAACTTTAGACATTGGTGGTAAGTAGAAGGCATGGTCTACATTTCATGGATCCACGGCCTCCCTAACAAAATATAATAGATCAACTTTAAATATAACACTTGGAAGATGGTCTCCTTTTGCATAGGACCAACTCTAATGGGAAGTATTATGACCCCTTTAGATGCTCATTCTTCATCATCATAGGCTTTGATCATTTTTTTTTATTTGAATCTATTGCCTCCTCAAAAAATCCTAGGGCTTTTACCAAGTTTAGGGTAAAAATATTTAAGTCGGCTCCTCCATCAATAATCACTCTTTTCAATCTATGTTTGTAAATGAGGACCTCTATGTGCAAAGGTAAATTTTGTGGATGGTACAGTGACATGTCATTGTTAGGAATGAATGCTGGATGTTGGCAATCATTCTATAGTAGTTGTTGTTGCATTCATGACTATGATTGTCATTGATGTCAAAACAGTGATCTTCTAGAGACTAGCAGAGAAGCATACAGTGTTTTGATTAGCGCATGTGGGATATTTCAATTGGAGCTATGTGATGTTGAGGTTATATTCTTTGATATGTTATTTTTCTATGGTTAAGAGCACAGAAAAAAATTCATTTATTCATAGAAGTTATGAGCATTTTGGTGGAAGCAGTATTCAGGCAGTGTTCCTGAGTAGCGGTTTGTGGAAATTGGATGATATCTCCTAATCGGGATGGAATCTAGTTTTGTGAAGTTAAAGGGAAGGTTGAGACACATTGATAGTGATGTGTTTCATAGCACAAACTTTGAGGTCACATGAGTAAAGAGTTATTTTATCTAGAAGCTGACAGTTTTGTGTAATTTTGATGTAACATGTGGAAACTTTTATTTTGTATTTGTGTGCTGACTCATTTGTAATTATCTGAGTGTGGTATAAAGGAAGGAATATTTTTCTTTATTGAAGTAGTGGTAGTAATGTGAAAGAATTGTGAGCATGGTATGGTTAAATGCGAATGTAAGCATGAAGTGAAGAAAAGAGCTAATGAAGTTGTGAAAGCGAATTTGTGAAGGAAGACATGCGAAGTACATAGATATGGAATTGAGATTTGGTGTAGCAGTGAGTGTGGTTTGGCATAGTAAGGAGGTAACATATTTCATATTATTCTGCTAAATAATATTAAGGTCATTTGGACAGCGTGTTCAGTGATCTTACCCTGAAGCTGTTTGGGCAGTGGGTCCTTCTGTCTTCCATAACTCCTAACAGGGTTAGAATCTTTTAACAAGGATTCAAAATCTCCTAACAGGGATTCATATGTACTAAATGTATTTCATAAGACTCCTAACAGAGTCCATCCTTTCACAAGGAATATTTATATTAGTGCATCTTTTGTGGGCATCATTCCCACTGGGGTTTACTCTTTGATTAAGAGGTTCCCTAGTCAACATATCTCGTGTTATTGTGTCATTGTGTATGAATATCTTTCTATGGTTGGTAATTAAATTGTTTACATGGTTAAATGTTGTTGAAGTTGATAAAGTTTATAATTATCTAATAACTAATTCACCCCCCCCCCCTCTCAGTTATCTTGGTGGACTTTACTTTCTAACAATCATCTTGCTCTGAAAATGATAAGAAATGAGGAGCAATGAGATGTCCCACCATATTTTGAAACTTATCCGCATCTAGGTTTAGAGGTACATTGGTTTCTACTAAAGATTTCTCTAGAATTTTCTTGTGAGTAGGTGATAATTTGAGCAATTCTAGGATTGAAATTTGAGCGGGAGTTCTTTGTAATTGATCTACCAAGTTATATTGCTTCGAAGATGATGATGTGTTTTGGTTAGGCAGAACAATTCTTGGAGCATTTCCAAGTAGAGTGATTTTAGAAGCTTTCCCCCTAGTGAAAACATTAGATGATGGTTCTCTTGGTTTCTCCTTTACCACGATAACATTTACAGTATTGTCCTCTTTGCTTAGAGTATTGATTATGTTATCATAGGTATGAGAAAAATTCACTTTCTCATTACCTCTTTTATGATTTTGGTTGGCATTTGATGATTCACCCTTCTCATGATTTAGAAATGGGTTCTTGAAGGCTGTATGATCCTCATTATTTTGAGGCCCTTCAACTTTGATCATGCCATCATCAATTAGGTCTTGCACTACGTGTTTTAACTTCATGCATTCGTTGGTTTTGTGACCCTTATTACAATGATACTCACAATGATGAGAATCACTCCACTCATTAGGTTTAATTTGAGGCTGATAAGATCTTAAATCATGTAATGTGATAATCTTATTAGCAACCAAGGTTCTTAATGCGTTCTCCAAGGGTTCACCTAGAAAGGTGAATTTTCTCTTTTGATATGTGGAGAAGAAGGGTTTGGGCTTATTCCCATTAGTGTTATTGAAAGGATTATTATTAGAATTGTTGTTGGGTTTGTTGGAATTGTTGGAATTGTTGGAATTGAAAGGAGCTTTATTTGTTTGATTTACGTTGTATGAAGAATTAGCTCCACTTGATAAGTTAAAAGGGGTAGCCTTTAATTTGTGGGCCTCCACAATTCCATTGTTCACAAGATTTTTGCTATTATTCTTCAACCATAACTTAAGTTTATCATTGTGATTATTGTCTCCTCAATTATTAATATAATTAGATGCATAATGGTTATTGTTGGTATTGATGTTGAATTTGTTGTCTTTGAACAATTTTATCTCTCCTCTCTTTACCAATACATCTTCAATTTTAATCCCATTTTCGATAATTTTTTCAAATGTAGGGGGACACTGAAGTTGGAGTCAATAATTCATCTCCATGTTCAAATTGTTTGTAATTATTTCCATTTTCTCCTTCTCGGGGATACTTCATGGATACCGTGTGAAAACGGTCCTCCACCTTTGTAGGAATCCTAAGAAGGATTCACTATCTTTCTATTAGGGCATCATTTTGTGTACTAGAATTTGTACCTTCATGGGGTTAGTATTGAAAATAATTGAATAAAATAACTAAATTACCACAAAGGAAGAGCTATTTTAACAAATAAAGACAATTAAGCACTCTATGGATCTCTAACTAGGGATGTTAATGGTGAAGCTCTCAACAAGCCTCCAATAATGACACTCCTAGAATGAGAATATATGATAAAACAAGCTAAAATAGTTCAATTCCAAATTGAAATGCTTAATTAACTCCTAAATTTTCCTTCCTAGCTCAAAATCTCAAGAGGTTAGCTGCAATTATCAGATCTATGGATGAATTATGAGTGAATTATCCCTTGCTTTTATAGGATTTAGCAAGGGTAGGGGGTGTAGTTGGATTTGATCAAGGTTGAGTTGGGGTTAAGTCCTTGGTTCCACCCTTTGGAGACAATTTAAATGGATTGTCCTCAAAGCTTGGGACAAGAAGACAAGATGAGTGGACAAGATGTTCTTTCAAATTGAGTGATTGAGATTCATTTTGGCTTGATCCATGTGAGCTCTTTCCTTAAATCCTATTGGTTGAGGGTTTTTCCTCCCATGTAGTGTTGAGAGAAAATAGGACTTAATTAATTGAATTTAATTAATTTTTTTAGCCATGTGTACCCCTTGAGTGGGTTGATTTAATTTTAAATTGAACTATACAATTAATTTGATTAATTGCACATTGATTTAATTTATCATGATTTGATCGATTTAACTTGACTTTATGGCTTTGATTTTTAATTAAATTGAATTAAAGCTTGATTTGAATTTTGATTGGTTAAATGTCTATTTTGGTTCAATTACCTTGATTTCTCCTTAGTTTTGTCTTGATTAATCACATGAATGATGCTATCCACTTTTTGGTGATTACAATATAATAGACTAATGAAAGACTAGTATAACATAAAAACTAGTATAATGACATAAAAGACTAGTATATCATAAAACTATTATATAAGTTTTTTTATGATTAAAAATTACATTAATACTTACTTTTTAATTTTGTGCTTGGTGCATCAATTCAGTCACCCTCTTTGTTGACTCAAGAGTTAGAGGGTATATAAATGTCAATTGAGACAATCTTTTTCTAATTGTTTGGAGGCACTTCTTAATTATAGTGGTAGGGTCATCATAAGTTGAAAAATCAATATCTAGGTCCTTGTCAAAGGACTCCTCCTGAGGGACTAGTGCGGGTTCCTAGCACTATTAAAATTACTCCAAACGAGTGATAAAAAGAACATAATAAAAAACACTATTTAACATTTTGCTTCTATATAATTTGTAGTACAATAAAAAAGAGGTTTACCTACTGTGAGGGTTGCTGCAAGAAGTTGAGTCCCACTTTTGGGCAAAAAGTGGAAGTGTTTTCCCTTTCTTTCAAATTGCTTGTCAATTGATGTCTAAATTTGAGGCACTTAGAGATCGAATCTCAAAAAACTTTACTAACATAAAATCTAGCTCTCAGAGTCTACATTTCAAATATGTAATTTATTTAAATACCCACATGGTATAAATTTCTTTTTAGTTGGAATGTTTAAAACCCATGTTTTCAAAATGCATGTTTCAGGACCATACCATAGTCGTGTACGACCACCATATTTTGACCTAAATAAATGAATTTTTGCAAATCCATCTAAGAAAATATACCTAAGACACCAAATATTGATGAGCATATTTTTCCTTTTTTTTATTGAATATATATTTTTAATTAATTTTCAATTGACTATAAAATACATTTTTTAAACCTCTGGTGTATGACCACCATATTTGATGAAAATTTCATATTTTTTCAAAAAAAAAAATTTATCTTCAAGAGAATTATATGTAGATTGATGTTATATAATTTATTTTCTGAAATACCTAAAAAGAAAAAAGTTATTAAGTTTTAGTGAACCTCACTATTTTACATTTAGGTACCACTTTTAACTAATAAATAATGCAAAAATAGTAAAAATAATCATATCAATATGAAATTTACATTTTTGAAATCAAGACAGTGAGAAATTTAATGGGTTTTTGTTTTGTAAAAAAATACAACTAGGAAGGCCATCAAAAAGTTACGACAAGGAAGATATCTGGCATTCCAGTGCCTTAACCAAATTTTTGGAGGTTAAGGTATAGGCTTGGTTCCACCAAGCCTAAACCAAACCTATTTTGAAATGAAATGCGAGGTGGATTTGTGTTTCCGGCTCATGTCTTAGGAAACGGATACGGGCACCCATTTTTTTATAAAAAAAATTCGAAGTGTTAAAAATGTATTTTTAGTAAAAAAGATAAATAAATAAATTTGGAAACTGGGACCCATTTTGAAAAAAAATGGGTGCCCGTTTTGAAAACAATGGGTGCTCATTTTGAAAAAAAAGGGTGCCCATTTTTTAAATTTCGGATCGAGCTCCTGAACCTAAATTAGGTGCCTATTTTTTGGAAATGAATGCCCGTTTGGAGTGGCATCTTCCAATTGTACAAGACTTCTGCCGAATTGGTACCCAACTTCTTGCACTTACTCGGGAAGAAGAAGTGCCTACAAGATCATCATTGTCCCCTCTTTGTGGCTGCTCCATATCGTGGCCATGTGTTATTATTTAAAGTTAACCAATAGTTTGAAAGGACTAGATTAATAAATTTCAATAGAAGATGATCATGGAGATGAGGTGGATGGTGAGAAGACTCTCTAGATGTGGCTAGTTTTGGAGGGCTTGTTTATAGTAGCCTCTTTGGATGGATTTCCTTTCCTAGATGGATTAGATTCAACATTACAACAAGAACTCAAATATAAAAATTTTAGCAAAAAAACTCAATTATTTAATGGTACATAGTATGTACTTGCACCCTTATGATAGTGACATTTTTTGTATCTATGCGATTTAAATCTTAATCAATAAGAAACTCTTCCCCTACATGTATTGATTTCATTGCACATATAAATACATGATTTCCCTCGCACGCCTCAAATATGCAATTGGGTTGCTTGATAGTTGACACTGGTTGCATACTATTTATAAAAACTATAATATTCCTTGATACTTTTGGCCTTCCGTCAATGTATATAGACACTCTTTTACTTTTTTCATTGTCTTTTTGTTGAATATAATTTGTCGAGAGTGCATACAGGCTACACATACCATTTTTTGTATCGAACAATCCACATCCAACTTTTGTAATCGTAACAAGGTCTAACATACTCCATAAATTTGACAACTTTCTTGTAAGATGCCTTTATGCCATCCATGGAAAATAGGCCCAAACCATGTAATGACAATAGTGTTGTGCGATATATCTTGCCTTTAACACTAAAATTAGTGTTTATTAGAGGAATTTCCTTGCGGACCCATTGTTTTTGTAGATGTTGGTACCTAAAGGGCACCTTGATATCACCTTTTCTCTCATCATAAGAAAATGACCCCTCTTGAGCAAGGAAAACCTTTATGTGTTTATTAAATTTTCTTCTAGTCTTTTGACTTCTAATTGATCTCCCTAATTTAGACATACTACATGTCTCACTTTCTTCTTCCATTCCTATATTTCAATTTCTTGAGGAATACACATCTAAAAAATACCTACTTTTTGCTACTTGCACTCCATCAAATGAGAGAGATAGCAAGTGAATAGGTGAAAAATGGAAGCTATCAACAATGTATCTAACATTCCTCACTATTCATTTGTAAGGCTTGAAGTTGGAATTGAATAAGTAATGTAAATCTAGAAATGCTTGGAAATCAGACAAGATAAGATACATACCTCATGATGGAATAAATCTAGAAAATACCTATTTTCTAATGCCTATGTACAATCTTGGGAAATTCTGCAATCAAAATCCAAGACCAAAAAACCGCAATAGAGAAAACCCAAAAAAATTGTCTTTTTGGCAGCATGTGTCTTTGACCTAGATAACGGGGCAAGGTCTTACCCTGGGGTAGAATCCTGCCCCTCACAGCTTTGATGAAAATTTTGTTTGTGGATCTTGGGAGTTCACTGAAAAGGGTACTCAGATCTATACTTCAATTCTCAAAATAGTGACTATAGATATCTAAAAATGGTGTTTTGGGGTGGCTATATAGAGTTTTGCCTTAGTCAAACCCCCATTTTGGCGATCTCCACCTCCACAAATAGCCAATTTTAATAGAATGTATGTCTGTATTGAATGTGTAATGCCAAGATCTAATCCTCTAGATTAAAACCCTAGCATGAATGTGTATGAGAAAGCAATGCATAGATTTGAACAAGATAAGAAAGCATACCAAGCCCCCAAGGCTAAAGTACTCCTACCAAACTCATAATCTATAATTGCTACCCCATGATTGTATCTTTGAATGCTTGAATATTGATAATGGTGGATCAAGGAAGAAAGGATCTCTCTTGCTCCAAATAGATGTTCAAAATGGTGTGTTCACAAAAATGCTTGATATCAACAATGGCTTGATTTTCTATATCATCCTCTTACAATCTTGCATCTTCACTTCACCATCACTTGCTTGCTTCTCATGACTCATTGTCTCCACTTGATGGATACTTGATCATGAAATTTCTTGGTCTCACTTGGTTATGCTTGATGTCTCGTGAAAATGAAGGCAAATGGGAGTCTTTATATAGAGATTCCAAGGTGAGGCTCCTAGAGCAATGTGAGGACCCATAATTCAAATTTCACCTTGAATTATGGTCCAATCACAATAACCAACTAAGGAGGGAAAATAATTAAATGAATTTTGAATTAAAACCCTTCCACACTCGAATCTGAAAGCCCGACATTAATTTTGGGGCCCTCTGGGACCAAATTTGAAAAGGGGAATCAAATCCTGAAGGAGGTCAAAGATGACCTCATTGCTGACCTAGGTCATGGATGACCTAGACTCAACCCTAGCTCAGGGATGACCTAGTCTCTGACCTAGGTCAAGGACAACCTTTTCCTTGACCTTGGAGTCCAAATCCAGTCAGAATGAGAAATAGGAGGTCCCGGGGATGCTCAAAGACCTAGAAATGATGTCAGAATAGGGCAACGTACCAGGGAGGCACAAAATCCTATGATGAATATGATGAAGGCTAGGAGGACCTATTTCTAAGTCCTACCTAGAAAATAGAGCCATAGAAGATGGAAATTAAGGAGAATTCTTGGGGTCCTAACCCTAATTTCACCTAGAATGAAGGAATCAAGTGTAGAATGCATCCTAAATGCAAGTCTATCATGATAAATACACTAAAAGAGGGTGCTAAACCTACCAAGATGGAAGTGTTTCCATTTTAAGATGATACATTTATCCCCCACTTTAGCTTAGATATGACACTACGTGAATATGCAAGCTAAAGTAAGAAAACATCATAGTAAATAAAAAAAAGGATATAGCCAAGTCCTTAATTTAGAGATCCTACAGAAAACTGTTAGAAAATGAAACACACAAGGTTAATGAAAATCCATAAATCACCTAGAGCTTACTATATGATAATTTTAGAAGTGTATAAAGTCCCTTATGCCCCCCCTGTTTCAGCTTTCTACTTCTGAAGGGTGAAACAAGGTGATAAGGAAAACTCTATACAGTGGATATGCAGCTTGTTGAAAATTTCTTTCCTAGACCAATTAGAAGGATTCCTACCCTTCCTAAATTGATTTGATGAGTTAGGTATTTGAATCATGATTCCAATGCCACTAATGGTACTAAAAATGGAGTTACCAAACTCAAGTTATGATTACAAGAGTGGATGTCTATCTAAATGCATAAGAAGGGAAATCCTTGTTTATCATGAGTAAAGCCTAAAAGAAACCATAATAAAACCCTAATTATAACTATAAATAAAGAAAAGGAAGACATACTCATTCTCACCATTTTTAGATTCAAAATGAGGAAGAAAGATGCTGAGGAGAGAATAACTTTGGGCGACGTGCATGGAGCTTCTGAGATAGAGCCTGGCTACCAGAAAGTCACTTCCTGAGGTGAGTTTGCTATTGTTTGTTCTTGTTGTTTCCAAATTCTTGATTTCTGAAGGCAAGGTCAACCCTGAACCTTAAATTTTGACCCTAACTTAACTAAGGTCTACCTTGATCTAGTCAAGTTAGATTTTTAGATTTGATGATGTAGATTGCTGATGTGATGTTTGTTTGTGCTTACAGGACACAGTCCATCTCTAGGAGCATCTCTTTGGAGAGTTTCTAGGCCTTGTCAGAGAAAAATTGTCTGAGCTTGATGATGATGAGATGCAGTTACTAAGAGATGTGGGATTATACTGGGTATTATTCCTACCACAAATCAGACTACATCGAGCCATGCTATCAGCTCTAATAAAGAGATGGGATGAGGATACATGCTCCTTCCATTTTCCCTCAGGAGAGATTATAGTGACATTGGAGGATGTCTAGAGGATCTTGTGGCTTCCAATCTGAGGTGAGACCGTTAGACCTAGAGAACAGTGAGTTTTCAAGGAGATCCATGTATATGTAGAGTACTACACAGGACGGGTTCCACAGATGCAAACCTGATCAGATCATGTCCTTTTTTCATCCATACTGTCAAGCCCTACACCTTTGGTATGGAGGGTGATGCTTTGTATACTATCCTTGGTTGTGTTACCCAATGTAAAGGGTACCATATTTTCTACACCTCTTACCCTTCTTATACAGAGGATGGAGAGTGAGAGGACCATGTTCTCATGGGCTTGCAACATGTTAGCCTAGCTATACCACAAGCTATCTCAACTTGTGGGATACTAGAGAGAGAGTCTTTCGATATGCACACTCTTGCAAATTTGGCTACTTGAGCATTTCACATGTACACTTCCATAGGGTTCTCTAGTTATGGTAGATGCAAGTACACTGAGAGTCTTTGCATATCCTTTGAGAGATGCCTTGTAGTTTGGAGATATCCTCTATTGGAGGGTACATCTAGACCGCATTCTGATCATCAATGTGATATGGAGACCCTACTACCAGATGAAAAAGTGGCCTGATACATGATTCCAGATGAGATATTCATAGCGATGGAAGGTGCTAGAGGGTCATTAAAATCATATAATGATGCCATACTATTATGATCAGGTGATGAGATAGTTTGGCCTATTACAAGGAGTCCCTAGAGCAGTACCTCACTATGCACATCCAACGAGGTACTATCAGAGACCTGACACCATATGTGAACCATCAATAGAAGACATAGATGAAAGTGATGAAAATGAGATAGAGGATAGAGAGGTACCATTAGATGTGATCTATTCAGGCATGAGATGAGATTACATCAGGTAATGGAGTCTGCAGGGGACCTATACCATCTTCTCTGAGGATTATCTTGTAGGTGATCTAGGTCTTTCAGAGAGGACACACCAGGATAGTGGTAGAGAAGAGGAGGATGAGGATGTCAAAGATGAGGATGAGCACATCTCTAAGGGAGATCCCATGGAGGAGGAGAGAGCAGAGGAGATGCCCCTAGCTAGTGATACTAGTGCGAATGTACACATTTTTCATGCATCGCCACTGAGATCATGATGGCCTCCACGTACCCACATAGAGACACCACCACTGAGGTCTAGACATAGCGAGTGTGGAGAGAGTAGTCAATCCATGCCCCCACCATCTAGACATTTCAATGACATCTAGGAGGGAGACCCGGGTATGAAATATGAGATTTGAATAAATAAGTAACTTCATTTGAAAGAGTATGGAATTGATAAATGTAATTTTCATTCAGAAGCTAGTGTAGTAGAGTGGAGGGGATTTGTATCTGAGATTTTCAAGGATACATGTATATCCTACTGACTACCAGCAAGCGAGCAAGAATCCTCTCTTGGCTACAAAGATCCCAATAGGCACATGCCAATATCTTTTCATGTGTTCAACGAGAGTCAAGGATGTGAAGGGAAAGGGAGGAGAAGCTGATAGCTAAGTTACAGAGTGCCCGAGGATGTTCACATGGTATGAGCATATTGAGGAGCCACACTCAGACACACAGATCTACATCTTGCCATCATAGGCTAGAGAGATCTGGGAGCCATCAGCCATCAGAACGCAGTGATAGACATAGTGATAAATAGGGCCATTGGCCACATATGTATCAAAACTTGAAAAAAATTTGATGAATGAAAAAATTTCTCTACTAATTAGTTCTATGTTTGATTACTATGTGTTCATCAATATAAAACTTAATAGAAAGAAAGAAGGTGCATAAATATACTCACTATGTAATTTTTCTAGAACTACATAACCTATAAAACAAATTTTATAAGGAATACATAAATGCACAAGGAAAGAAAGGATGAAATTAAGGATAATAACATTTGAGATGCATAATATTAATGGGTTCCTTAAAAGAAACACCATCCATATTAGCCAGTTTATAAGAACCTGAACCAAAGTCTTTAATAACAATAAAAGGTCCAAGCCAATTAGTGCTAAACTTTCCTTTTTCACCCAGTAAAGCATTCACATTTCATTGATTTTCATATAAGACTAAATCACCAACCGAAAATGTTTGTTCAATTACCTTATGATTATATTGCTTCTGAAGAGATTTATGATAAGCTTTTATATGTTCTAATGCATGTATTCATTGTTCATCCAACATTTCTAGCTCTTGTAAGTGTTGTTCACGAAAAGTATCCTTATCAATTATCCCATGAAATGAAACATTTAGAGAAGGTATTTCTAATTCCAAAGGCAATAGCATGAGTACCATAAACAAGATTGTAAGGAGAAGTACATGTGGCAGTATGAACACTAGTCCTATAAGCCCATAAAGCATAAGTCAATTGAGTATGCCAATCTTTCGCATGCTTACTAACTATTTTTTCTCAAAATTTGTTCAATGATTTTATTTGATGCTTCAGCTTGTCCATTAGATTGAGGATGATAAGGAGTTGAAAATCTATGTTGAATTCAATATTTCTCCAAGAATTTTGTGACTTCTTTGTTTTTAAAAGAGGTACCATTATCTTAAATTATCATTGAAGGTATACCAAATCATTTTGTCATATTGTTAAGGATGAAATCATAAATAACATCCTCAATTGTTGAACAAAGAGGGAAAACTTCAACCCACTTCGTAAAGTAATCTGTTGCATTCAAAATGTAAGTATGTCCTTGAGAAGAAGCTAGTGAGATTTTTCCAATAAGGTCAAAACCCCAAATACTAAAAGGCCATGGAGAAACTTGACTACGAAGCTCACGAGCAGGAGCATGAATTAAATTACTATGTTGTTGACATTGAGGACATTTCTTAACAAACATGAAAGAATCTTGTTCCATTGTTTGCCAATAATATCCCATTTGAAGAAAATTATTAATCAAAGATTTTCCACCAAAATGCTCACTACAAGAACTAGAATGATCTTCTGCCAAAGTTACCGGGATTTCAATTCTATTGAGACATCTTAATAATAATCCTTCATATGAGCATTTGTAAAGCATATCTCCTAGAATGATGTAATGTGATACAAGCTTCCTAATATGATTACGCATGTTCCTTGTTGTCAATACAGGAAAAGTACAATCTTTCAAAAAATGAAAAATATGAGAATACCATTCATCCGAATGCAAATTAAAATAATCAAAGGTAATATTTGTAGAAATTGCAGGACTTTTAAGAGTTTGTATAGTAAATTGAAATTTTTCAGCATTATTCTCAAGACAAACCAAAGAAGCTACACTTTCCATGGTGTCTGCATGTCGATTATCTTTCCTAGGTAAAGTTTGCATTGTATAAGAAGAGAATTGTGAAAGAAAATCAAGAGCTAAATCTCTCTATTGTGTCATTTTATCATTCTTAGTCTGATAACCTCCTTTAATTTGTTCAACAATTAGTTGTGAATCTCCATATATTTGCAAGTGTTTGATGTCAAGGGATGAAGCTTCTCGTAGGCTAGTTATAAGAGCTTCATACTCCACAATGTTATTAGTACAAGGAAAGGTTAATTTGTATGATAAAGGGATGGGTTTTTTCATAGGAGGAACCAAGATAATTCCAACTCTAGATCCTATCTTACATTTAGACCAATCAAAATATAATTCCCAAATATCATCCTATTGAATAGCTAGAATATTGTCATCGGGGAATTCCATTGAAGTAGAAGATGTATCAGAATGAGGACAAGGAGATTCAGGTAAATAATATGTTAAAGCCTGTCCCTTAATAGACTTCTGAGAAATGAAATTAAGATCAAATTCTATAAGTCACATCACCCACTTTGCCAAATGGCCAGAGAGATCAGTTTGTGAGAAAAGATGTTTCAAAGGATCAAATTTGACAATCACATTGACTTCAACATTTATAATATAATGTCTGAGCTTCTGACATGCATAAACTACAACTAGACATTGTCTTTCCAAATCTGTGTATCTTGTTTCGTAATCAAGTAAAGTCTGACTAATGTAATACAAAGGTCTTTCTTTACCATCATTATCATTTTGAGCTAACAATGCACTCACGACCTTCGTAGTCACTGAAGTCTATAAATGGAATGGTTTATCAAATTTAGCCAACTACAAGATAGGAGGATTTGCAAGATACTCCTTAAATTTCTCAAAGTTTGTTTACATTCATCATTCCAAGAGAAAGTGGTATCCTTTCTAAGCAAGGAAGTGAAAGGAATAGTTCGATCAGCTAAATTAGAAATAAAGTAACAAATAGCTTGTATTTTTCCTTGTAAACTTTGTAACTGAGAAATATTCATATGAGGAGGCATATTAACAATAGCTTCAATCTTTTCAGTATCTACTTCTATGCCTTGATTAGAGATTATAAATCCTAATAATTTACCAGAATCAACTCCAAAGACACATTTCTTAGGATTCAATCTCATGTTGTAACTTCTAATCCTTTCAAATATTTGTCGTAAAATAGTCACATAATCTTCTCTTTGTATAAACTTTGCTAAAATAACATCCACATAATCTTCAAGGATCTTATGAATGTAATCGTGGAAAATCAAGGTCATAGCTTGTTGATAAGTTGCTCCTGTATTTTTTAATCCAAAAGACATCATGACCAAACAAAATGTTCCCCAATATGTTATAAATGCAGTCTTAAATTGATCTTCAGGAGGAATAAATATTTGATTATATCCAAAAAAAACCATCCATAAAAGATAACAAGGCATGACTTGCTATTGAATCCACAATCATATCAATGTTAGGTAACAAGAAATCATCCTTTAAGGATGGCTTGTTTAAGTATCTAAAATCGGTACACATCCTTATCTTATTTTCTCCTTTTGAAATAGGCACAATGTTTGAAATCCAATATGAGTAATCAATAGAATGAATAAATCTAGAATCTAATAACTTTTCAATTTCAATTTTAACTAATAAAGCAATTCGTGGATTCATCTTTCAAATTTTCTGCTTCACAGGTTTCATATTTGGTTTTAAAACAATGTTATGAGTAACAATCTTAGAATCTATACTTGACATGTCTGAATATGTCCAAGCAAAAATGTCTTTAAATTCAAGTAAAAGGGAAACCAACTGATCACGTTCATCCTGATTCAAAAATTTCACAATCTTTATCATCTTTTTAGGTTTATTCTCATCCATTTGAATATCAATAGTCTCAGTTATTAACAAATCACTTTGTATCAGAGGATCAATCGGTAATGGGAGAATATCCTTTTCACCATGTTCCCCAAAGTAAGCATTGGTATTTAAATAATAAGGCTTCCATTGTTTGTGATGGAACTTAGGTAAATCTTCATAAACCCCTAAAAATTCCATTAAGGTTTCATCTTCAGGAAAAATATCCAAAGTAGGTGCTTGATTAATGTCAATAAGGAGGGGGTGAACTAGTTTCAATTCTCCACCACATATATGATTAACATTAAGAGGAAAATTTGATGGTTGTCTATAAGGATTGAATCCTAATCCATATGTATGATCATAAATTTCATTATCCAAAGGTACTTGTATACCTTGTTCATATTTACGACATCCTTTCCCATTAAATCCTAATTTCTTAAGAAAATGATAACTAGGACCATATTGATTAGTCATATCAAATGGAGTCCAAGGAGAAGCATATGTCATAATATCATAACAATTAGGTTTTATAGTTTCAATCATTTCATTAATCGAAGCAACAACAAAATTACTTTTTAATTCCTCAGAAAGTGGGGAAGGAGTAAAAACTTTCTCAAATTCCCTTTGTTGCTTCATGAATTCTAAATCAGAGACCTTATATTCTCCAATGAAGGTAGGATTAAAATCCAATGTCCCCCAATCATCCTCAGTGAAAGAAGAAGATGGAGCTTCCTATTGGTGTATCTCAGGTTGTTTTATCTCAGACTCTTTTTCAATCTCTTTACTTGGTTGAAAAGGCTCAGAGATTTTAGCATATTCTGCATTCAAGTAAGGATTGGGCACATCATCCACATGTAATGTATCAGGGAATTCCATTGAAGTAGAAGGATCCTACCCCAGGGTAAGACTTGCCCCGCTGTCTAGGTCAAAGATGACCTACTTCTAGAAAGAGAATTTTTTTGTGTTTTCTCTATTGCGGTTTTTTGGTCCTGGATCTGGTTGCAAACTTTCCCGAGACTGTACATAGGCATTAGAAAATAGGTATTTTCCAAATTTATTCCATCATGAGGTATTTATCTTATCTTGTCTGATTTCCAAGCATTTCTAGATTTACATTACTTATTCAATTCCAACTTAAAGCATTACAAATGAATAGTGAGGAATGTTAGATGCATTGTTGATAGCTTCCATTTTTCACCTATTCATTTTGGTGAACTCATTTATGACAACTCTTTCTTTTTGTTGTTAGATCTTTCATGCTTATAAGATTAGATTTCTTGCATTTATACCTTTCTTGCATTTATATTTCAAAAATACAAAAAAATTGCAAAATCTCTTTAAAATACAAAAACATTTACATTTTCATGCTTTTAGAGTTTATTTGTATTCAACATGTATGATTCTTGTTTTGAGTACTTTGATGAGGCTTTTATTATACAAGAGGATAGATTCCCTAATGAGGTACATGGTAGTGAGGCTGAAAATTATCTAAATAAGATCTCCATTGATCCTATTCCTATTTCACTCTCCTCCATGACCTCTCCAATTGACCTTTACCATAGGGTGTGTGCATGGTTACCTTCATGTCCCACTATTTGCAACATTGATAAACCTAAAATGATATATCCTACACCTTTGATGACGGTAAAAGGATGTCCTCACATCACAATTAAGGGTAAACCTAGAGATCCTTTGGATTTATTTGATAACACTAATTCTGTTTCACATGCTTATCATACACAGAATAACCCTCAGCCTACTGTTCTGGTTTCTTTACCTCCTTTTCAACCTATGCTTCCTCAAGCACCTAGGTTTCCTTCTACCTTTAAGGAGTATAACTTAGTTGGCCAATTATGTGCTACTCTTGCTAAGATATCCTTATGGGAATTACTTCAAATTTCCCCGACATATCATGAGGCATTGCAAAGAGATTGAACTTGAAGTTGGAATTGAATAAGTAATGTAAATCTAGAAATGCTTAGAAATCAAACAAGATAAGATACATACCTTGTGATGGAATAAATCTAGAAAATACCTATTTTTGGATACCTATGTATAGTCTTAGGAAATTCTGCAACTAGATTTGTGACTAGAAAACCACAATAGAGAAAACCCAAAAAAGATTTGTCTTTCTAGAAGTAGGTCATCTTTGACCCAGATAGCGGGGAAAGATCTTACCCCGAGGCAAGATCCTGCCCCTCACAGCTCCTTCCCCTACATTCATGTTAGGTTCACCAAAATGAATAGGTGAAAAATGGAAGCTATCAACAATGCATCTAACATTCCTCACTATTCATTTATAATGCTTGAAGTTGGAATTGAATAAGTAATGTAAATCTAGAAATGCTTGGAAATCAGTAAAGATAAGATACATACCTCATCATGGAATAAATCTAGAAAATAGATGTTTTCTGATGCCTGTTTATAGTCTCAAGAAATTCTGCAACTAGATCTGAGACCAGAAGACCACAACAAAGAAAACCTAGAAAACTTTTATCTTTCTAGAAGTGGGTCGTCTTTGACCCAGATAGCAAAGCAAGGTCTTACCCCGAGGCAAGATCCTACCCCTAATAACTCTGACAAAATTTTTTTTTGCAAATCTTAGAAGTTCGCTGAAAAGAGTACTCATATCTGTACTTCAATTCTCAAAACAATGACTATAGATATTTGAAAATGGTGTTTTGGGGTGGCTATATAGGGTTTTGCCTTAGTCAAACCCCTATTTTGGTGATCTCCACCTCCACAAATAGCTAGTTGTAATAGAATGCATGTGTGTATTGAATGTGTAATGCCAAGATCTAATCCTCTAGATTAAAACCCTAGAATGAATGTGTATGACAAAACAATTCATAGATTTGAACAAGATAAGAAAGCATACCAAGCCCCCAAACCTAAAGTACTCCTACCAAACTCATAATCCTTAATTGCTACCCCGTGATTGTATCTTTGAGTGCTTGAATATTGATAATGGTGGATCAAGGAAGAAAGGATCTCTCTTGCTCCAAATAGATGTTCACAATGGTGTGTTCACAAAAATGCTTGATATCAACAATGGCTTGATCTGCTATATAATCCTCTTGCAATCTTGCATCTTCACTTCACCATCACTTGCTTGCTTCTCATGACTCATTGTCTCCACTTGATGGATACTTGATCATGAAATTGCTTGGTCTCACTTGGTCATGCTTGATGTCTTGTGAAAATGAAGGCAAATGAGAGTCTTTATATAGAGGTTTCAAGGTGAGGCTCCTAGAGCAATGTGAGGACCCATAATTCAAATTTCACCTCAAATTATTGTCCAGTCACAATGACCAACTAAGGAGGGAAAATAATTAAATGAATTTCAAATTAAAACCCTTCCACACTCGGATCTGAAAGCCCAACATTAATTTCGGCTCCCTCCGGGACCAAATTTGAAAAGGGATATCAAATCCCAAAGGAGGTCAAAGATGACCTCATTTGTGACCTAGGTCAGGGATGACCTAGACTCTGCCCTAGGTCAGGGATGACCTAGTCTCTGACCTATGTCAAGGATTACCTCATCCTTGACCCTGGAGTCCAGATCCAGTCAGAATGAGAAACTGGAGGTCCCGGGGATGCCCGAAGACCTAGAAATGATGTTAGAATAGGGAATAGTGCCAGGGAGAGGCACAAAATCCTATGATGAATATAATGAAGGTCAAGAGGACCTATGTCTAAGTCCTACCTAGAAAATAGAGCCATAGAAGATGGAAATTAAGGAGAATCCTTGGGATCCTAACCCTAATTTCACCTAGAATGAAAGAATCAAGTGTAGAATGCATCCTAAATGCAAGTCTATCATGATAAATGTACCAAAAGAGGTACTAAACCTACCAAGATGGAAGTGCTTCCATTTTAAGATGATACAACAAGTAATCTAAGAGAATTTGGAAATTGTAAAAGACATTAATCTCTATAGGGTGTATTGACTTATACCTATCGATCCATGAGACTATGTGGGATGATCATGAAAGGGATTCAAGTTTCTGCATATGTAATTCAATTATCTTATGTTAGCTAAAAAATTCATGATACATATACTTATAATTACATGTAGTAAGTACAGTAAAAACTATAAGCATCCTATATGAATAAAAAACATTAAAAGGTACATCACAAGTTAATTAGATTAAGTATTGATTGCATAAATATACATTTCTATCAAGAAATCAATATTAAATAGATTAAGCATTGATCATATAACTGTACATTTCTATCAAGAAATTAATATTAAATAGATTAAGTAATTACCATATAACTATACATTTGATTCATGTCATTGATCTTCTTCTTCATCCAACTCATCATCGTCGTCAAAATCATCACCACCACCATCATTTTCATCATTGACATCTTCACCACCACCATCATTGTCTTTGTCTTTGTCATTGTCATCATCATCATCATCATCATCATCATCATCATCATCATCTTCTTTTTCTTCTTCAAGAAAAGTTACATCAGGAACATCATTGACTAATTGTTGGTCATGATCATCATCTACATCATCTTCTACTTGTTCAGAATCTTCTTCTTCCATCACATTATATGTTATCAGCCTTCCTCTTGGATCAAATCTAACAACAAACAACCAACCCAGTTTATGTGGAACCTCTGAGTAAAAGATCTACTCACATTGGCTTGGAAGAACATAGGGATCATCCCCAACTAGCTCAAACCACCTTGTATTAATCATTGGAAATCCATTGTCATGTTCAATAACAGTTATTTCAGGATCATTGATTAATTCTTAGCCCATACCATCTGATGATGAAGAGAACTAATCTGAAAGAATTAAAGTCACACTCAAGTATATCATCTAAAATTCCATAGTATCAATTTTGAGACTCTCGAGGATGTAAGTTATTTCTAGATGAAATATTAGTCACCTAAAAGACTACACTTATCCTAGAATCACAAGTTTTCTTTGTGTCATCCAAATTTTTGATGCAAAATTTATGACCATTTCAAAACATAGCCTTGTGGTGTTTGACCTATAGTAATATGTCAAACATGTAAAAATTATTGCACCGGGACTTGATAAATGTACAGGTGATTAACAAATTTATACATGCTTGAAAATCTCTTAAAACATATGATAAATCTATTTCCCTTTGTGTAACATTTGAATCTCCATTAGGATGAGCTTCTTTAACCAATGAAGACACAACTTCCCATGTTAATGTATGTCCAAAATGATGACATCTTTAAATCCGTACTGTCATCCAATCTTGATTGTTTGCAATATATAAATGTATTTCATCTCTCTTGAGCAACTACACAAAAAATAAATAAATGACTTACAACTAATTAATTTTGAAGATTAAGAATTAATTAACAATAATAACATATTATAATTTATTACCTCTCACTTTCCTCAATCTACCTTTCTCCACCAAGTTCTCCCCTTCTAATTTTCTAGTGGTGTCGAGATCCCAAATGCGATCTATATGGATCTTTGCTGCAAGCTTAGGAAGATATTCAGTAACATACACCATAGTCTGGTATAGCATATATCCCTCAACCATAGAACCCTCAAGACATGCTCTTTATCGAACCAAAGCCTTAAAAAATTTCAAGTGCCTCTCAACTATCCACATTGACTGAGTGTGTACAAGTCAACACAATTCAATCTCCTCAACTTGGTGTATGAGGTAGTGTTCTTGTGCACTGAAAAAATTTGAAGGTAGACACTTTTCCATTTCACACATTAGATGAAAAATTCTTATCTTCCAATATTTTATATCTTCTTTATGGATTTCTTTAGATGACAACCACCTACAAGACATTCAAGACACAAAAATATATCAATACAAGACTTTATAATATATTAGACAACAAGAAAAAAAATTACAAATATAATAAATATATACAACAAATTGAACAGATATCACTGCTTACCTCATGTATTTTCCAAGATCATATATCACTTGTTTGATGTTATTTTCGAAGATTTTTGGGAGAGATAGGGGTAGCACATACTACAATAGTTATAAAATAATCATGTCATTATTTTCTCACATAATACAATGAAAAGTACATGTAGTTTACAAATATATTGTGAATACAAAAGAACATGACTTACCTTGATGTAGGTATTCCAATCATGCATTTTCAACCCAGACCCAAATTCACTTTTCTTTGATATGAGATTTCTTATGTTCGCAACAAATCCTATGGGAAATCAAATTTTTTGCATGACTTCTTTTATGACATCACTTTGGTGCTCTGTTAATAACCAAGGAAGGACACTTATATTAATCTGGTCTCCATTTCTATTTGATTCAATGAAATTTTTCATTGCATGATTGGATTCATGAATGTCACTACAAATTTTGATAATTTTTTATTTGTCACACCTTCCATCCAATATTTTCTACAATGTCTCCATTACATTCTTTCCAATATGCATAGTATCAAACAAATGCACAATTTGTAGTTTCTCATAGTAGGACAACCTACTAAATTGTCTCGGATAAATTTTTAGTCCCTTTGGAAGGTGCTCAGTACTATTGCCTTGACGACCTTCATGATCATCAATTATATAATCAACAAACAAATCACAATAGAAATATATAAATTCTAGACATAAACCATTAGGTGGAAGGGTAGCACCTTGACTATTAATTCTATTATATGCCAACTTCCATAGGCTAGTAGTCATTATTTGTGTCTTTGATGTAGTCTCTTCTTTCCCATTGAAAATATACTTTTTGGTAGTTTGATACTTATGATTTGTATGGAGGAAGTTCATGTATTCATCAAACACTTGTTTTCCTAAACTTTTTGAATGACAAGATTTTATCTTTGGACCACAAACTAGACATGCAAAATTTCTCTTTTTTTGAAGACCTACAAGATAATGATACAATTGGATCAAATATGTTAATTTTTATAATTAGAATTATCATGTGCAACTTGAACTCACCATAACAAACCAAAAAAATGTGTTAGCCCTAGGGCATCGTGTATTGTCCATACAAGCATTGCATGGGATTAAAATTGTCTTTGTCCAATTGGTGTAGAGATGTCATACATAGTGACACCATTCCATAACTCCAATAAATCATCAATACAAGGCTCAATATATACATTCATATCTTTAACTTGGTACTTACCTAGTTGAATGAAAAACAACATTACATAATATTGTGACCATTTTAATGCAAGATTTATAATTACATGTAGATAAATGTTAAATGATAAAATACTTGGAACAATAATTGCCAACATAATATGGTCCCTCTTTATTGACATACATAGAGGAGTGTTATTGTTGTTGACAAAAAAAGGCCAAACGGAGTAAACGGATCGCATCTCTCCAAATGGATTGACATCGTTTGCTGCCAATGAATGCTTGAGATTTCAAGGTTCTTTGATAAAGTGCGGCCACTTTTCCTCTATGTCCTTAAATGTTGAACCATCCACTGGCATTTGAATAATATCATCTCGACTCCTATTGTGTTCATGGTAATCCATAAATTGTGCCAAGCTACTATACCTAAAAAATATTTGCAAACATTTTATAATGGGGATGTAACGAAGAACCTTGCGAGGCACCTTTTTTGTTATTTCATCTGGTCAATATATACTCATATGACATTCAGGGCATTATGTTGCAAATTCATATTCTTTATGATAAATAATATGATTATTGGGACAAGCATCTATTGCTTGATACTCCATTCTAATATCTTTCATAGCGGCACATAACTCTTGGTACGAGCGAGGGAGAATATTCGATGGTGGTAACAAAAACTCACATATCAATCTACAACAAAAAAATATAAGTTGTTAATATTAACAATATTTATGGTACACGTTTCACCCTTTATTGACTATAATGACATATATGACATACCTTAGCATACGTTACATTGTTATGTTGGATAAACCATTCATAACCTTCAAGCTCAACAACAACAATACAATAGAGAGAAGATTCATTTGGGAGCCTTCATAAAGGGTTGTGCTTTCCTTCTCAAGTAGAGGTATATCATGGATGACATCAACATCATCTTGATCATCATCATTAGCTGCACCAGTACCAAATGTGTTATGGATCAATTTATTAGTACCATCATCTTCAAATGTGTTATCCGAAGCATGATCAAAATCTTCCATGGGATCATAATCTTCAACTTCAATATTCACACCTCCATGATCCTCCATTTCCAAAACCATATTCTCCATATTCATAGCTCCATGGTCCATATCACTTACGGCCCTCGGGAGGTCACCCTATATAAAAATGATGAACACAAATAAACAATGATAGTGATCTCATCATCAAGTGTATTTAATATGTATGTTAATTTAAAATATATATATAATGAAAAACTTACCAATGGATGATAATCAAACCCCCTTCAATGTGAGCATTCTCCCTTCAATGTCTCTTAGCTATTTTGATTAGTAATCTTCTAATGCTTAAGCCCTTACAAATTTTTTAGGGACAATAACATTTTCCATCACCTTTTATTTTAAAGTTATACCACAATCTAGTGATTGCCTCCCCATTTTGTTCTTCACTTAGATCATCTGACATGATCCTTATTCACAAAAAGAAAATCGGGTCATGGAAACTTTGGTCTATAACCTTCACAAACTAAGCAAAATGATGCCAAAAGTACACAAATCTTGTTAGACCTAATTATATATAGAAATTCAAAAGTTATTTATGAAACGATGTTTTAGTATAGTATACCAAACTGAAATACTTCTGCTACTATAGTCTTCCACCTCAAACTTAGTCCTATTGTGGTAAGAAAGAAAGATATTTAGATAATATACTAGTTTTTAAATCAAAATAAAATATCATATATATTATACACACAATATATCAGAAGTGCATCAGGGGTTAACCAAACTATTGGTTCTTTTCCCAATACCTTCCAACCCAAATTCCTTCACAGAAGAAAATATTCACCAAATTCCTTAACTTGATATCCTAACTTGAGGTTAATCTTAGTGAATTATTATACATTATGGAGCCAATCCAAGAGGTCATTGATATGTTGAGGGGGGGTAACTATATTTTTTACTTCACCATGATCTAGTTGAGTAGGTGATAGTCAATGTAGAGGCACCATATGCCATCTTTCTCTGGCACAAGGACTACTGGGTTGCAACATGAAGAAGGGTTGGGTGGACACAATCAAATTTCTATAGTCAACTTGGGAAATTAAACCCAAATGAACCTTTAGAGGAGGCTATTTTTCTTTTAAAAAGTCTAGCAACTTAGAGGTGACTTGGGCAATTCAACCCAAAAGAAGACTTTAAAAGACTTAACGTTCGAGACAAGAAAATTTCGTGTCCATAGTTTGAAAACAAGTAGTGACGAATTGAAAAGCCAATAGTTGTGATTAAGGGAGACATATATCTAGCATGATGAAGCACTCCCTCAACATGGAAAACTTTAGCATGCTATTAGAAGGAAACCTCCTATAAAAATATCCTACCAAAATATAAGATTGTAGCCAACA
Source organism: Chamaecyparis obtusa (assembly GCA_027943335.1). Taxonomy (NCBI): domain Eukaryota; kingdom Viridiplantae; phylum Streptophyta; class Pinopsida; order Cupressales; family Cupressaceae; genus Chamaecyparis; species Chamaecyparis obtusa. The sequence continues at coordinate 18,511 of BSBK01005609.1, read as the reverse complement.
ATAAGCATTATCCAACTCTAGAACATGTAGTGCAACATCAAGCGATGCAACAAAAGACATACCTTGTGGAGTATTTTGAGAAAAATCTTCCAAGGATGGTTGGATGAGGGCACAATTGTTTTTCACTTTCATATCTTCAAGCACCAGCAACTATGAAGGGAAGGAAGACATAAGCCATTTAAAATGAAGTATAAAATATTTGCATAACATATAGATACAAATAGGAGATTGGAGTCGATCAAACTTCACCTATGCATATAAGAGTTGATTAGAGAAGGTATATGTGCATGTGAAAAACATGTAAATTTGACCAAGCACTATTGGGAGCTAGACCCTACAACAAATGGACTTATGATGATTTCACAATAGTACATTTGTTTCAGGGTATAAGCTCCCAGTAGTGCTTAGGAAAATCTACATGTTCATCACTTGTGCATATACCTTCTCTAATAAAATCTTATATACAGGTGAAGGTTGTATATGATGTATACATATTATGTGTGTGTGTGTTCATGTGTGTGTGTGTGTGTGGCTTAGCATTGGGCCCCAGGTCCTCCAAATTTTCTTGCAAGTATTATAAGGACCCTTTTTTATGTTTGGGCAATTAAAATGTTGATAAGATGTAAAAAATAAAAAGGGAGCCTTTATCATTGATCTTAAAATGAAAAATATGCCTATATAATGTTATTATGCCTTGTAAATAATTTTTTGAAAGAAAAATGGTGAAGAATAGTATGATATGATAAATAATGATCTTTGTTTCAATGATAAGTCAATGCACAAGAAATAGCTATTTGTGAATAAATTACTTAAAGGAAATCATGTATTTATTCCATAAAAACAACAAGATCAATCCTAGAGGATATATGTATCTTTTTATAGTGCAAGTATCTATAACCATCTATAACCAGTGAGGAATGATATTTTCAAGATTTCATTGAGCGTCTACCAACTAAGCTACTATTTACTACATATGTAAGTACCCGATCAAGGAAATCTATATGAAATTCCACATTTGAGGGCTTAAAATGCTGACTGAGATCATTAATCTTGTAGGAAGAAGTGCCTAGATAATCAACAACATTCACCAATGCCTTTATAGCATATTCTTTTAAATTGTTCTTTCTATCATTATGTTATTTATGTATCATCTTAAAATGGAATCACTTCCATGTTAATAGCATTTAGCCCTCTGAGTGAGTGGGTTGGGGTCATGTTAAGTGCCTTGATCAGGTCTTTTCATGTATCTAGCTATTTCCCCCCTGTTCTGCTTCTCTCCTCCTTATTTCTAGCCTTTTCTGGATAGTTTTCTCTGAGAATCTAGAGTTTCTGATAGTCTAGGTCAAAGATGACCTGGTAGGGTCAAGGATGACCTAGATCCCGACCTAGGTCAAGGAAAACCTAGAACTCAAACTAGGTTAGGGATGACCTTGACCCTGACCTAGGGCAGTGTCTACCTCGTCCCTGACCCTAGGTCCAATTTTCAGATTCTGGGAGTTCTGGGATATCGAGTTTTGGAAATATTTATTTTCTTGCTTTTGGGTCGGCCATTTCGGGTTTCAGAATGGTAAATCCTTAAATTTCATTTAATTCGGGTCCATTTCTAGGAGTTAAGGTTAATTGGGATTTAATTCTCCAATGTCGGCCTTCTCTAGAGGTTTGTGCCCTAGATCTGATGCAGGAGCATCCCAGGGTAGTTGGCTATCCTGCATGTTTGGGAGATTTGATGGAGTTGTGTGGACTTATTTTCATATGTGAGGGGTTTGGTAGAGTTGGATAAACCCACTTGGGTCTTGGGTAATTGGTTTTGATGTATTTAATGGAACTTGGCATGGTCTTGGTTGCTCAGCATGGCCTTGGGGAGCTCGGCCTTGCTTAGGAATTTGGTGCCTATTTCAGGCTGTATAAGTAATTTTCCATAAAGTGTTAGAGGCTGAAAATTTCAGGGATTTATGAGGGCCTATATTTCTACCTACGGTTCGAAGCATGAGTTCTAATTCATCCGGAGCTAGGAGATATCACAATTTTACTAAGACATCTATTTTGGGAATTTAATTGTTGTTGTTGGCCGACTTGTGGCATTTAATTTCGGTATTTGTATTTAATTTATATTCAAGGCCGACTTGTGGCTTAGATTGGTATAAGTAGAGGTTGTGGGGGAAGTCTTTACACAATTCAAATCATTCATTGATCCACCTAGGAGAAGAGGAGGTGGCTGTGGAGCGAGTTTTGAGGAGAGCTAGTAGCTGCGGCTTGGGAAACAAGGAGATTGCTTGGTGGGCTTGCGAGCACAAGTTTAGATCTTCCTTGGGGGTTCCTACCAGTGTGTGGATCTGGACTAGCTAGGGTTTTGGTTTGGATCTTGCGAGATCTTGTGGAGTTTCTATTGTAATTGCATTGTATTTGGCCGTAACCCGGAAGGCCTTATAGCCGGGCATGTTGGATGAAAATATGATGATTCTATTATGAGTATTGGCTTTGTGTGGATCTATATCTCTGTATTGTTTTATATTCTATTGTGTGGTTATTTTCTGGGGGCTAGGACATCTCCATTGGGGATTCTCCTGCCTTGCACTACATCAAGATCACTATAAAAGGGGGCCTTCCTCTCTCATTTTCTCCATCCACTTTCATGATCAAGACATTTAGTTTTGCAATCAAGTAAGTAAGAAGGAGAAGGAAAGCAAGTAGGCATTCATTCATCTTCAATCCTAGCATTCAAGCATTCAAGAATTCATCAAGGAGATCCATTGTTAGCTATTGAAGGATTCAATCTCTTTGGAGCCCCCTTGAAGATTTCTCCCTCCACATTCATCAAAGTCTCTTCTTATGCAAAGATCCATTCAAGATTGGTATTGAAGATCTAATGCCATTGATTTGAGACATCCTACACTTCTACATTCATTTGGAGCATCCCTGTAAGGAAACTCAAGTGCGGAAACAACTTCCTACGCTAATCTCTATAGGAGAGTATTGTGCAAATTCTTTTAAATCCTTACAATTTCAGATTCGTTAACTACTTTAATAAAGATATTGCAACCACATACCATACATACATAAAAATAGAGAATGACACAATGATATACCCTGGGGAAACCTTTCGGTAAAAACCCCAGCACTCCAAAACCTACACAATGTATTGATCAAAACTATTACAGCTTACAATACACTTGCAATGCAAGTTCTTTCAGAAGATTTCTAAACCCTTGAAGACAAATCACGACATCATAAAATGTTCCAAAAATACACTCACATCATATCTCTTCACAACCCTAAAAAAATTTATATCATGCGCTTCACTTTTTAGGGCTACTCCCAAAGATAACCATATTAGGGTTTTACCGTTCTCCGAGAAAATAGGAACCCCAAAATTTTTTTTGGGGTGATGCCCCGAACCCCATGATTGGGGAAGAGTGTATAGTACTCAAATTTATTAGTTGCCACATGTCTTCACTTGTCATTGAATCTTCCTGACATAGCTCTTACGTGTCATAGGAATCCGTCATAACCATTTTAGCCATGATCTCCTTACACACAATTCAAGATGCTGACACATCAACATTATTTGCAAGAAATACATTTTACAAAAAAAATAATAAGAATAGGAATTATCCAAGGTTGAGACACCTTATTCCTAACAATCCCTACTTGTGGATTTAAGGATTCAAATCCTTCACAAGGACTTCAACATAAGAAAGGTGAATAGTTCCATTTACTTTGTTTATGCATATTACAATTTCAATTCAATTTCAAGGTTAATTCCTAAATTCAAGTTTGACCAAGGAAACCCCCCCCCATCCAAACATCAAAAACCCTCTTTTTCTTGCAGGTATAGGTACAAGACTGCGAATTCATGTACAAATATGAATACCCTTTTTAGTGAACTTCTGAGATCCACAAATAGATTTTCTATCAGAGTTGTTTCGGGTCAAGGATGACCTTCAGTGGGGGGTAGGATCTTGCCCTATGGTAAGACCTTGCCCTGCTATCTAGGTCAAGGACTACCTGCTTCCCTAAAGACAAAAGTTTTCTAAGTTTTCTCTGTCTTGGCATTTCCAGTCCGCAACAGGTTGTAGAATTGCCTGAAACTATGCATAGACATAAGAAATCAACATTTTCCACATCTGCCCTATTTTGAGGTTAGTATTTTCCTTCTATTTATTTCAAATTTCAAGCACATACTTTCTATAGTAGATTATAGGATTTTCTCCTTTCTTCATATTCTCCATTGTTTGATTCTTTTGTGCATTGATCACTTCTTTGTGGTTAATCCATTTGGATCATTCCTTTTGGGAATTTGGATTGAGGATAGGTCTTATATGCCACCCCTATATCATACATCTTACCCCTATTCAAATTCAAACCCTATTCATTTTAATCAACTACTATTTCATATCATTCATTTTGGTGAACCTGACGAGCTTACTCTCTTTCTTTTTGGTGTTAGATTTCCCTTTGTCTTACCTTGTGTGTTCACCTTATTCATTTTGGTGAGCCTGACATACTTACTCTCTTTTCTTTTAAGGAATTAGATGCCCTATTTTATTTTTTGGTGTTATATTTCCTTTTATATTATCTTGTTGATTTTAGATTTTCCCTTTATGTTAAATCTTGCATGGTAATTAGATTTCAAAAATACAAAAAATTACAAAATTTCTTTCAAAATAAAAAAGTATTCATGCTTTATGTGTTCTTAGTTTAGTTCATTTGCATTGCATTGGTTTATGAGCTTTACTACTACTGGTCCTACTTATAACATTCTAGTTAGAAGAAGTTGTAGACCCATGGGTGCCTTTGATCATGAATCTTCCTCTCCTTTCCTTAGGATCTCGGATGATAATTTGATTCTTCATGATTCCAATCCTATTATGGAGAAAAACTCTTCTCACTCATCTCATGATGAGGATGATGCTTTAAGAGTTCCTCCTGAACAAGTCCAAAAAATTTCAACTGAACTTGATAAAATGGGTAATTGGCTTATTCAAGAAAACCATAATCAAGATTCTATTCAAGCTATAGAGGTTCTTAAGAAAGTTATTCATGATAGTGATCAAGGTGTTAACCTCTTCCATGGTGTTACTCACCTCATGCATTCAAATGTTAAACCTTTAGCTCAAGAAGCTCCTGTCACTAGTATAGAACCTTCTTCTAATCCTTTACCAAGTGTTCCTACCTATACTCCTTTGGTGACTATGAAGGTTCCCTCTATTCCTATGAGTGTTCCTCCTGTGTCCCTTCCCACACCACAACCTTCTTATCATAATGTTCCTTTTACTTATTCCAATATGCTTCCAACTCTAGTTCCTAGTGTTCCTCTAGTTGTGTCTTCTATTCCTACAACTTCTTACACTTTACCTAGTGTTTCTAATGTTTCTAGTCCTCCTATTTCCTCTAATGATTCAACAATCATCAGTTTGGCTCAAACTTTGTCATCCTTACAAAAACAACTTTCTTCCTTAACTCAAAAAAAGTTTAGTGTTCCTATGTGTGACATGGGAAGTCCTTTGTCTCATGAGATTATTCATACTCCTATTCCTCAGCAAGTCGATATGCCTCATCTTGAGAATTATAATGGAAAAGGAGACCTTGTGCATCATGTTAAAACATTTCAAATCCGTTGTAGTGATTATGCTCATGACCATAGGATTTTAGCCAAACTATTTGCTAGAATGATTTGTGACAAGGTCTTACAATGGTATTGTTCCTTGCCTCCTTATTCTATTGATTCATTTCCACAACTTTCCAATGCTTTTATTCAACAAGTTCAAACCAACATTGGCCCGCAAGTGTCTTTGACTAATTTGATGCATTGTAAACAAAGTGCTAAGGAAAAATTGACTAAATTTATTGTTAGATTTAAGCATTTTCATGCTCATATTTCCTATCATGTTCCTAATATTGATATTCAACAGATGTTTATTTCAAAATTTCAAAAGGATATTAGAGATAAGATTTTGCTTACTGAATTTACCTCTTTTCAATAACTTTGTGCAGCGCTTCATCATTATCAATTACAAGTGAGTCAATTTGAGAGAAACACTCCAATGGCTCATGTTTGAGTTGATAAAAGTGATGTTGCTCCTAATCCAAAAAAATTTCAAAAATTCAACAACTATGACAAGATAAACAAACAAGAGAATGTAGTTGTTGATTAAGTTATTGTTTCATCTCACAATGCCACTTCTGCATCCACTACTTTTCGATTAAATCATATCTTTACTCCTCTTTTTGAATCTTTGCATTCTATTATGAATAGGTTGTTAATTGCTAATATGATTATTTTACCTCCTATTCGACCTCTTTTACCTACTATGATTGCATCTAAATCTTTTAATCCTAAAGCTTTTTGTTAATATCATCATTAGAATGGTCATGAAACTGAGAAGTGTTATTCTTTAAAACATAAGGTTCAAGACTTAATTGATTCTAATGCCTTATCTATTGATAATCTTGATGGTAGTGGGAATAAATCTATTTCTCTTCCTAATCAAAACCTTCAAATCTATACGAATCCTTTACCTACGCATGATACTAATACCATTTCTCAACCATCTTCTATGGAAATTGTGTATGATTCAAAGATGGATGATCTCAATCACATTTTTAATCAAGTGGAGCATGTTGGTCAATCTATCTCCACCTCAAATTCAACCTCAAGCTCAATCTCAACCTCAACTAAAACCTAAGCCTAAATTGAAAACTCAACCTAAACCTCAAATACAACCTAAGAATAAAAGACCTCAGGAACTTTTGATTACCTTTGATAATTCTGAGACTATTAAAGCTCCTGATGGTCCCCTTTATATTTATGCTAGGATTTCTCAAAAACTTACTCATGGTTGTCTTGTTGATCCTACATCCTTAGTCAATGTTATTACTGAAGAAAATATTTTTATGAAAAATTTGCAATGTGATTCTTATGATACATCAGATGTGTGGATTCAAACTTGTAATGGTTTTCTTTATCCATCATTTGGTTCTATTAAATCACCGGTTGAACTTTGTGGAAAAATTGTGAATACTACCTTTTTTGTTGTTCCTACTTCTGATCAGTTTCAAGTGAAGATGATTAATCATAGTTTATATCAACCTTCTAGGCCCAGGGATTGTGCTACAATTGACTTATTTTGGCCTTCATTACCTAATTCATGTCCTTCTCAACCTGATGATTTGTTCCACTCATATCAAGCCTATAAGAATCATAAGATTATTGAATTAAGAGTCCCTCCGGTGGATCTTAGTCATGGTCTTTTGCTTACACCTTCCATACCTCCTTTAACTATGGCTTCTAGTTCTATTAATCAAGTTCCTACTATTGTCGATAATGCTATTATACCTCCTAAAGGACCTATGAAGGATCCTATGATTGTTCCTCCTAGTTCTCAACATACTTCAAGTAAAGAAAAATGTAATTGATCTACTAATGAACATCACAAAAATCATCATGCTCATGCTAAAGCTCATAATTTTGTTCTTCAAAATTCTTTACTTTCTTTTAATAAACCTATGCATGATGTGTTAGAAGAAGTTGTTACTAATAATGATGTTAAGATGCATGATTATGATGATTCTATTCGTATCTTAGATCCTATTTTGATTAATCTAGATGAAGAAGATACTCTTGATGATATTGATGATGTTAATGATGAATATGAGACTATTGACATTGACATTGACATTGATTTACCTAATATTCTTTCATCACAATTAACACTTACACCTAGTATCGAACATTGTGATTCTCAAGAGGATCCTTGTTTGGAACTGGCTATCATTCCTACTATGTTGGATGTAATCCCTCTTGTGAGTTACCCACCTTCCCTAAATGATATAGAATGAGATGGGGATAGTAGGAAGTGTGCTTGATTGGCTTGTCTTTTTGGTAGCTTTGTTGTGTGTTTTCTTGTTGTATTGTGCTTCTCCTGTGATGTGTTTGCTAAATGTTGTTAGATTATTTTATACAACCCTTGTTTATCTATTGGTGCAAGGTGATAAAGGAATCGAACCTATTGTACAATTCCTCTATATGTATCTCTATTCTTCCATATGTTGTTTCATGTTATGTTGTAAATGTGCTATTGTTTGTAAATGTTTCCTTGTGTAATCTACTTGGATTGGAGACCTGGTAGCACTGATTCTTTTTGGTCTCCATGTCATGGTCTGAAAAGATTCTTCTCCGTATTTATTATGTGATCTTTCCTCCTTTGTGATTGTAGTTCTACTTTATTTGGGGAATGATGTCAATTAATTTGTAATAATATCATATATATATTATCTTATGATCATACTAAACCCATGGTAGGTAGATCCCTTCTACGTTCTGTATATGTTTATGTGGTATTTCCCTTGATTTGTCTTTTTCTGGGGGCATTTCATAGTGGAAACATAATTAGTGGAGTTGTTTATGTTTCCATCAAAGCCATTACTCCTGTGAAAGTGTTAGCAATGACTTTAATGTGGGGGCATACACTCTGCTCACCTATTGCACACACACACTTTTCAATACACATATTATTTTTCAAGATACCTTTTCTCCCTTTTTGGATTAGTGACTAATCCTTAAAGCATGGATTTATATTTTATTTGTGATCCCTTAAGGTTGGAGGTGTCCTTAAGATTGGATCTCTTTTATTTTTGGATTTTCTCTTATAGAATAGAATATTCCCAAGGGTGAATCCTTGATGGGTTGACTAGTGAGTAGCCACATTCACTAGGTGGTTCAATTCAATCTTTCCAGTTGCGCCATTTCCTTGTGTGGTTCACAATGGGACATAAGTTCTCATTGGGTGAGATAATCACACTCCCCCCCCCTCTCTCTCTCTCTCTCTCTCTAGAGATGTCTCTCTTATTGTGATCTTGGAGTTGATGAAGACTTGAGTCCTTGGGGGCTTGAGGTTTCTCTTTGTCCCTTTGATTATGATAAGATTATCTTTTCATTATGATTTCCTTTACCAAGAGTTTTCATTGAGTCCATACTCTCGCTAAAGTGGGGGCTTAATGTATCATCTTAAAATGGAAGCACTTCCATGTTAAGAGCATTTAGCCCTACAAGTGAGTGGTCTGGGGTCATTTTAAGCACCTTCATCAGATCTTTGCATGTATATGGATATTTTCTCCCTATTTTGCTTTTGTCCTCCTCATTTCTAGCCTTTTCCAGATAGTTTTCTCTAAGAATCTGGAGTTTCTCATTGTCTGGGTCAAAGATGACCTGGTAGGGTCAAGGATGACCTAGACCCTGACCTAGGTCAGGGATGACCTAGACCCCAACCTAGGTTAGGGATGATGTTGACCCTAACCTATGGTAGTGTCTACCTCATCCCTGACCCCAGGTCCAATTTTCAGATTCCAAGAGTTCCAGGATATCGGGTTTCAGAAATATTTCTTTTCCCACTTCTGAGTTGTCCATTTCAGGTTTTGGAATGGTAAATCCTTAAATTGGATTTAATTTGGGTCCATTTCTAGGGAATAAGGTTAATTTGGATTTAATTCTCCAATGTCAGCCTTCTCTAGAGGTTTATACCCTAGATCACTATAAAAGGAGGCCTTCCTCTCTCATTTTCTCCATCATTTTTCATGATCAAGACATCAAGTTTTGCAATCAATTAAGAAAGAAGGAGAAGGAAAGAAAGAAATAAAGAATTCATCTTCAAGCCTAGCATTCAATCATTCAATTATTCAAGCATTCATCAAGGAGATCCATTGTTAGCTATTGAAGGATTCAATCTCTTTGGAGCCCCTTTGAAGATTTCTCCTTCCACATTCATCTAAGCCTCTTCCTATGCAAAGATCCATTCAAGATTGGTGTTGAAGATCTAATTCCATTGATTTGAGACATCCTACACTTCTACATTCATTTGGAGCATCCCTACTTGTGGATTTAAGGATTTGAATCCTTCACAAGGACTTCAACATAAGCAAGGTGAATAGTTCCATTTACTTTGTTTATGCATATTACAATTTCAATTCAATTTCAAGATTAATTCCTAAATTGGGGTTCGACCAAGGCAAACCCCCCCATCCAAACAACAAAAACCCTCTTTTTCTTGCAGGTACAGGTACAGGACTGCAAATTGAAGTACAGATCTGAATACCCTTTTCGGTGAACTTCTGAGATCCGCGAACAAATTTTCCATTGGAGCTATTTTGGGTCAAGGAAGACCTTCAGTGGGGGTATCCTTCCCTAGGGTAAGACCTTGCCCTGCTATCTAAGTCAAAGACTAGTTGCTTCCCGAAAGATAAAAATTTTCTGGGTTTTCTTGTCTTGACATTTCTGGTCTGAAATAGGTTGCAGAATTGCTTGAAACTGTGCACAGACATCAGAAATCAAAATTTTCCACATCTTCCCTATTTTGAGTTTAGTATTTTCCTTCTATTTATTTCATATTTCAAGCACATACTTTCTATAGTAGATTATAGGATTTTCTCCTTTCTTCATATTCTCCATTGTTTGATTCTTTTGTGCATTGATCACTTCTTTGTGATTAATCTATTTCAATCATTCCTTTTGGGAATTTGGATTGAGGATAGGTCCTATATTCCACCCCTATATCATACATCTTACCCCTATTCAAATTCAAACCCTATTCATTTTAATCAACTACTATTTCATATAATTCAATTTAATTTATAGATTCCCTAGAAAGAAAAGTGAAAAGAAAACAATATAGAACACACATGAGAGAGAATCAACAAGACACCTTTGATACCAAAGTTAGGCATGTGGCACATCAATGGTAACAAAAGATATCAAAACATGTCTATAATGTCCCCTTTTTCAAAATCAAGCAAAGTTGAAACCCAAAACACCCATCGCACGATTTTCCATGGGTTTTGAGAATCTTGCACTAAGGAAATGGAATAAAATTATAATAAATAGCCAAAATGGTCTTAAGTAAAAATATATAAAATAAGTTCTCTTTTTTTAGACTACACAATTTGGCTGACTAAAATATAAAATATAAATAGCTACCATAAGTAGGTTGACTGCTAGGGTTAGCAGGGCTAAGTATAGCAGATTATTTTTGACATAAATGTGTTGCAATTCAATGACTTATTGTCGGTCAAGGTTATGCTACTCATATTTAATTCTTGTGGTTCATATACATGATCAATATATATTGTGGCTAGTCAGTGAACAAGGTGATGCTACTAATATTTAATACTTGCAATTTATATGCATGATTGATATGGATTGTGACTGGTTGCTGGTCAATGTTGTGATGTTCATCCATGGTTAATAAGATGGTTTATGTTTCCTTTATAACTGCTAAGATTTTTCTTAGAATCTACAATATGTCATGTTAAGCAAAAATTGCTTTGTGAATAGAGATGCAATGTATTTGGGCTACTTCACGAGAGCTAAGTATTAAGAGTGTTTTATTTTGTAAGATTGATGATCTATAATAGATGCATCAATAATTATATTTTTACAACAGCATGATAATTTAGGTTATATTCAGAGCTAAACCTTGGAAAATATTAAAATAAATAAAAATGAATAGATATCAGAAATATTACAATATCTTCATTCAATAGACAGTGTAGTGAGAGAAAAAACATTAAAAAGTAAAAAAGAAAAAGATTTGCAAGAAACTATCTTTTGATTTTCATCTATGTTCGACATGGACAATATAATGTCCTCCACATGTACCCAAAATACATGACTTGTTGACTCTAAATTTATGGAAAAAAAATCACAGTTCCTACATCCTTTAGGTTGCAGACATTAAACAAAAAAGGAGGCAATTTCAAGAACATTTCCATGAAGTACATATATGAAAAACATATAAATTAATTTCTAAGTTACTTCAAAAAAACACAAAGCACCCATTGAATTTGTTTTTTTCAACCTAACAAAACTTTGCATAAATGCAAAAGGAAATCAATTATTCCATTTATTCATGTTGTCATGTAAAAAAGAGAAAGTACAATCTAAGGATATAGAAGAGCTAGAAAGCACCACAAGTTTCTAGCTACACATATTATTCCTTTTTAATGTGTCTTAAATATCAGATGATTAGACATAGATCTTTCCAATGAGCAACCTTGTTTGACTGAGGCATTATCTTCAAGGTAAAATCACAACATATGAATCTGTCATCATATAGGAACTTTTACCTTTAGAAAATGCACTTGAAACTAAGGAATATGAAGAATTATATCTTTGGAAATTAGATCTCCATAACAAAAATAAATGATCGACAAATGCCTCCTAATATGATAGCGTACCTTACTTTTCTATTACCTTGTATAACTATTTCATTATTTAAGACTTCAGGGAACCCCACCATTACTAACTAGATCTAGATTTGATTCAGTTTTGGGGCTTTTTGACAAGTCAAATTTGTCAGTTTCTATAAAAAAAGCTTTATTCGAAAATAAATATTACTATTTTTATTTTTTTCTAAAATTGACAGTACCCTTTTACAATCCAAACAAATCATTTTTTTTAACCTAACAACCTATGTCACAAGGTTCAAGTTTGTGTCTGTGTTCAACAACAATAAAATTTAGGTGACATTCAACAAGAGGGAACAAAATAAAAAAAGTTGCAAGTAACTTTTACTAATATAAATAAATAAATTAACAAAGTTACCAAAATAAATAAACCTTAATATTTATATCTAGTGAAAATCATGCATGTAAATATTTTCTTATTTAATATATATGGTGATGCCCCATAAGAAGCTATTACTCTACCAAAATATATAATTTTTAAACTTAATAAATTACCTAAAAAATGGCTTGATTAGAAGTTGTCCAGAATTAGAGTTAAAAGGTAGATTTTTCAGTTTGATTTGGCCATATCTAGTGCTCAATTTTTAACCTTGGCTTATTATGATACAACAAGTCTCCAAGACAAAGCCTAAGCATTGAAGAAAAATTCCCTAGTGGGGGTAATGACTAGCAAGATGCAAGCACCCATGACTAGTAGGGAATAAAACTACCCACTAAGCCATGCAGAGATAGAAGCCAACTACCCAAGCCTCTAAATGCCCATAAAAAGGATTTCCCTACATAATTGGCAGCACCAATGACTGAAGATTGAAAATTTCCCAACCAAAAACCCATCATCAACAAACCTTGAACCTAGGGACTATTGGTAAGAGAATGCAATATAGCTTAGTTTCCATTTTCTTTTGGTCTAACATAAGTGCGGCTAGATGTAGAATATAAACTTATGTATAAGTATGTTGATCTATTTTATATTTAATGTGCATACTAGACATAAATGAAAATCCAATACATAATTTATCAAAAAAATATACTCACGAAAAAATAGTTGTACACAACCAAATTTTAGCCAAAATCATATGTGCTAGTTGGCATGGAGGACTAGTGAACAATCTAAATAAACCCTTGAAATTTGTGATTATCAATGTTTATGGTCCTATTTTGACAAAGAAGAAAGTGGAAGTATGGAATGAAATCGGTAACTTTTTTCAAAATTTCCTTTGGGGAACTTCATCTTACGGGGTGATTTTAAAGCCACACTTAATCTCTCAGGAAAT